>WHPX01000126.1:600000-927500 GCA_011057435.1 Actinia equina | reverse complement strand
CGGCCTACCTCAGAGCTGGCCAATTTTCTTTTGTCGAACTGTCAGTTTGATAAGACATAAAAGAGGAAATCCAGCGAAACGCGCAACATTTGGGTCATCGATCCTGTCAAGCACCCTTGATACAACCCCAATTTCAAATAACCGGTGAAAGGTATTTACCTGATGATCTGCTCCAGCTTCACTGGGATTTAGTTCTGCTACTCCTTCATTTTCACTTGGTAAAACAATTTCTGGATTTTAACTGCTGTCGTTGCAGTGAGTAAATCATTGGATTTTCTTCAAGTAGTTGGTTGATATGAGTCTTACAACGTCTACAGATAACTAAGTCAAAAAATACCAGCCACTGGTTAAGATCCTTTGATTACTTAGACACAGAAATAAACTTACGTGTTCCAAATGGTATTAGTCTTCGAGTTGTAGAGTAAATAAATTCAGACTCTTTACTGGTGATACCACGATCTCCTTTTGCATTAGCAATCTTATGTCCTGCTATGTCACTAGGGATAGGACAGTTTTTTTCTACCACACCTCCAGCCAACTCCACTGTTATTACGGTGTGACGGACAAATAGTCATAGTGTCGTGGCGCTCGAGCTCTTCCTTTTTGAAAATTCCTGTACAAAAGAAATAATACTTTTTCATTCCCAGGAATTAAAATAAACATTCACATGCTGCACTTTTTAAAAATCGAAAAAAAAACTAACACTTACCAGCTCTGCAAAGCAACAACTTTTGCTCGCCGTTGATTGCGACATCAAAAGTGTTACAGAATCGTAGATGAGAGGTGACGTCTTTCTTACAATCTTTTAAAGCGATGCACTCCACATCTTTCGGGTATTTCCAGTGTGGCCCACACGGGGTACTAGATTCGATCAAAGACGAATAGCCACACTGAGCCATTGCATGTCATTCAGTAACGTTGTTTTGTTGACCTGACGACAGTACTAGTTGCCCTTGTAATGTGATATCCAGGAAAACAATATGCTAATGAAACTCATCAGAATAAAGTCCATTCTTCGGTTGTCACATTCGAAAGTATGTAGCAAAACAACAAATGCTCTCATTTCATTAAAAAATGATATGTTAGGTTATTTTTGAAAAGATAATCTGACATACTAGTGGATTAATAATCTAGGGTTGTCCCGTATCCCGCAAGGTGATATTGTGTTACAGCGTGACCATCTACACGCGTGGCTACTTGACTTTTTACGGTCAAATATATTCATATACCTCTCTGTTATACTCAGAAATGCCTTCTAAAAGTAAAAAAATCGTTTTCTTGTGTTCTTTTTTCTCTCTCCAAGAAATAAACCATAAACCATAGTTAATAATCTATTAACTATGCATATACTAAATACCGTGATGCTCGGTTCATTATATATTCATTTATTCATGAACTCACGAATGCTGTAAATAGTCCTAGCGTGTTTAGTTCTGGAAGTTAGAGATTTAACGGGCCAAAAGCGATACTTGGTACGATGAAATCCCAATAATAGGGCTTTCAAAAAATATTAAAATTTATGTGGAAAAAAATATACTCTCTTCAATATAGCGTCGCAAACTAACCTCAAATTTAGGCTCGAAACTTATCGCTCCTAGTTAGTGGAAGTTGATGACAGAGATCTTATCTTGAATTCAACAGATGTCAAAGTATTTTACATCTTTGGAAACAAGAAATGATGAACAATGTACAGACAAAATTTCAATGCCATAGGATTTTTCCTTAGAGCACGAGCACTCTCTAAACATGCCTAATTTTATGGAAATAGAGTCGCCGGAAAATTCTTTTCAACTTTCGCTAATTTTGAAAAAAATAAAAATCGCCAGACTTCTTGGACATGCATTTCGAAGACTACCCACCCAAAGGTATCTTTTGGTAAAATAAAATGGAATTTGATTTTTTGGTTTTGTCCGGCGATTCTCGACCCTTACAGACATTCGCTCTTAAATCATAATTTGGCAAGATTTTTGCAGAGTTCTTCAGTTCATTACTAACATGGCCAGTTCCCAATTTAAGACGATGAGCAGGACAAATATTCAATATTCAATAACTCTGGCTTTAGTGGAGTTTCAAATATTCCAGCCCGAGCAAGGATAAATTCTAGCTTGCTTTCAACATCACTTATCCCAAAAATAGACTTATGACTGGAGATGTCTTTTGTACATTTGGACAAGGGTAACGACTCGACTGACTTATTTCTGTCTCTTCGATCATAGCTACACGGACCTCCAACTATAGAACTAAACGAACAAACCACTTCCATGTTTAAACAGTGCTTGCTGAACTTTCCCATGGAAAGATTGCACGTGATTTTAATCATTACAGTCAACTCAATGTTAGTTTCATGCATAATCAAAACAATGTTTTTATTGAAGAACAATAGATGCAACTAGATTAGTAAAACCATATTGTGAAAATCCAATGAAAGAGCTGCTAAATAAAATAAAGTTAGTTCACTGATATATTTAGTTTAAAATTGTTGTTCGATTTTCATCTGCGTTCATTTTACCCACAAAAGATGCTTTGTGTCACGCAATAGAATGAGTTTAAAAAGTATGTGATAAAATGTCAATATATCGCAATTGAATTGTGTTGGATATTACTATGATGTCTTTTTCCTGGTTTGATCCCCTAGTTTTAGCAAAATTCAGCAATGGATTGATTGCAATTAAAATTATAGTCACGTCGGTGGAGGTAACGCAACATTGGTTTACGGTTGAAATATCGGCGAAATAGTGTTCGTAATGAGACCTCAATGGAAAGCTAAAAATGATTTGCCCAGAGATTTTTCTTTTGAATCTGATAGAAATGCATTAGATAATCCTCTGGGCGTAGGTTTTGAATAATTTGGTATCTCCGCAAATATTCTAGAATAAAGACAACGAAAGGCAAGAGGAATACCTATTCCTTCGGTAAAAAGTGTAAACCGAAAAAATTGTTAAGTAGTTTAGCTGTAGGATGCGCTTATTTGTGTACTAAATTCCTTGACCTCGTAGGTCAATTTTCCCGTGCATTTTTTCAATTTTGCCCTGTACCTCCGATTTTGGGACTTCTAGTGCTGGTGGTGTCTCCTCTTCTTTTCGTGATTCATTCTGATGTTCTTGGCTAGTCTCTGACTTTATTTTCATGTGTACATCTTTTCTCTGATTGTAATAGGTTAGATAGTTTTGAAGTGTTTGACTATAGTGTTTCACTTTTTCCTCATCCGATAGCTCTGTGCTATTCAATACACCTTCCATTTGATGATCAACTCTTTTCAACCTTGACGTTAGTGGAGCTGTTTGGATCTTTTCTCGTTGTTTCATCCTTTCTAGAGTCTGTAGATGGTGGCTAGTAAACACTAACGTGGACTGCGTCAGTGTTTCTAATGAAACAGTTATCGTAGATTGATAAGCTTTACACCGTAGTGAAAATAGGAACTGACGTTTCAGACTTTAGTCCTTCGTCGGAGTCAATCATTGACTTCGTCGTCAGCAACTTTCAACAAGGCTTTGGCTTGATGGGGTTTGCTTGTAGACAAAACCTTTAGATGATGGAAGTCATTTCTCACTCGCCGACTCATGATCGACTAAATTCTTGCAGTAGAAGCAAAATGATTTATAGCTTTTTCACTTACCCATACTGTGTTTCATGGGGAAAGATGTTTGTTCGTAGACGAAAGTCTTCCAGTGTCTGTGGTTTCAGATCACAAAGTAGGTATACGTGTGGCCTTGTCGTAGCCTCGTTAAAGGCTTCTTGTATGTACTTGACATGACCAAGGAACATTTGCTTAGTCAAGTGATTGATTTGACTACTCTCTTGGAGACTTGAAGAGAACCAAATAATGCGCGTTGAGACTGACGTTCCTCAAATCTTTGCCTTAATGGAAAATATTTTGCAAAATAAAAATGCATGAAAGGTTCTTATGATGACAACTTTTTGTAAAGTTATTCGTTAAGCGTTTGTCATTGCTCACTTCATTCATCAAGTTGTCAATAATGACAAGATTTCGGACCGACGGGTCAATGCTCTCTTCCAAATCATGAGGCAGTCCTACTACGAATGAAATATTTGGGATGGTAGGTACCATTTCCTCGTATGCGGGTTAGTGCCTGCCATAACACCATATGATATATTCTGAGGAGCCCCATCGAACATGAAATCAGCATTTTCTAAAAGCTGTTTAACGATTTGAGTTTTACCACAGCATGTAGGCCCGACGATAATGGCTCTAAAAGGATGCTTTAATTTTGTGTCCATCTCAACAACAAATGAACTAATTATCGTTTATCGAATGCTTTATATACCTTTTCTTCAGATGGGGTGAGCCAGTCGCATTTCGTTTTACCATATTCTCGAACAACTTTAAATTTTTAAAGTTTTGCTTCTCGTAAATAAGGTTTTCTTTCTTTGGGCGACAAATCGTGAACTTGGGCTAAATGATTAGAAAGTTAAACGAGGTATTTGGACCCACAATGTGGTACTGGACGATCTTTACAAACGCGATGACTCGTATTATCACAGATTTGTTGTAGAAATGAAAATAGAATTCGAGGGGCAAAAGGGAAAAAAGTGAAAAAACGCACGTGTGTTTTAACGACTTAATGAATTTTATTGAAGTAAGCAGTGCGTTGATCACTAATTAAACAATATTATGACGTGATTACATAATTTTTCACAGTTATTAGATAATGGTTAAATATCTAAGGGATAGTTGTGATGCTATCTTCTAACACTTTTCGCTTAGGATAAAAATACGAGAATCCATCCCTTATTTGATTATATTTATAAATACTATTGTTCACAACTCTAAAACCTTTGTTTATACCTGAACTACTTTCCTTAGTTAGTAGCACACCGAGGTACTTCTCTTTGTCAATCTCGTTGCTTGTCTTGCTTATGCCTTTGCAAGAGAATTTATCTTTTGAACCAAAGCAGTATTAGGTTTTGCTACAACGACCGATAATACCATCGCCCTCCCACTCGACTTTGAATAAACCTGGAGTGCGTTTATCATAGGCCTTATGTTCGGGTGAATCAGTGCGCGTGGGAACCAATTTTTTTTGTCTAATTCAAATTCCTTCTCATTTCTGGCTTCAAAAGTTGCTACACACTTTCACCCACAAAAAATCCTATTTGAATTGGGAAGTCAAACCTAATATTCTTTTTACGCGACTGTACATGATAAGTTTCATTATCGATCTGATCTAGATCTAAAGTGCATGGAATTGACTAGCAAGGATGACTAGCATGGAATTGACCAGCATCTTCACCACAGAAGTGGATGTCGCGGTGTTTTTCTTTATTAGTTATTGTTTTCCCATAACTGGAGTTCCCTAAAAACAATTTGAGAACTGACTACTTCGCCAATTACTACTACTCAGTTGCCTGCTTAACTTTACTCTCATCCACATGCCCCATCCATCAAAATAGACGTACCAATTTCATTTTCTCGGCAATGATAGCTTTGCTCTGGTCTACGCCCCCGGCACGTCTTGCGTCGGATACAGCATCCCCAAATGGTTCAAAACAGGCTTCAGGAGTGTACTCAATGACCTGACATACCTTGGTAACAAGTAAACCATGGTTTAAGTACCACTTTGGTAGAGGCGTGGTTAGTAAAATCTTCTCGCCATACATGTTTCCTATCAGGCTGCTACGCAGCTGGTTCATAATGTTTCTTTCCTCGGCGAATTGTCTCATTAAGTCACCGATATCGCTGCGGCATATCTGAACACTCCTGAAAATAGGACACATATCAGCAGAAGTTAGGGGGACTCGCAGAAGGGGTATTACCCGTGTGGCTGCTAGACTTCCAAAAATCCCCCTAATTGCTGCTATGTATGACCGCAAACGAAGGTTAAAATATTTCTTAGATATAGATGGACGCCATCACATGCATTCGAAACTGCGAACTTAGGTATTGGATCGGCCGGACGCCGACTTTGCCTTCACGACATTTACAGAAGGAAACGTAGAAGAAATCATGGACGAAGAAAGAGCAAAAGAGATAATAGACTTGATGCCAGAAGGTAACTACCGTTTGGAATTGACGTTTATAAAGTATTACGACGGTGAATGGATGATAGAGAAGGGTCGTAATCCTATTCGGGCGTCAGGTAAGCAATCACTCTTCGTCTTGAATAAGCAAACGAGGACCGGAGCGCTGGTAGGAGTTGACATGATGTTCTATGAAGTTGCTTACCCGGTTACCGTAGTAATCTATGGGGCATATGAGTTAAGAAACCAGACGTCAAGAAACTCAAACCAATGCGACATTCTGGTAACTGTGTCGGTAAGCTGGTAAAGGAGTTCTTTGAAGATTCCTCTCGTGGTGGTAAATTAACTCCAAAAAGAAAAGAAAAAAAGGAAATGGGAAAACTCCACCTACAAAGCTGGGGCCACAATAGAAAACATCAAAAAGTTAGAAACTGCCTTAGAAAGGCGCATAAAGGTGAAAGACATAACAGACGTGTACGTTTACCCCGGAACACATAAATATGGTGGTCGTGGTGCTCCTATAGTCATTTATCAACACAATGCGCATGCTTGGCGAGAGCTAAGGTTCCCTAAGAAGAAGGAAACAAAGGTTTACCAAGATTCTCCATTAATGGAGTTAGTCCATGAGAATTCTATTTGGTTGGTGGATTCGGAAGGAAGTCAATTCATGACTCAAGATTGTATCGCCCAAAGATAGAACAACAACGCATACAGAGTGCCTGCAAGATATTAGGAGAAGATTGCTCAGAAGAAGTTCTTAGTTCCCGCAGT
This sequence comes from Actinia equina, assembly GCA_011057435.1. NCBI lineage: Eukaryota > Metazoa > Cnidaria > Anthozoa > Actiniaria > Actiniidae > Actinia > Actinia equina. The sequence goes on along the minus strand of WHPX01000126.1, from coordinate 920,750 downwards.
TTGCACTTCTTAGCCGCAAAGAAGAGAAATGGTGGAAACCTACTCCTAAGGAATTCAAAGAAATCTCCAAAGCATGTGTAGAACATGGGCATGGCGGTCTGTGGAACATGGAATACGATGAAGACGAGTAGGTGTCCTTGGATATGAAACATTGTTACCCTGCATCATTTAAGGGTCTGGGAGATTGTAAGGAATATCACGACCGCTACGGACATCCAGGTCTCAGTTATGACAGAACCCCCGAAGACGTAGTCAAAGAAAATATTGCTTAAGATGGTAAATACGACGCACCAGCTGCGGGATTTGTTAGGCTGACCACGTGGAAGTTAGCAAAGGATTCGCACCCCATAAACTACGCCTGGTACGGCAAACACTTACAGGAGAAAGAATGGATACCCGTACCTCTCTAGACGTTTTTAGAAGAACGCCAACTACTCAAATATACGGCGCATGAAGCCATACTCTGTCACAGCGCCATTACGAAATGGTTACCAGAAGACAATCACACCGCAAGAATAGTAATAGGGAAGTTCACACAAGGTGCAAAAGAAGGCGAGAAACACATGCAGCGTCGTTTGATAACAGACGGAGAGTTGAGTTTCCTTGTGAAGCGAGCACATGAGCAGGGAACGATGGTATCCGTTGAGAAATGGTTAGAAGATAGCAAGCGGAAATGGAATGCTTTGTGTTATTATTAAAACCATCGTCCGCAATATTACCATTTACCTGCTAGCATGTTAGCATATGCGCATATTAACGATGCTCCTTAGATTTGACAAAGATGACATACCACGCGTAGCTACGGATTCTTCGTACGTGAAACCAAGTATCTTAGAGGAGATGAAAGAATTCTACACGGAAGATGAATTAGCCGAGAGTGGTCAATGGCGAGTCAAATACGAAGAGATAAAGTCTTGGAGAGCAAGAGTGGAATATCATAGAGAACATACCCGCATCATACATGGCATCCAAAGGATTTGGTGCTGAGCAGTAAGCGTGCAGCGCAAGCAAGGATACAGAAAGATCTATTGAACATATACTGGGAGCGTTTCCCTGAGCATCTGGTGCCCGTCTGCTACAAGCCGCGAGACACTCCTGGTACCGACATCCAACTACTGCAAAACGCAGTAACGCACGATAAAGCATGGGTGCCCATAGAAAAGGTGGAAAAAATAACCTCCCATCAAGACTGGCGCTTGGGCTATTGCATGACAGTCCACAGTGCGCAGGGGCTTACCATAAAAGAAACGCTGTGGATCATAGACCAGCGGCTGTGTTGGAGCAATCTAATATACACCGCCGTAAGCCGCGTAGAATATGCCAAACAGCTAAAAAGAGCCTGGGGGCCGCAACTGCGTTATGACAGAACCCCCGAAGACGTAGTCAAAGAAAATATTGCTAAAGAAACTCCTTCGCTACAAAAGACACGACGAAGAAAAAAATATGATGTTCGACCTATGTGTGATTGACGTTAGACAGTTTTGGCGTCAGTCAGAAAGGAAGGTTAAAAGGACTCTTCCAAAAGGCATAGAAGAATTAGGAGCCTTGAAAGCAAGCATAATGGTAGAAGTAAGTCTATCAAAATATGAGGTAATGACGACAGCAATGTTGCGATCGAAGTCACTGGTCATATTAGAGTCCACAGACCTGGACAGGTCGTTGAATGAAGCCTTAGAAGTAATTACAGAGTCGCTGTCGAATTACACTAGAGAAGGATCAAGTTGGATAGTAGCGAAGGTTGAAGGAATGGCGGTTAGCATGGCAAGGTACTTGCCAATACGAGGAGGAAGTTACATACCACTACTAGCGTGGGTAGAAAGGAAGAAAGCCATAGTCAACGTAAAGAATGATGACAATAGATGCTTTATGTGGGCAATAAGATCCGCGCTGTACCCAGCAGATCACCACCCAGATCGAATAAACAACTACCCAAGCGACGATTTGGAGTGGGATGGCGTGGAGTTTCCAATGCAGCTGATAGATATACCGATATTCGAGGAGATAAACGACTTAGCAATTAACGTTTCCGGAGTCAGAGAGCAAACGATAGTGCCATTAGTGCTGTCAAAGAGCAAAGGAGAACGCGTACACCTGTTTTACACGGCGGTCACTACTCATGGGTTAAACATCTAAGCAGACTATTTTACAGACATACTAAGCACAAAGGTAAAAAGTACTTCTGCGACTGTTGTTTACTGTCATTTACCTCCCTAAAAACCTTAAAGAACCACGACGAGATCTGCCGCGGAGTCGAAGAAGTGGCGCAACGGATCCAGATGCCCACCAACAAAGAGCTTTCATACGCAAACCATCAAAAGCAGATGCAGGTGCCTTACGTGATATACGCAGACTTCAAAGCGTTGATAACTAAGGAAGAGCAGAAAAGTGGCGCCACGAATAAGGTAGGATTACACGAGATCTGCTCCTTTGGTTACATAGTAGTCAGATCAGACGGTAAGGCCGACCCTCTTGTGATTTACCGAGGTAAGAACGCAGCTAATGAGTTTCTAGAAGCATTGCGAGAAGAGGAGGAAGAGATAAGAGAACAATTGAGAGGCCCAAAGAAGATGGTATTTACCAAAGAGAACCAGGAGGCCTTTGCCAAGGCAAAATAATGCCACATTTGCCAACATACGCTTCTTCAGTTTGGAAGACGAGCCAAGAAAGCGTGGGATGAAGATGAAAAGTATCTAGGAGAAGCTCATTTTAAATGTGACAGATATGCAAGTAAGGGGGAAAAGTCCAACAAGCCTTCCACCCACTGCATTCATTGTCATAAAGCATTCGTTGAGGATTTCTATGTGGATAAGGTCAGAGATCACTGCCACATCACGGGTAAATACAGAGGAGCGGCTCATTGGAAATGCAATATAAACTTCAAAGTAAACCCAGAAATAGAAATACCCGTGTTCTTTCACAACCTCCGCGGCTACGACTCCCATTTCCTACTACGAGGAACAGACGGATCCGACGTCAAATGTATACCCAACAACAAAGAAAGGTACTTGTCCGTAACTGTTGAAAAGCTAAAGTTCCTAGACTCCTTAGCAAACGTTGTGAAATACAACACAGATTTCCCCATTTCCCAAGAATACGGCGCGGAAAGGAAAGGAGTCTACCCATATGAATACATGGATTCCTGGGATCGATTTGAAGAGCCCCTACCACCCAAACAGAGATTCTACAGCACCCTAAACGAGTCCGGTATAAAGGACGAGGAGTACCAGCATGCCTTAGACGTGTGGGAAAAGTACTCCTGTGAGAACATGGGTGATTACCACGACATCTACCTAAGGTCGGACGTAGTGCTGCTCCCAGATGTTTTCCAGAGCTTTCGAAAGATGGCTATGGAATATTACGGGTTGGACCCCGCGAACTTTTACACGGCTCCTGGGCTTAGTTGGAGTGTGCTGCTAAAGAAGACAAACGCGCAACTGGATCTCTTAACGGAGTACGACATGTACCGGTTTATGGAAGACGGTATTCGCGGCGGCGTATGCGGGCCCAGCAGACGTTATGCCCGCGCAAACAATCCTGCAGTGGAGTACGACCCGGAAAAACCAACCACCTACATCTTTTACTTAGACGCTAACAACCTCTACGGTTGGGCAATGTCGCAGTACCTACCTGTGAGAGACTTCGAATGGGATGACGTGAAGCCGATAGAATTTTACCTAAGCGTAGACAAGGAATCAGACAAGTGCTGGAGGTGGATTTGGAGTACCCGGAGCATCTGCACGGCGAACACGACGAATTCCCCTTAGCACCAGAAGCAATAGAGATACCATTTAAGCAGCTGAGTCCGCTACAAAAGCAAATGTGCCCTGGTTACAAACCGTACAGGAAACTAACTATGAACCTGATGGATAAGAAGAAGTATGTGGTACATTACCGCAACCTGCAATTCTACGTTAAGCATGGTATGCGAGTAACCAAGATACATAGAGTCTCGAAGTTTACGCAGGGGCCTTGGATGCGACCCTATATTGACTTCAACACCAAAAAGCGCACCGCAGCAAAGAATGACTTCGAAAAGAATCTCTTCAAGTTGATGAACAACTCGATGTTTGGAAAGACAATGGAAAACATCCGGAATTGCGTTAGCATAAAGTTTGTCAGCACAAAAGAGGAAGCTGAAGAATACGTGTCACAGCCAGGCTTCGTCCATTATGTGGAAATGCTGAACCTCTACATAATTCACATGAAAAGGGCAAAACTCTTACTGAACAAGCCCGTTTACACAGGCTTTACGGTGTTAGACTTATCCAAGTTGCTCATGTATGAGTTCTACTACGACAAACTACGGAGACCGCTGTCACCTCCTGTACACGGACACCGACTCTTTGATACTAGAAGTGCAGACGGATGACGTCTACAAGGACTGCGTCGAGGACCTCGATGAGTACGACACCAGCGAATACCCAAAGGAACACTTCCTTTACAGCGCAAAGAACAAGATGTCCGGCAAGCCAATAGTAGAGTACGTGGGTCTGAAACCAAAGATGTACAGCGTTCTCAAGACGGACAGCTCGGAGAAGAAAGCTAAAGGCGTTAAAAAATACGTGGTTAAGAAGGACATAACGCACGAGTCCTACTTGAACGTATTACGAACACGCAAGGAACAGCGGCATAAGATGAACAGCCTGCGCAGCTACGATCATCAAATACATAACGTCACGCAGGAGAAGGTGTCACTGTCTGCATTTGATAAGCGATGGATGTGCGATGACGGTGTGCACACGATAGCATTCGGACATCACACAATAAGCAGTTCTTCTTTGACGAACCCACGCGTGGGACCATCGTGAAGATAATACAAGATGGACTGACCCTTCTTAGCTATTACACTTCGGATCTGGTAAGTTTCCAAAGACCAATTAGGATCCGCAGCTCTTTTGGATCCTCCTTCTAATTCGTCCGGTCCGTAGAGATATCGAACCGTGACATTGCCTATTGTTTTTTCATGGGGGAAGACCGCCCTCGAACTTCTGACGTAGGACTTGTGTTCCACGTGTTTCTTTTTTATTGCATCCTTGGGTTTCATTCCCGTAGCCCTGGCCGCCTCCCTGACCTGGGGAAGCCTCTGAGTCCATTCCTTGTTGCGCTTAGAGGGATCTTCCAGTTCTTTCCAATACTGGTATCCAAAGAGACGCTCTGCCAGGGTTTTATTGAATCTTTCGACAATGCTCTGGCCCCTGTGGTACTCTGCTTCTGCTCTCCTAATCTTGGTGCTGTGGTCTTTCAGGGTTTTGGTAACCACGCCCATAAACTCTGTCTCCGCATCCACTTGCAGCAGCTTAGGCCATTTCAAAACGCCCTTATCAATCCTACTCAGGGCTTCTGCGACTTCCCCAGAATCCTTGCTGGTTATGGGTTCGGCGTCCTTGTATCTGCTTGCGATATCGACTACGGTCAAAGCGTATTTATAGGTCTTTCTTCTCACCATGTCGTGTGGTAAGAAAAGTAAATCTGCCTGATGAACTTCATTAGGAGCATTCACGATGAAGCTGGGCCTGGGAATGTACTTAGGCACGGGAAGATAAACCTGCCAGATAGTCTGTTTCTTTAACCAATTCTTAGCCGTTTCTTCTGATACCCTGGCTGCGGCTGCGAGTTTCTTGATAGCCGACGCTCCCCTCCAATAGCCTTCAGGCCCGTAGTAAATCCTTTTAAGTTTGTCCTCAGTTCGACCCATTATATTAGTTGATTCAAGCGAAGGATAAGATGAGATTGATCTTGCGTCCGTTGAAGTCCACCGTCTTTCCATCCACTTTAATGATGATGTTTATGCTTTCTACCAAATCACAAGGCAAGTCATAGTTTAAAGAAATGGGTGTGTATTCTACCAGGTCAAATGGATTACCTTTGGGCGGAAACTTGGACATAAGAGTAGACTTTTTTCCATTGCTGTAACTATGGACCAAATCGCAGTAGACTATATAAGAGGATGCTACTTTCCAACGTACGGGAACTGCTGTGTTGGTAATCGTTTTGCCTGAGGCACTTAATAAAGATCACAATGGGTCAAGCTTTCCAAAAGGTACTGAATAGTTTGACATGTTATGTTTGAGGGTCATTTAATGGGGCAATCCCGTGGTGAGTGTATAACCGCGTTTGGTTAATTCTTTTGCCATTGTGATTGGGGTGTAATGTCCATCTGGGAGCATTTCACCTTGATAATTGCCAGGCGTCTTAAGTCGTTGACCATGCCGCCGACTAAATTATACCAAGAATTGTACAAAGAGCAACTGACCAACCGAACCGTATGGGCTTTGATGGGGGGATTCAAATAAGTGTTAAAGTTATTCTTGTCGCTTTTCCAAAAGACGATCATATATTAGACGAAGTACGCCAAGGCGGCACCTCCTGCCAGCCCTGCGATACCTACTATTACCAGCTCATTATCTTTTTGCTTCTTTGACGGCTGCTAATAATTCTTAAACTGAGGCTTCTGCATCCTAAAGTCTGAGTGCGTTTGTGCATAAAGTTTAAAGGCGTAGTCTGTGTTTTCGAAGTTCTTGTCTGCCTGCATCTTGTCTTGGTAATTCTTGTCCAACCAATCCCTGTAAGCTTGTCTTTTTTCATTCCAAGCTGCTACGTCCCTTTGATATTTCTCCAGCGCCAAGTCGTGTCTCTTCCTCTCAGCGGCTCCGCTGTGATCACCTTTAACTATTCTTTCCAAATACTGACCGATATAACTAGCTCCAGTGAATGCTAAAGCTGCAATAACTCCTCCTGCAACCACACGTATATTTTACGCTCGAAGCTCGCGTAGCGAGATTAGATTTTAGGTAAGTACTTCTCCTTCTGTAAGTACTCCTTCAACATTACAGCTCCAGTTACAGCGGCGGTCATTTTAGCAAAGCCGTCTTTGAGCACTTTCTTACCTTCCCAACCAATACCCGCGACAATAGAAGTAATAATAGCTGCTTCTTCAACAGTTTTCATCAATGCGGTAGACATTATATTACAGAGCGAGAAGGTTATTCCATTTCGGTTATTTTGCTTCTCTTAGGGGGCTCCTGCGTTACACGTACGGGTTCTACTTTTGGCTTTGCGGCTTTCAACTGAAGGTAGAGACTACCTGCGGCCAAAGCTAGTCCTAATGCGCCAATGACGTATCCTGGATTGATGTAAGAAGGTTCCTCCTCCTCTTCCTTCTTTTCCTTCTTAGCTTTGTTCTTCCTGTTCATCTCCACGAGCTTCTTCCCCGCCGCTTAGTAATCTTTGCCTCTTCCTGAGGTTGTGCTTCGGTGTCACTCATTTCTACTAAGGACTTGAAGGACTTGACAAGTAACTTGATGACGACTTGGCAACGACTTGATAATGACTTGACGACGACTTAAGTAAGTACTTGGGAATGACTTACGGACGACTTGACGAGGACTTAACTAAGTACTTGTGGTAACTTGACGATGACTTGGGAATGACTTGACTAAGTCCCATGAATGACTTGACGATGACTTGGGAATGTCTTGACTAAGTCCCTTGAATGACTTGGGAATGAATTGACTAAGTCCCGCGAATGACTTGACGATGACTTGGGAATGACTTGACTAAGTCCCGCGAATGACTTGGGAATGACTTGACTAAGTCCCGTGGATGACTTGAGCATCACTTGAGGTGTCAGCAAGTGCCGCCTGGAAGACCTTTTCAACTTCTCTGTTCTTCTTAAAGTCCTTCATAGACACCAGTACCTCCTTCAAGTCGACGTGCTGAGCTACGTGAAGTCCTAAGGATGCAACAGCCATTAACTTACGGCACTTCAGAGACAGCCACCCGCAGGTTATCGTAAGTTCTTGAGCGACGACATAGTCATCTCTTATGTCCTTCTGCAGTTGCTCCACGTCGTCTATGAGCAGCGCAAGTCCAAGCAATTTAGTAGCCAACTTAATAGCGGAGTCTGCTATGGCGTCCGTGGTCTTACTTGCAAGGGCAGCCTCGTACCTCTTATGGAACTTCTTTACTTCCTCTTCAGACAGCTTATTAACTTGCTCGTGGGTGAGGTCCTTGCTTATCATTTCTTTGCACTTCCCAGAAGACACAAGGATGTTAAGTTGTTCCTTAAGGTTACTTTCAACTACGGGGACTTCATCTAAGAGTCGCTCAATCTCCATATATGTTAGGAGTTAAAGATTGGAAATCTTTATGGAATACGGAAACCTCAAAGAAAAGATCATTTTGGAATGTCGTCCAGTATGAGTAAGGTTTGCGTATCTTTAGGGAATTGTCGATGCCAAAACTTAAGGTGATTGGATAACTCGTTGGGGTCTAAAATATCTATAAAGAAGTCGTCATCTTTCGCGCCCACGCCCGTCCAGGTGTGGTTATTCACATAGGTGGGGCAAAGCAGTACGATGTAGTCGAATTGGTATCTAAAGGGTCCTAATAGCTGCTCTACTACGAACTGGGTCTTTCCGCAGCCGGTAGGTCCTACTATCAGCGCATTACAAGGCATGTGATCTGGGTTCATATATAATGGAGCCCGTCCGTGGAAGCAGTCAAAGAGATGGTCATCATCGTCAAAAAGAAGTCGGATCTGGAAAGAACCGTAGAGATGCAAATGGAGGAGATAGATCGGCTGAATGGACGCGTAAAGGAGTTGTATGATGAAATGTGCGGTCTGAAGCGCGCAGAACGGTGTGGCGCGATAATGACAATGGCAACGTGGGCAAAGGAGTCCGTCGTGGACTTTATGAAATATCCATCGTAAGTATATGGATTACGTTTGTGTGGACTGCGGACAAGTGTTCGAAAGCCAATTGGTAAGGCATTTAGATTGGCTGTAGGACGTTAACATTTGGTTGTCATTTTGTTAAGGAAGGTCGTAAACTATTTTAAATGATACCTCAAAACGTTAAGATTTGGTTAAGATATTGTCAAATGGAGTCGTAAACTATTTCAAATAATACCTCGGGATGTTAAATGTAGGTTAAGTTATTATTTATATATGGACTGCCTGATGTGTAAGAAGGTATTTAGTACCAAGCAAAGACTACGATACCATGTTAGGCATGGAGTTTGCACAAAGAAGTCAATTAGTAGGGTCTGTGAGGACTGTAGTAGGAAGTTCAGCACTCTTCAAAAGCTGCACAAATCGCACCAAAAAGGGGGTTTGCCGTAAGACTATGCAGTGTAGTTACTGTACTAAGGTCCTTAGTAGCCGCCAACGTCTTCAAATACATAAGAAGAAACATGAGGATAGTTACCAATTCTTTGCGGCGAAGTACGATCTGGAAGGAGTGGATTGTTACCAGTGCGGCGATATTATGAGTCGTTGTAAACATAAAGATGATTACCTAAGGAATCGAATAGATTACTTTAGGAAGATAAGTAGGACGCTACCCCGCTTTGACGCGTTAGAAGGCGTCCCATGGACTAACAGGGAATATTGGAGGCAGCAATGTGAGAGATGTGGGTGCGTAAGAGAGGAGGAACACATATTCAACTGTCTCTTAACAATTTAACATCCCGAGGTGTATCTTAAAATAGTTTAATCATTTAACAATATCTTAACCAAATCTTAACGTTCTGAGGTGTATCTTAAAATAGTTTACGACCCCATTTAACAATATATTAACCAAATCTTAACGTTTTGAGTCTAGATATATGTTGGCATACGTAATAGCGTTCCTTGGGGGTTTCCTTATCAGTATTAGAGACCTTTAGCATCACGTTTTTTCCTGAAACCGCAAACGGCAAACTTCAAAAATGTCACGTGACCAAGGTCTTCGAGTCAGGTTTCACGTTCGCGGTCTGCGTTTGTACCTGAAAACCATCGTCTACAGGTTCGTCGTTTACGGCAGATACTTTAAGCGTTTCAAATGAATTTTCTCACGTTTGGAACCCAAACTTGTGTATTTAATTCATTCTTCTATCGACACATTTGATTTAAAGTGGTAAATTTATTTGAAAAGGGGCTTATTTTTGCTAAAAAGCTGAAGTGACATAAGCTGAATGAAAACAAACATGGCGGCTCCACGTGCACCTGCTGACTAAAACTTTTACTGGTTCGATATTTCAGGTATTAAAGACTAAACTAGCAAGAAAAAGGTAGCAGATCTTTTAACATCATCTTCTTTTGAGATATGGCTCCGTTTCGTTGGCCATTACAGATGCACGACTTGATGCTCGCCCAAGAGGTAGCTGCACACAAACCTTCAGGAAAGGCTGAATGGGAAGAAATTGCTCAAACGTTGAGTAAAGTGTTTTCTAAAGAAGACAAAAATGTCATTCTAAAAGGGAGAGGCTGCAGAGAACACATGGAAAGACTGTTAGAAAAGTATAGAGACGAGGACAAGAAGGCTTTGAAAAGGTACACTGGTAGTGTAGCTTTGGAAAATGCTGAATATTAGACAGTGGAATACCTGTATTGTCTTTATAGCTTTTAGCTGTTTACTGTATCATCTTCTAGGAAAATAGACTGATCCCCTTTCACCTTATTGTTTTGTTTTTCTTTATTGAAAACTATTTTATTTTATGTGCAATTCAGATCTGGAACTGAGGAAGATTACAATGAACTATGCCAACTTCTTGAAGACATACCAACCTTCAGAAGAGATCTGGAAGAGCAGAAAATCAAAGAAAAAGAAAATAAAAAGATCAAGGAGAAATCAGATAAGCAAAAGGGATTAGAAATGAGAGCTGCAGCCTTGCCTACAATGAAAAGTAAGACTGCAGACTTTCTAATCGATTAATTCATGTTAGATTAACTATCAATTTGCTGAGTTGATGAAATGAAAATAGATAAATTAAGTGCTAGTCGTGTTTATTGCTGTTTTTCACAAATTAATTAAACAATAAAGTGGTTTTCATAAACCCCGAAACAAAGTTTACAATTTAAAGTGTAAGAGTGTTTAATAGGTGAAAAGGCATAATAGAAAAAATAAGTGTGATAAAGTGTAATATGCCAAAGTGTATTACATGGGTTGATGAAAACCACTCTAGAAATCAAAATAATTAGCATTATTTAGCAGTATTTAGAACTATTTCACTTTTAGTGTTTGTACTCTATTAAAAAGCACTTGAATGCTTGTTGATTATCATGAACAGTTTATTACAGATTTACAAATGAAACTTATTTCTTAGAAAGGAAAATTGATGACCAAGAAAGCAGCGGTAGTGATATTGATGAAAGTGACGAGGATGACATTAATGATGGTGATGATGATGATGATAGCTCAAGTAGCGCAAAAAAAGGTGAGACAAGTAAGGGGAAAATCCCATTTTGAGGTGTTGTTGGGGCTTTTGAGGGGCTTTCTCTATATAATTTAGGTATTGATATCCTTTGTTTGTTTTTAAGCTTCCAAAGTCAAGACTGGGCCAAGGAAAAGGGCTTCAAGGCTATCTGCAATAGAAATGTTGGGGAACAAATATAGCAAAAAAGCAGATTACAGAGAAAAAGAGTTAGATTTGAGGAGACATTTGATCTACAAAAGAAGAAGTATGAAGATGAAAGGGCAGAAAGGGAGGAAAAATTTAAACTAGAACTGGAGGAAAGAAGGGTGTTTCTTTCTTTTTTAAAAGATAAACTCTAAAGCACTTTTCATTGATATAGAGTTGTGTTCATTCATTGACATGCATCTAGCAAAACCAGTTTGATGCATTTTCAAGATTGTTAGAGTTTTTCTAAATTGAACGAGCATTTCTTTGCTAAAATCTTTACTGATATGATTTCATGGGCTTACGCCATTTCGTTTTGGCATTTTGTTGCCTTTAACAGCCTATATGTCAATTTTCTCTGACAAAGTTCAATAGATGTTTATTAAGGATTTACTCATTGGTTTTACAGATACTTCCCATATTTGTAAAAGCTATATGCAGTTTGAAATTTGTTTAAAAAGGTTAGACAATATGTGCAGTAGTTACTTTTACAGTTTAGTTAACAATGCCTAGATATATCTTATTGATTGGAAAGATATCTCTCTAATGTAGGAGGATCTAATCCAAAGAACTTACTGGTTTGAGACCCATACAGGCAGGTATGACAATTAACTAGAACACATGCTACCAAGTAATATTTTGCTGTAGGCTGAAGAAGAACCTTTAAATTTCTCTTAAAATCTAAAAAAGCAAACAGTTGAGTGATTTTTCCAAATCCCCACTCAACAGTTACTCTGACTTTACTCATTAGGCTATTGAACTGCTGTTGATCAGGAGGTAGTCGAGCTCCACGGAATGGCGATATGATATTCTGAGTAATGCCATAAGCTGGGTCCCCGTATATAACATACGGCTCTCCGCTGGGTTTCTGAAATCGCTGCAGCTTATTTAGTAGGCCACTCTCGCCAAGCATGAAGGCATCGTGCCTCCTCCCCTCTATAGGACCATACATGTGGGCAATAAGCCCATTAGGAGCCTGAACGGACTGTAAAAAAAGGAACTTGTCAATGTTCTTTTTTTTTTGTGTGTTAATACAAGTTAAAAGTTTGTTACCTGGAATTTTAAGCAATGCGTTCGCTTATGCCCACTGTACATAATCCGTTGATTAGCTGTAGGTCGTGCGATGGGCCTTGGCGTTCCATCAATAAAGCCCCAGCATTGTTCAAGTGGTGCTCCTTTATCGTATATAACTTGTGAAAAGAGTTGTGGGTCAAGCCAAATGAGGTCAAGGGATTCAAGCAGATGCTTGAAGCGATCATAAATGTCGTCCAATACCTATAGAAAAAGGAAAGAAAAATGATATACAAAATTGCAGATTAACAAATTAAGGATGCTGATTAGTAGGTATGTGTTTAGAAACTTGCTTTGTTAAATATGAGACTAAGTTCAGACTCGGGTCTTCCAAATATTGGGACAAGATCACACCATCTATTCGGGTATGCTAGCCTTCGTAGCAAGATCATGAGTGCTTCCATCCCAGTTGCTTTAGTTCTTTGGCTGCAGACGAAATGTTCGGGAATCTGTAAGCAGTCCAAAAGGTGTTCCATGTCGTTCTTCTGAAACCTACGGAATATTTTGCGACATTTTATAAGAGAATGATTGGATGAACGAGAAAGACAAAATAAAACTTAATTAAAATCCTACCTAAACATCGTTTCACAGCCGGCATCGGTGATGTCTTGAAAATCTGGGAACGTCTTTATTCGTTTGGGGTGGAAACAGAGATTCAACTAAAAGTAAGTCAAGATCGTCTTCATCGCTACTGGAGTTATCACTGCTATCGTCGAATAGCAAAACCGTAATGATATCGTCAAAATTTCGCCTAAATAAACCCATATAAAATACACGTTTTGAATATATGAACATAGTTAATAGACTAGTTAATTAACTATGATATGAACGATGAAAAATCTAGATTTATGTGATACCAACCTTGCAGCAGCGGCCATTTTGAGTGAAATTTCCCATAATTCACTTGTTTTCTATGCAACCTCTGGGACCGTCAAGCTAAATCGATAAACAGGATCATACTTCTAACGACAAACGGCTAACGTCAAACCGCGGTTTGCCGTTTGCGGTTTCAGGAAAAAACGTGATGCTAAAGGTCTCTAATGGTATATATGGACTGTATTACTTGCGAACCCCCAGCAGACTGCATACCAATAAAGAAATGCACCTGCCTTCATTGCGGCAGTGCATTCCTTAGAGAATCCTTTGTGGGTCACTGGTGCTCAGCAGATCCAAAGGCGCAGCGGACGTTGGTAGACATACTTACAAGTGCAGAGGAGACTCGGGCTCATACGTAACTATAACAAATACCTACCTGCCATCCCTTTTACCACGACTCATCAAATGCATGACATCCTGCCCCTCGATGGCGTACCTTATCCTATCGGGCGCCCAAAGGGTATACGTCCTTTTTTATTCTTTAAGACCAAACGCATGCGGTCGTTGTCTTCGAAGACCACGTAATTTTTTACCTCGTAGATTTCCCCTACAATCAGATCCTTCCAGTGCGTTTGTATGAACTTTAGCTCATTGAATTTATTCTGGTTCATATATCCTATGAAATATTCTTAAATGCGTTTCCAGGGTGTCTACGTTACGGAAACACTTGTCGCAGTGGGGGCAGGGCATACGTATACCCTGCGCGTACCTGGCAATGGCTCTGCAGATGTCGTCGTAGTCATTATCGATTATTACTTTATAACCATTTTGCTCAAACCGATCTAGCATTTGACGCTGATTCTCAGATAATACCCCGTTACCTTTAGGAGTCTTTAGCTCGATGCAAAGGCCCTCGTATTGCATGTGTGAATTTAAGATAAGCAGGTCAGGCTGGCCGCCCTGATATCCTTTCTGCCAGCACTTATGACCTAGGCCGGGCACTAAAAGCATTTGAGGGTAATACTTGCGAATGTAATCAACTACTTTTTTATGTAAGTCAAATTCATTTTCAATCTTGAATACCAATTTATTATCGGTGTCAAAACGCTTTTCCATGTCATACTTACCTGTTTTACGCAGCTCAGGGAGGCCTTCCTTAAAAGCCCAATCAGGAAACTCTACAGCCCGGGGCAGCCTGGAGCTAAATATTAGTTCATATAAACCAGGCTCGGAAATGAATACGGATTGCGGGTGAATAGTAGAAGGGGAACGACTTAGGACCCCTTGCATGTCAACCCATCTTTTTTGGTGTTTCTCAGAAACGTGGTCTCTAATAGCCTTCTTGGTATTCTCATAATCCAACGCCAACGCCACTTCCTTCGCTTTGAAGTACAGTTGATCGCCTTGCACTATGCATTGCAGTTCGGTGTCGTTGTTTTCGAATATACGTATCATGGTATATCAACCAAATATTTTAATCTTTTTTTTTCTCCTTAGGGATGAACGAGCGCAGCGAGTGAATCAATACGCCACGCTTTTAAGTTGGTTCATTTCTCACGCTGGGGCCAGACCTTCCTTGAACACGGCCACTTACAGCGCGCGCTGGATCATGGGTAGAATTTGAGACAATCCAAGATGGCGGAAAGGATTTTCAAGGAAAATCCTCCATCTGTCTATTTAAAAAAAATGGAATACTTTGGAAATACTGACGACCCTCATCAATTAGGTTGTATTTCTCGTTTTTTTTTGGGAAGTTGAGTCATGTATCATCATATTAGAAGAGAAATATTTACGGGAAAGAAACCAGCATGTACAAAAGTTAATAGCAAGCCAGCCGATCGTGATGAGGACCCTTAGCAAACTTCACTCTAAAATACTGCGGAAAATGCACAAAAATCCGAACATGTGTAACCCATGGAGAGGAGAAGTAGAAATGGATATTCCTTTAGAAGTTTTCGAAGTGATCATTGATATCATCAACAAGGTAGGCTATGGACATTTTCAAACTGAAACTAAAGCAGTGGTCACTGTCACTATCTGTGAAGCCAACAAAGCCAAATACATTTTCAACAAGTTGAACCTATATGAGGACACAATTCCGAAGGATCTGTTGTTGAAGAATTTTTTACTGTGAACCTCAAGGAAGAAGATGAAAGATGCGATGTTGTTATAACAAAGGAAAAGCCAATGACCTGGAGGTATTACAAGAACAGAGAAGTACTTTTTATTATTTTTTCGTATGGATAAATAAATATTATTGGCTTTGTTGGCTTTAGAGTGATGGTGAGTGTTTCAAGGGATTGTTACTGCTTTGGATTTGGTTTTAAAGTGCCTTATAGGCAAATAAGTCTCAGTAATTCTCCTTATACACTCATTTTTTCGCAGTATTTTAGAGTTTTCGTATTAAGTCAGTCAGTTATTTTGGCATTTCTCATCTAAAGTGTTGATACATGGCTCAATCTCCCCCCTTCCCCCAACAAAAAACTAAGCAATACAGGCTAATTTTATTTGTTTGTTCTTAAAGTCAATTTAACAACAAGCAAATTGAAACATCCTATTACTAAAGCATTGCCACAGTCAACGCAGATGAACGGCCTACAGTATATTACTCATGATAACCTAGTAAAATCTGCATTCAATAATAAACACAAGCCAAATTTAAGGTACATATATAAGACCCTGTGCTGGTTAATAAGATTTTAATGTGTATTGTTCAATGACAATGAAAATGCCAAAATCCTGTGTATACTTCACCAGATTATGTAAACTTTACACCAAGTAGCAATTACATTTGTTTGCTAAAATACAAAGAGTGTACTTTTCATCAAATATTGGTCATCCCCAACTGAGTTACCAATTAACTGTTCCATTTAGATATGGGTGGCTTTGATTAGGATAATATTCCAGGGATAGTAAAGTAAACCTCTCTTAACAGGCAAGTTAATATTAAAATTAGTTTGATAAGATTCAAAGTCTAGTGAATTTTCATTTGTTGAAAATGTTGATCATCCCCAACTGAGTTTCCTCTACTGTTATTCAAATTTGATATAAGGCTGGCCTTGAATTTAGATAATGTACCAAGAATAGCTGGTTATATAGCTGAATAGCTGAATATTTTGTATTAATGGAACTCACAGATCTGGAGTGTCTCTCTTTGTTAGAAAGTCAAGAAAACTTTTTTAAGTCCTTGTGGAGCTTGCCTTCTTTGGCACTGGTTTCAATTAATTAAATGCATCAGTTGGCTATTGCAAATTTCACATTTCAGCTGGTCTGGGCTATCAATTTTCTTCAATCCACAGTAGCATATACTTGTATTCTCTACACATTTGGGGATAAAGTGGTCGCGTGGCTGATTGATCTTAAGCCAACTTTCTGGCTTCTTTTCTTTAAGCCACACAGCATTTACAAATTCATGTTTGAAAACACTCAACCATCGGGAATGCTTGCTGGAGGATGGTGTGAACTCCATGTACTTCTTAAGTTTGATGTGCTTGGCCTCCCTACCCTGCATGCTATTCAGGCCTAAACCATTACCGAGTTACCTGACTAGCTGTTGGTGATGGAATGGAACTGCATTAGCAATTGTCCATACAGTGGGTGTTATCCTCCCAAGAAATATGGACCATGCATTGAAGAATTCTGAACATAGGCTCGTAAGTCTTCCAACATCTGCATCATTAGTCTCAACCTGGCTGAAGATAGAAGCACTCTCAGCTCTAAAGCTATGAAGGATAAGACATGCAATTTCAATTTTGTCTTGTTATCAGAAACAGAGGCCAGAAGAACCTTGATGAGCTCCTGAAATCCCCATGAACAAAGCTTGGATTCTTTTCCTGTGAAGCGATATGACAGAGCTTGGTTCTTCTTTCTTCCTTCAGAAAACCATTTGCAGATATTCTTCCATAGCCTGGTACATTTCACTACCTCTTTTAGGCTGGTCATGAACTTAACAAAGGCACTTTGACTTGATAGCTCATTTACTGTTGAACAACTTTTCAGAGATCCTTCTGGAACAAAGCTAATGGCAAGGGTGAGTAGAATACAAAACCACTGTTGCCATGCATTATTACAGTTGTGAAGAGGCTCTGCTTTGCAACAATCAACATATTTACCTAGAGGAGGAACAAACTCTTGGCGTGACTTAGACTTGGCAATGAACTGTGTCACTTTTGTCCTACCCTTCAGTTCACTAGCTGTGTGTTTAGACTTCTCCTTTGTGACCTTATTAGCTACATCCAGTCTGCCTTTGTAGGTCCAAGGCTGCCAGGTTGATGTCTTTGGGTCAGTGCCAATTCTGCTATTCCTTGTGTCCATATTTCCTTTGTTGACATTTGCAAAGGAAGAAAAGTAAGTGGCTGCATTATTGAGCTCACCACACATTGTTGCCATCCACTTCATATCACTAGGGATAAGTTTTAAAATGAACTTGCATGCATGCTTTGTGCCATTGACTTCTATATCATACACCTTTCTCTCAACATCTTCCATTTCTTTAAAAAGCTGCTTTATATAAACTATTAGTAGCTCATCATCTTCTGAACAGCTTGCACCCATCAACAGATGATTGTCATCACAACTGTTGACCTTCTTAAGTAAATTAAGAAAACTAACAAGGTAGGCAGTGGCACACTCATCCCTGCCAAAGGGTGCTGCATCTGCTCCAACTGTAACAAGAAACTCATATTCTTTTCCATTGAACCAGTGAAGTATTGGGCTCTTGGCATGGATTGAAAGATACAGGTAGGCTAGCCTTAAAAGAAATGGTTCCAGTTGTCTATACACTCCAGGTGAGGCAGGCATATTAACTGATTTTCCAAACTCCTGGAGGCTATAAAGATCACCTATTTCAATGCTAGTGCTAATAAAAGAAATGAGGGCTTTGTAAGACAGAATTTTGGGCATTTCACAATCTTTGAATACAGGACCTGTATATGTATTTCTTATGTTGGTATACTTCCTTTTACTAATCATTCCTCCAGTGTATAGTATTTCCAAGCTCCTGAACTTGTTGTCAATACTGGTTTTATATTGTTCAAAGTTTTGTTGCACAATTTGGGGAATAACTTTATCCATACATGTATCAGAATTTGATATGTGTTCAGCCATTCCTCTGGAATGGAAATCTAGTAATGTGACACCGATTCATAAAAGATCGGACGAAACTGATAAAACTAACTATCGTCCAATTTCCATTTTATCGACCATTTCCAAAATCTACGAGAAAGTTTTATATGATCAGATATATACTGCTATTTCTCCTCATTTTTCTAACAACTTGTCTGGATTTTTAAAGGGACATTCCTGTTGTACAGCTCTAATTAAAATAATTGATGATTGGCGTGCAAGTTTAGATGATAGGAAAGGAATTGTTACCATAGCAGTAGATCTCAGCAAAGCCTTTGATTCCATCAACCATAATTTGCTTATTGCAAAGCTTAAAGCCTACGGCTTTAACACAGATGCAATTCTTCTTATGAAAGCCTATCTCCTTGGTCGCCGCCAAAGAGTTCGGGTTAACAACGTATTTTCTGAGTGGCAACCAATAACAGCTGGAGTACCTCAAGGATCCTTACTTGGACCGCTTCTGTTCAACATCTTTGTGAATGACTTGAATGACTTCATCTCTACAGTATCTCTACGTATGTATGCTGATGACACTACTGAATACTATGCTGACTACTCTCCTATGGTACTAAACTATACTATCAACAAGGAACTTAACTCCATCAAGGAGTGGGTTACTAGTAACCATCTGTCAATCAACACTGTAAAGACTCAAGCTCTCGTCATCGGAACGAACACTTACAAGTACAATCTTCTATTGGGTGATAATCCTGTGAAAATCAAGGACTCTTTAAAGATACTTGGCGTTACCATTGACTCAAAATTAACTTTTGAGGAACATTTAAATGTCCAGCTTAAGAGGGTGTCTCTGTAACAGCGTGCCACTCGATCTGGGCTCGAAAAATAGATTTTTTTAAATATTCCTACCATCGAAAGTACTATCTATCCTCACTACAAAATTGCAGTTAGAATTGTTCTAAATTCTATTTTCCAGCCGCTATGCGAATTTTTGTCCATCGACCCCAAATCAGTGAAAGACGCCGATTTTCGAGGTCGGCCGGTCAAAGTCTGTTTTCTCGGATTTTTCTACACATGAAAGCTAATTTTTCTATTCAGAACTTTAGTCTGGTGTAACTTCTGCATTAAAACAGCGATAGTTTTTTTTGGAATGCGCGAATTCTGATAAATAATCCTAACTGATCGAGACTACTGAAGACGTGACATGGAAAGCTAAGATTATGAGACCTCGAATATTGCAAATTTCTCATTTGTGGCACCTAACCCAGTCCTAAAACATCATTCAACCTTGAGATAAGAAGCTATTTTCTAGATCTGTGCAATAAAATTTGCGGCACATTGCGTTTCTACGAAATGAGCTAAGTTTCAAATTGTTCTATTTTCAGTTATTTCCTTCCGTGACACGACAGGCCGTTGAGTCTGTGACGGCTACTTCTTTGCACATTATCCTCAATACCATTACCTAAAATATAATATGATGAATTAAAAACCTTAATTTTACGATATTTGTTTCATTACAAAAGATTTCAATGATCTACGGCTTTATTTAATAGTGTTTTTATAAGCTGTTTTGAAATTTCAATTTTTAGTGCATTTTTTTTATTTGCATATCTCGAGGTCGGGAGGTCAATCGTTATTTGTTTATTTAAAGTGCATATGACACGAAAAAAAATTGATGTTAACTAAAATGTGTAGTTTATTGGCATCTAACTATCAAATGAAGCCCAAAAGAATATGCCTTTTGTTGTTATTTTATACGAATTACAATTTATATTTAGTGCGTTACTACCAATCTAGAGTATGTGTCAACAAGATGACGTCACAAATTGGGCTTAATTTTCTCAAATATCTCAAGAAATGAGCTTTTAAAACAAATTTTATTACCATATATTTATGATTACTAACAAACTGTACATTTTAAACGGTGAAATTGTTTCGTGTCATATACACTTTAATAATAGCAAATTTAGTAAAGAAATCCTCGCGCTTACTACTTACTGAGAAGTGTTCTTGTTTGTAGCGCTGAATATTTCTAACGTACATATTATTGATATCATTGTCAGTCATTTATCAGTCTCAACGTTTATATTTCCTTTAATATAAATTATCCATCATTTTCACTTGTGAAAAGGTATTTAGTCGTTCCGATATTTTCGAGCTGCACATACTATCTTTTTTTTTCGAAAAATACTTTGCAGTCTTGACTGTTCTTCGGCTGAGACGACAATTTTTGCAAACAAACTACAGAACGAGTGATTGTGAAAATTATGATCATACAGAAGTGGGGGTTGCGGGCACTGGATCCTCCAATAATTTTGAAGATATAGAGCTACTCTGTAGATATGCTTCAAATAAACCATTATTATCATTAGTATTATTATTATCATTATTATCATCATCATCATTGATCATCATCATTATTATTACAACAGCAAATTCTTTGGTTACCTACATGCGTTCGCAGCTGATATTATTTTCAAGGCGATTTTAAAACAGTCAATCAGTACAGGGCTATTTTGATGTATATACACATATTGCTGTGGTCCAGATAATAGAGATTTAATTAAGCTTAGAGTCATAAAGAAAAGAAATATGACCCAAATAATACATTTCTCCAAGCTAAAATACATACATAAACTACTATTAGCTATTTTTCTCTTTTTTGTCTTTCCTTTTCTCATTCTTCCTTTCACTTTCATTTGTTCCTACTTTTTATTCTTTGATTTCATATTGATATAACTATATAATAATATAACGTAGTGACTAACCTTATCATGACTTACATACTTACTCACTCATTTTCTTTCTTTCTTTTCCTTCATTCCTTCCTTTCTTCGTTTCCTTCTTTCTTTCTTCGTTTCCTTCTTTCTTTTTCTTTTTCAATTAATTAAACCCTCTTAAGCTTCCACAAGTTATTTTTTTGATGCCTTCTTTAAAGCTGCAAAGGCTAAAATCCATTTTTTACAGGAAAGAACTAACTAGAAGATATAAACGCCGATCTTCTTGGTGCAAGTGAATGCAACAAGTTAAGGACAGGCATGGCAATTTCATTTCTGAAATCATGTTCATAAACTGAATTCATAGTACAATATTTCATAATAAACGTCATTTGTTTATTTATGTATTTTATATTTATTTTTTTGCCTGAGTCCTTAATAGAGACGTTCTAGTCTAATAGCGCAGCGCAACCGTGACGTCATAAGAACGAAGACAAAGGCGAAATTCGGACAAACAAACTTACAAGTTCACTTTTAATTTTCACAGCCGATCGCAGTTGATCTTAGTTTACAGTAGGTTATTATTGTAATTTTAAGTAAAAATAATAAAATAGGTTCGTATAATCCTCGTAGCGGGTAAACAGAATGCAATGTTTGTCCGAATCTTTAAGCTATTTTTAGAATCAGCGCGCTGCGCTATTCCCTGGTATTTAGTACAAAGATTCAGATTCAGAGGGGGGGGGGGGGGGGGGGGGTTGGGCTGGTGCAAATGGGGAGGGGGCCATACCTTTTTGTTCAACCAAAATCGAGGGGCTGCATGAAATTATGCAGACATTTTTGGGGGTCATGCGTTTTTAGTCACCTATTTCAGGTTTGATATAGTGTATGAAGCTATTTAGTTTACATTTTCATAGCAAATTTAAAGCATAGAATCTCGTGAATCTGAGAATGCTATGGAAAACACAGGTATCAGACACAAGCTAGTGGAGAAGGGAAAGGGTTTTCGGTGGGTAAAATGTTAAGGAGTACGAAAGGGTGTTTATAGAGCAGCCCACCCCTCCCTCTAATAAATGACCTTTCCCTAACGCGGACCAATACATCCTTTACTTACAATGATATGAATAATATGTAACCTTTAACTAAAAACTAGAAATATTCAGCTCTACAGGCAAGAACACTTCTCAGTTTTGGATCGTTTTTAGCGTATTTCGAGATAAAGCAAAGATTTCTTTACTATAATTAAATAAACAAATAACAATTGACCTCCCGACCTCGAGATATGCAAATAAAAAAAATGCACTAAAAATTGAAATTTCAAAACAGCTTATAAAAACACTATTAAATAAAGCCGTAGATCATTGAAATCTTTTGTAATGAAACAAATATCGTAAAATTAAGGTTTTTAATTCATCATATTATATTTTAGGTAATGGTATTGAGGATAATGTGCAAAGAAGTAGCCGTCACAGACTCAACGGCCTGTCGTGTCACGGAAGGAAATAACTGAAAATAGAACAATTTGAAACTTAGCTCATTTCGTAGAAACGCAATGTGCCGCAAATTTTATTGCACAGATCTAGAAAATAGCTTCTTATCTCAAGGTTGAATGATGTTTTAGGACTGGGTTAGGTGCCACAAATGAGAAATTCGCAATATTCGAGGTCTCATAATCTTAGCTTTCCATGTCACGTCTTCAGTAGTCTCGATCAGTTAGGATTATTATCAGAATTCGCGCATTCCAAAAAAAACTATCGCTGTTTTAATGCAGAAGTTACACCAGACTAAAGTTCTGAATAGAAAAATTAGCTTTCATGTGCAGAAAAATCCGAGAAAACATACTTTGAAAGTAGCTATCGGCCGACCTCGAAAATCGGCGTCTTTCACTGATTTGGGGTCGATGGACAAAAATTCGCATAGCGGCTGGAAAAAAGAATTTAGAACGATGCTAACTGCAATTTTGTAGTGAGGATAGATAGTACTTTCGATGGTAGGAATATTAAAAAAATCTATTTTTCGAGCCCAGATCGAGTGGCACGCTGTTACAGAGACACCCTCTTAATAAGGCTTATGCTAAGACAAACGCTTTACGTAGAATAAGACGTTTAGTTCCAGCGCATGTTATGATTCAATTATATAGGGCTTTTATTTTGCCTCATCTTGAGTATTGTAGCCCTGTGCTGGTGGGAATATCTAAGTCACTCTCAAAAAAATTAGAAGAAGCCAATTATTATATTCTTAGAACTTTATTAGGCCTATCTAAATCTAATTCTTTATGACAGCATTCTTAAATCAATTAATATGCGTACCTTAGAACATAGGAGATATTTCCAAGTTTTAGTCTTACTTTTTAAATGCATCAAAGGGAATGGCCCTAGATATATTAATGACTTTTTCAAATTTCGTACAGTTAAGTATAATTTAAGAGGCTCTGGTACTAAACTTGAGCAATATTCATTTAACAGTAAATGGCGTCTTATTTCTTTTGTATCCATAGCTAGTCATCTTTGGAACAATTTACCATCTAATGCGAGAAATGCTGTTAACGTAAATAGCTTTAAGAATATCATACGTAAATTAGACTTCATACCTTTTATATATCGTTAGATAAATTTTTATTTATCATATATTGGATATATATATATATATATATATATATTTTTTCTTATTTCCTTTATTAACTTCTCATTGTAAATAGATATTTATCATTTCATATTATATATTTATTGCATATATACATATATATATATTATATTTTATATCACTTTAATTTAGGTTATTTCTTAATAGATTAGTGCACGTGCGCATTTTAAACGAGTATGTGAAATGCTCCTAGGCGTTATGTGGATAAATAAACTATTATTATTATTATTATATTATTTCATTATCTCTACTGTTATTTATGAGGGTTACCCACATTCCATCATTAACACAACGGCGGTCATCTTTTTTCTCCACTAGCACAGTGAATTTTTTTTCAACTTTTTTTTGTTTTCTTGCGTCGCCTTCTATTTTGCCTGTCAGAGAGGTTTAAGCGCTCACTACTCTTAGGTAATATCACACTCGAAATTGATGGTGCCTTTTATTTCAAAGGACTGTCTAAGGCCTCTGCACTTTCCAGGTCTGCTAGCTACAAGTATAAATTACGTTTTTTTATAAGTTACTTAACTTCCAAACAGATACTTTTGATCCTAGGAAAGGCTGGTTCAAATTAGAACAAATTCCAGTCAGGCAAAAGTGCAAGGGACTGGTTATATTACACTCAAATACCAGTTGGGCAAAAAATGCAAGAACTGGTTCAGTGAGAGCAACAATTCCAGTCAGGCTAAAGATGCAAAGGACTGAATCAAAAAATTAAAAAAAAATTCCAGTCAGGCCAAAAATGCAAAGGACTGGAACAAAAAAATCTTTTAAATTACCTTTCTTTTTTTGTAATTTATTCTCTCAGTTAATGCTTATGCTTCTCGGTTTAGTTTCTCATGTTCTAGCTTATCTGCAACTACTTTTTCCACTAATTCCTCTCTCTTTCTTTTAAAGTCCCTTGCAAACTGACCTATTGGGAAACGCCGACGATGAGGCATGTCGCTATTCAGAGAAAAGGATAAAGGGCTTTGTTTATTTGAGTACTTGATATAATCATTCATGGGGCATATTCATGAACATTTTATTACAGATTACAATCATAAGACAGTACCTAAAACCAGCTCTTATAGATGAAAAGCTTTGTTTATTTCAGTATTTGATAAATAACCATCTTCATGGGGCATATTCAAGAACACTTTTTTACAGATTACAGTCATAAGACAGCACCTAAAGCCAAAACAATATAAAAAGCTTTCATTATTTGAGTACTTGACAAAGAATAATCTTCAGGGTGACTATAATCATGTAAATTCTATTATATATTATATTTATAACACAGCAACTAAAAGCCAGCACTTTTAGATCATAAAAACAGAACAAAAAATCAGAATTATTCACAAATGCTTAATACCAACACTGCTGTATTACCCTGCTGATAGGTTTGTTTATGCATACAAAATGTGAGAATTCATTAATCCATTCATCGTAAGCTTAAAAAATTCTACAAACATTAAAAGAAATTGGTCAGGCCTGTATTAACGCTCTCATCGCGATGAAAGAATATAATAATTAAGTATATCGCTTATTAAACTTCTGACCATCCTAAACATAGCATTTTGACTTTGCGGAAAATATTATTTTGGTACAGAGTGTTAGAGTGCGCGTCATTTTTTTGCCTACAGTAGACAAATAGAGTCAACATGAATGTTGACTGATATTTTACTTATAAAACTCAACTGAATGTTAGACTGCATTCGACTGCAGTGATTTAGCCTTATTTGAAATCTTTTATAATGCCCAAACACCACTTTTCAAACACTAAACACGAAATATGAAAACTTTCGCACTGAAAACAGATAATAAGAGCTATATTAGTTCATTCTTCGTTTCGAACGTGCCAAAACGATCTTGAAATCCTCAACAAACCGCTTGGTTTAAAAAATTCTAAAATAAACTTAGGAGGTTTTTCACTGCATTAGATGAACAAACAGTTCCTTAAAGTCAATCGTATCGTTTCGGAATTTTTGATTTCTTCTTAGTTTGAAAATAAAACGACATTAAACAGACTGTAGTTGTCTTACCTTTTCGATGAGTCGATATCCATAATAGCTGAAAAATAAAAAATTATCGTCGCTCGAAAAACCAAAATAAACCCGCCATGTTTGGGCTCACTGCAATGGCCTGTCAACAAAGCAGCTATATTCGACAGTCGGTCGTATTTTCCGCATTCCGATCGGCTGTTATGAATTTTTTCCCGAGCCTTCTCGGATTCCGAAGCTACAATAGCTATACCCATAATGCTATACGCACCAAAATAGCCCGCCAACCTGCTTAGGTTATACGTTGGGATTTAACTTTGAGCTTATCATATATAATGGAAGCAAACGAAACTCCCGACTTTGACCCCACCACTGACGAAGGTCAAGTAGACATTAATGACGAAGAATACAATGGATGAACCCAAGGCGAGGAAACCGACCCCCTAGTTTTTGACAATGCTTTGGAAAGTAAGTACGGCAGTAGGTAGAAAGGCTTCAAGGCTGCCCTAAAGCGCATGTGGCAATCAAGAAACCGCGGCAACCCCGTTCCTGAATACTTGCAAATGGAAAACTTAGATCCAGCGCCGGAGCCCCCTACGCAAACTTGGTTGGAATCAATTACCGCGCGTATGGATGAATCCTTGACGGAAGAAGAAGTCCCCGACTTTAACCGACTGACGAAGCTGCTACCAGACTGGGATCACACCAAAGCCCAGCTGGAATTTGATGATAGTAACCAATGGGGTAAGGAAATTATCATAGGCAGGCTCAAAAACGCCAAGTCCAATGAAGCATAAACATCACTATTAATGTGGACGGAAAGACGGTAGATTTCAACGAGCGCAAGATCAATCTTGTCTTAGAATTCATATAATGGGTCGAACTGAGGACAAACTTAAAAGGATTTACTACGGGCCCGAGGGCTATTGGAAAGGAGCGTCGGCTATCAAGAAACTTGCAGCCGCAGCCTGGGTATCAGAAGAAACGGCTAATAATTGGTTAAAGAAACAAACACTCTGGCAGGTTTATCTTCCCATGCCCAAGTACATTCCCAGACCCAGCTTTACCGTAAATGCCCACAATGAAGTTCATCAGGCAGATTTGCTCTTCTTACCACATGACACGGTGAGAAGAAACACCTATAGATACGCTTTGACCGTGGTTGATATCGCAAGCAGATACAAGGACGCCGAACCCATAACCAGCAAGGATTCTGGGAAAGTCGCAGGAGCCCTAGGTAGGATTTATAAGCGCGTCTTGAAATGGCCTAGGCTGCTGCAAGTGGATGCGGGGACGGAGTTCATGGGCGTGGTTACCAAGACCCTGAAAGACCACAGCACCACGATAAGAAGAGCCGAAGCAGAGTACCACAGGGGTCAGAGCATCGTCGAAAGATTCAATAAAACCCTGGCCGAGCGTCTCTTTGGATACCAGTATTGGAAAGAGTTGGAAGATCCCTCCAAACGCAACAAGGAATGGACTCAGAGGCTCCCCCAGGTCGTCGCGGCTTTGAACAACGAGGCGGCCAGGGCTACTGGATTGAAACCCAAGGACGCCATATAAAAGAAACACGTGGAACACAAGTCCTACGTTAGAAGTTCGAGGGCGGTCTTCCCTCAGGAGAAAAGAATAGGCGACGTCACGGTCCGATAACTTTATGGACCGGGTGAATCAGAAAGAGGATCCAAAAGAGCTACGAATCCTAAATGGTCTTTGCAAACTTACCAGATCCGAAGTGTAATAGCTAAGAAGGGTCAGCCCATCTTGTATTATCTTCACGATGGCCCCACACGTGGGTTCGACAAAGAAGAACTGCTTATTGTGTGATGTCCGAATGCTATCGTGTGCACTCCGTCATCGCATATCCATCGCTTACCGTCAAATGCAGACAGTGACACCTTGTCCTGCGTGACGTTATGTATCTGATGGCCATAGCTGCGTAAGGAGTTCATCTTATTTCGCTGTTCCTTGCGCGTGCGTAATACGTTGAGGTAGGACTCGTGGGTTATGTCCTTCTTAACCACGTATTTTTTTACGCCTGTGGCTTTCTTCTCCACACCGTCTAACTTTAGCACGCTGTACATCTTTGGTTTTAACCCAACGTACTCTACTATGGGTTTGCCTAACATCTCGTCTTTCATCTTCCCAATTACCTTCTTGTTCTTTGCGGAGTAAAGAAAGTGCTCCTTCGGGTAACCGCTGGTGTTGTACTCGTCTATGTCCTCGACGCAGTCTTTGTAGACGTCTTCCGTCTGCACTTCTAGTATTAAAGAGTCGGTGTCTGTGTACAAAAGATGACACTTATCGCCGTAGTTTGGCTTTAATTTGTCGTAGTAGAACTCATACATGAGCAACTTGGACAAGTCTAACACCGTAAAGCCGGTGTATACGGGTTTGTTTAGGAACAGGTTTGCTTTTTTCATATGAATCACGTAGAAGTTCAGCATTTCTACGTATCTAACGAATCCAGGCTGTGACACATATGCTTCTGCTTCCTCTCTGGTGTTTGCTATCTTTATACTCACACACTTGCGGATGTTCTCCATCGTCTTACCAAATACGCTGTTGTTCATGAGCTTGAACAAGTTCTTTTCAAAGTCATTCTTAGCTGCAGTACGCTTTTTGGTGTTAAAGTCAATTTAGGGTCGCATCCAGGGCTCCTGCGTAAGCTTCAAGACTCTATGTATCTTGGTTACTCGCATACCATGCTTAACGTAGAATTGCAGGTTGCGGTAATGCACCACATACTTCTTCTTATCCATCAGGTTCATAGTTAGTTTCCTGTACGGTTTGTAATCAGGGCACATTTGCTTTTGCAGCGGACTCAACTGCTTAAATGGTATCTCTATTGCTTCTGGTGCTAAGGGGAATTTGTAGTGTTCGTCGTGCAGATGCTCCGGGTACTCCAAATCCACCTCCAGCACGTAACCCTTGTCTTCCTCTTTTTCTACGCTTAGGTAAAATTCTATCGGCTTCACGTCGTCCCATTCGAAGTCGCGTACAGGTAAGTACTGCGACATTGCCCAACCGTAAAGGTTGTTAGCGTCTAAGTAGAAGATGTAGGTGGTGGGTTTCTCTGGGTTGTACTCGACTGCAGGATTGTTTGCGCGGGCATAACGTCTGCTGGGTCCGCAAACGCCTCCGCGGATGCCGTCTTCCATAAACCGGTACATATCGTATTCCGTTAGGAGATCCAGTTTCGCGTTTGTCTTCTTTAACAGCGCACTCCAGCTGAGTCCGGGCGCTGTGTAGAAATTAGCGGGATCCAATCCGTAGTATTCCATAGCCATCTTTCAGCAATCCATGTACACCATCAACGTAAAGCATTAAGGATTGAACTTTTTCCTTCAGGTTAGTCATGAGTAAGCTACATCATACTGCCTACATTTTTTTTCAGATAAACTTGAAGTAATCCAATGAACACAAGGAATGATTGAAAATGAAAGCGATTGGTCTTCAATAAAAGGCTCCCTTTCAAATACCATCAGTGAGTAATTGTTTGCTAAAATAAATTTACTTTACCATTTTTGTAATTTTTGTTCGTTTGCACCACAAGAACAACAAGTTCTAGAAAGTGAACATGCCGCAGTCCTTTCTAGTTCTAATCCCAACAGAAAGATTAGAACGAGCAAGATATGTTCTCAGCAAATGAAAGGTCACCCACGCTCCAGATGTCCTATAGGCACAAGTAGTAATGAAACACTGGTCACTGCATCTAATTTTTTATTTATTTTTAATGATAATAAATAGCAAGCAATACATAATAATAATAATAATTAATTAATTTTTCTAGGAAACTCCATGTATGTTGTCAAAGACACATGGTTACATTTGCTATTGTACATTATAGTGCTGTGACATTTTTTGTAGTTATGGTTTGTAAACCTTGTATCTCTTTGGCTTTGAAAGTTATGCCTTTTATACCAAACATGAACAATCTAACAGCTTCTTGAGGCATATTACTAGTCACTCCTTTCTCGTGATCCTGCATATCCATGGCAGTTGGTGCTTGGAAATGTTGTCCTAATAAAATGATACAAACATGCTGACAATGGTCTGCTGTTGTCCCATCCAAGGTAACCACACAACCATCGTATCATCACCTGTACGCCACTGCTCTGAGGTATCTACAATGTGAAATAAACATATTGATTCATATGTGATTGTAGAAACCTGACCATTATAGAATATTATCATTACTATTTGATGAAAGAAGATTTATTTTCCACTCCTGAAGTCAAACAATTTTTAGTGTTAAGGATTTATGTAAACACAGCACATTGCAGTTCATTTGTCACTGACTTCCATATAAAAAAACATTTCCTATGATATGTTATGCACAAGAATAAAAAAGTTATAATTATAAACTATTAGTGTTACTCGTTTTCTGATTGATTTCCTTTACGTCGATACATTCTGCCGTTTTTGTCTCGAAATAAAGGGCCAGCCTGTTTCAGTACAGTCCTTATAGCAAGTGACGCAAAGTCTTCATGCTGCGTGATACACGAATGACGCTCGATCGACGCGTCAAATAACATGACACCAATTGCTGGCCTTACTTCGTGGCAGCATTGAAATTCTCGCGAAACGAGAATATTTTCTACATCGCAATGTCCACATTCGCACCTACAAAAGACAATCCAAGTCAATTGAAAACAAGACACTCGAGTAAGTTTATAGTTTTAATGCAGCTGTATGCATAGCATGGAATGGTGCGACAATCTGCATTGACAGCTGATAACCTGTCTCGCGATTATTTACAATCAAACTCTAAGTTACAAACGATAACATACAATGAAATATTACTAATCTTACGTGAAAATAAATTGTGATTCAGAAAGTTTAAAGTTTTATTAAACTAAGAAAGGCAAGAAAACTTTCAGTGTGATCTTTGCGTCTTCGAATGCAGCCGACGCGACGATGAATAAATGAATGAATCGAACTTGATTTTCAAATTATAAAAAGCAATGTTTACATGCATACTAACATTAAACCAAAACGTGACTATAAAAACCTACCAATTGCTCACTGGTCTGTGTTCTCAACTCTGGCTTCTAATGTAGCATAAGAAATCCCATCTTCGTCGTGTTCATCGTTTTCGTCATATTCGTACTCATCTTGCGACGCCAGAGGTTCGTGTTGGTATGGTTGAAATATATTATCAACAAAGTTTTCGGGTTCAATTTCCACCTCCGATTCCCCACTGGCTCGTGATGAAGCAGAATCATCAGTATCAGACATTGTAAGCGTTGTGACCGGATCAAACCAAACAGCAACAAACCCAACTTGCTAGTGTTTTCAAGTACAGTTTCACATATGTCACCCGTGCCCTGGTCGATTTTGTCAACCCCTTGACGTCACTCCACCCAGTCCCTTGTCGTACAATTTTAGCCATATTACCGGATTTCAAAGCGCAAAAAAATATGTATCCGTGGTCAAATTCCTTTCAAACTGCACAAACTTACTAAGAAAGTGCGGAAGATTGATTAGAGAATTTAAAAAAAGATGCTTCACTTTCACTTCATAAGCACTTTAAAGCCAAGGGAGCGCTAAAACAGCACAAAGAAATCCACGACGAAGCTACGAAAACATACAGTTGTGTCCATTGTAATAAAAAGTTTAAAAGATGATCCAATCTGAGAGTCCATGTGAAGAATCTTCACACTCTGAAGTCGCAAGAAAAAAATATCGCTGTGGCGTCTGCAACGCAATATTCAGAAATAAAGCATCTTTCAATGCCCATGTGAAGGGACATCATCACAACAAGAAAAAACGAAAACTACCAACTGCTACTTCGACAGGTAATGTTTAGCATTTTTCGTATTAACAATAATATTTTATTCATCTTTTATTAGCTAAACTATAATTAGTTTTTGACTCCGAGTTATGCAGAAATGAAAAGCTGTCAATTTTGAACAATCAAGGGATTAATTTGTGTAATTTAACACATCATTACGTATTCCTTTCTATTGTTAAAACTGATCATTGTGGATACAGAGAAAACAATGTTATAAGACCTCTATATCGGTTTTTTATTTGATATATCACCGGTTTCATTAATATGTTTTTGTCCTGTTTTACTAAATCCAATTTGTTCAATTTGTCTCTAGATCCTCAACGAAAGAAATCCAAGCCTAACTCAAATCGAGAGGTGCCAAGACCATTTTCCCTTGATCGAAGATCCTGTTTCTATAGCTAGCCTGCCTCAAGACGAACACATTGATACTCCGGAATACAGACAAAACGAGAGCTGCATACGTACTCGATTCTCGAGGAGCAAAGGCTTATCCAACTGGTATAATTTCCGCCTCACCTCACTTGATCCTGACAATTTCAAAACCTATCTGAAAAGTGTTTTCTATTATCAAACGTCTGTGTTCAAGCTTACTGTCTCATTTGTATTCATCTTGAGAAACATTAATACGAATCAACTAGTTTACTAT
This sequence comes from Actinia equina, assembly GCA_011057435.1. Lineage (NCBI taxonomy): Eukaryota > Metazoa > Cnidaria > Anthozoa > Actiniaria > Actiniidae > Actinia > Actinia equina. Next base: position 888,620 of record WHPX01000126.1, on the reverse strand, counting down.
TACGTCTCGAAGAACAACGTTTTTGAAAGTCCATACGTGGTGGCTAACGAAAACGACTTACACCCTATCATCAACGCTCTTCAAAATCTCGACGTCAAGGAATGGGCACGACAAGAAAGGCCCGACAGCAAGTTCGTGGTTGACAAAGTAACAAATTTTTTTTTTGACAAACGTCCGTGCTCATCCCATTGGTCGTGGAAAATATCTCCCCCATTTCATCGTGGAAAATCGTGGTGTAGTTCCTTTAGAGGTAGACTACAGCACAGGCAAGCCTTATAAAGATAAGTTATGCTTCTTCCGTGCTCTGGCAGTTCATAATGGCTGTCATACAAAAAATCTTGAGAGGGATACTAAACACTATTTTGCAAGGTAAATTAGACGTTTGATAGCAAACCGTACTATGAAGTTTGTTTCCTTTGTTACTTATAATTTTATTTATCGGACATCCACGACTGTTTGCTGCCATGCTGATATATGTACACGTGTTTACACTTGATGTATATGCTTCAAAATAAAAATAAATGTTGATTCAGTGCCTTGTGTGTACAATGAACACATGTATGTCTATTTTGTTTATGTAATGTTGCTAAGACGTTTCTTTTGCATGTGTTATAGGTAACGAAAACTGCGATGACTTCCAAGGTGTAACATTAGATGATCTCCCTGAACTTGAGAACTTGTTTGAAGTTAACATATGCCCTTGAAGTCGGCACCTCCCACGATGACAATGAGGATGACAGCGTTGGCAGCACAAAGGAATCAGATATCATGGCTCGCTTGCTTGTTCGCTCCCATACGCAAGCACAATGTTCCTCAATCTCCACGAACACCACTTTTCGTACATCAAAGATTTGAAACAGTACTCCAAGTCTCTTTGCTGCTCTCGCTGCGGTAAATACTGGAAAAATGGTTTTATGCTGAATCGCCATGAGCGCACTTGTGATGGCAAAGTACAGTATGTCTTCCCCGGTGGAGCATTCAAATCCCCCGCAACTTTGTTTGATGAGCTGGAGGATGTTGGCACACAAGTTCCCGAGGATATGCGTTACTTTCCTTACAGAGCTGCATTTGAACTAGAGTGTTTTTAAAAAAGCCTGATCAAAGACACAGATAAATAGCCTTTCGGGCTCCCGCGGGTATTATCCGGGTCCCAGCTATGAAGCATAAGATATTTCATGGAAATACGATGAGGAAGATGTTGGTTTGTCCAAAATGCGGTAAAAACTTTTCTAAAGTCGGCCTTATTTCCCAACTAAGAAAGAAAGTGCCTTGCACTGTGAAGGTAACTTGCATGATGACACATATTAACGAGCACTCCAATGACAACGAGGATTATATAAAGGAGTTGATGATGAAGCCCGCGGCGGTTCCAAGACTCACTTTTAATTGTTCCTGTGGAAAGATCTACGTCAGAATATCAGTTTAAGTTACACTAAACTACATGTAAAGTTACAAACGAAAGATAGATTGACGCCATCGCAAGCATTCAAAACAAGACAGTCAGGAAACTGCGCGCTCAGGTGTTGGATCGTTTAGATAGTGATTTCGCCTTCACGACATTTATGGAAGGAGATACAGACCAGACTATGGATGAAGACAGAGCCCAACAGATAATAGATCTCATGCCTGAGGGTGATTACCGTTTGCAAATTACATTTATCAAGTTCTCCGACGACCAGTGGATCATAGAGAAGGGTCGTAACCCAATCCCGGCGTCGGGCAAGCAGGGGCTTTTCGTGCTAAACAAGAACACCAAACCTGGAGCATTGGTGGGTTTAGATATGATGTTCTACGAAGTGGCATACCCAGTCACTGTAGTCATCTATGCTGCATACGAGATTAAAAAGCCCGACGTCAAGAAGCTAAGACCAACGCGACACCCTGGTAACTGCGTCGGGAAGTTAGTAAGAGAGTTCTTTGAAGAATCTTCCCGTGGTCGTAAGCTCACGTTAAAACGAAAAGAAGCTATAAGAAAATGGGAAAGAGCTACCCACAGGGAAGGAGCTACGATAGACAACGTCAAGAAATTAGAGACTGTCTTAGAATGGCGTATTATGGTCAAAGACATAACAGACGGCCTCATCTACCCCGGAACTCACAAGTACGGAAGTAGAGGTGCCCCAATCACTTTTTACCAGCACAACGGACACGCATGGAGAGAACCAAGATTCCCTAAGAAGAAAGAAGTTAAAGTGTACGAGGACTGTCCTCTCAAGGACTTAATACATGAGAACTCCATTTGGTTAATGGACCCCAACGGTCGCCATTTTATGACCCAAGACGGAATATACAGCACCAGCACAGGATTCGTAAGACTTACCACATGGAAGCTAAAAGAAGACCTGCATCCAATAATCTACGCTTGGTATGGTAAGCATCTACAGCAAAAGGAATGGATACCTGTACCTTTGCTAAAGGTCTTTGAAGAACGCACCTTCTTACATACACAGCACATGAAGCTATACTATGTTATAGTACTTACACACGATGGCTACCAGAAGATAACCCCTAAGCAAGAATAGTCATAGGGAAATTCACGCAAGGCGCAAAAAAAGGCGAAAAGAATATGCAGCTCCGCCTAATAACAGAGGAAGGCGAGCTAAGCTTCCTCATAAAGCACTACTCTGAGTGATCGGGGACTATGTGCAGGTCTTCCTTGACGAATCCACGACGTGGGCCATCTAGGTAATATAACACGGTTTGCCCTTCCTTGGTGACGGACTTCGAAATCCCATACGTTTTCAGAGACCAGTTAGGAACCGTGGCTCTCTTACTGCCGCCTTCGAGTTCCCCCGGCTGATAAAGGTATCTGACCACTATGTCGCGGGGGAGTCTTTTTTCCCTTCAGTCCGACCGCCATTGAGCTTGTGACGTAGGACTTGTGTTCCACGTGTTTCTTTTTTATGCCATCCTTGGGTTTTATTCCCGTTGCCCTGGCCACCTCGTTGTTCGAGACCGCGATGACCTGGAGAAGTCTCTGAGCCCATTCCCTGTTGCGTTTGGAGGGATCTTCCAGCACTTTCCAATACTGGTATCCAAAGAGACGCTCGACCAGGGTCTTATTGAATCTCTCGACGATGCTCTGGACCCTGTGGTACTCTGCTTCGGCTCTCCTAATCTTGGTGCTGTGGTCTTTCAGTGTCTTGGTAACCACGCCCATGAACTCTGTCCCCGCATCCACTTGAAGCAGCTTGGGCCTTTTGAAAACGCGCTTATAAATCTTACTTAGGGCTTCTGCGATTTCCCCAGAATCCTTGCTGATTATGGGTTCGGCGTCCTTGTATCTGCTTGCGATATCGACTACGGTCAAAGCGTATCTATAGGTCTTTTTTCTCACCTTGTCGTGCGGTAAGAAAAGCAAATCCGCCCGATGAACTTTGTTGGGGGCATTTACGGTGAAGCTGGGCCTGGGCCCTTTTTGTTTTTTCGAAGGCTGGTTGTAATCCTTAAACTGGGGTATTCTTAGCCCCGTCGATGCCGCTGGGTGTGTTTGCGCATAGAGCTTAAAGACATAGTCTGTGTTTTCAAAGTTCTTGCCGGCCTGCATCTTGTCTCTGTAGTTCTTATCCAACCAATCCCGATAGGCCTGTCTTTTCTCATTCCATGCTGCCACGTCCCTTTGATACTTCTCCAACTCTAAATCATGTCTCTTTCTTTCGGCGGCTAGTTCTCCGTCGTGATCGCTGCGATAACACCACCTGCAACCACGCTAACCATGCTTATGTGTTAGTAAGGTACTTTTCCTTCTGCAGATAGTCCTTAAGGGCGATGCTGCCTGCTACTACGCCGGTCAATTTGGCATAGTTCATCAGGCTTTTGCTTGGAACTTCGGTTAGATCTTCCTTAAGTGCCTTCTTACCTACCTAACCTATACCTGCGACAATAGAAGTAATAAAAGCTGCTTCTTCAACGGTTTTCATCAATGCGGACGACATTATATTACAATATGAGAAGGTTATTCCATGTCTGGTATACTACTTTTCCTTGGAGGCTCCTGTGGTATATGTACGGCTTTGAATTCTACCTTTGGCTTTGAGGACTTCCACTGTAGGTAAAGGCTACCTGCGTCCAAAGCAACTCCTAATGCGCCAATGACATAGCCAGGATTGATGGAAGAGTCTTCTATTCTTCTTTTTTTTCCTTCTAGGCATAATTCTTCCTGTTCATTTCTGCGAGCTTTTTACCCGCAGCTACTCTGGCCGGAGATTTGGCCTTGGTAATTTTCGCCTCTTCCCGTTCTACGTTTGGTTCGGGTTCACTCATTCTATATCAAAGGACTTGAAGGACTTGACAAGTAACCTGTGAGCGACTTGATGGCGACTTGATAATGACTTGCCTAAGTACTTGATAATGACTTGATGACGACTTGACAATGAATTGCCCAAGTACTTGTGGTGACTTGACTAAGTTCTTGGGGAGACTTGCCTTCGACTTCAGTAAGTGCCCGGGTAATTACCCTTTCGACTTCTCTGTCCAAGAGCACTAGGACACCAAATTTGGTTGGATTGCTATAGGGTTTTTTCCCCTTTCGATTATTTGAATTAAATTAACGTTATACTTGTTTACTCATCTTGTGTCCGTGTTCCTTCGTTGTCTTCTATCGCCGTTGTAGTGCAGACGTTTTCATTCCAAAGGTCAAACGGTTGGAATAGCCTATGAGCGTTACTTCTTTAACGGCCGTTCTGTGCTTGAATCTGTTTGTACTATACCAACAACAACGCGACCGCGCGATGCTCCTTACGTCAGTAATATTCAACAGTCAACAGTTAATATAGTTAATCAAATTCACCTTAAGTTCCATATAGAGCCCCGGGGTAGGCTATTACCCTGCTTGCCATTGTTCTATCGTCTGCTCGCTTAATCCAATAATTTTGAAAGGTGGGGTGGCAGTGTGTTTACACAGCGATGACATATGCAGCACCAACGCTAGTGTACGAACCATTGTGGAGCCTAGACATTGGGTAACACGATCTCCCTCGGCCCACACTCGGACCCGAACGCTAGTAACTCGAACCGGAAGACGTGACTACCAGATTACGGACTCCATAACTTGATACACTACAGGACACTAGAGATTTAAGAGAGACTTTCTTTCGCAAAGGTCAAAACTATCAGATTCTAATGAGCCTCGCGCTGAAAAACTACGGCTCTGAACATCGTTGAAACACTTTATTTTCTTTCTTAGTATAACTCCTCTTAGTTTGCTATTGAAATACCTCCATAATTATATTTATTTTCGTCTGGAGAAAATTACAAATTTAAGCTATAATCGCCAAATTGCTTGTAAACAAATCATAGGGTCTGAAAATTGCTTACGTTTTATATGTGCTATTCCTCCAAATTGCTCAAAAACTGTCTTGTAGGCTTTATAAGACAATAATCTTCCAAAATATAAAGAGAAATCCCTGGGCAAATAATTTTGACTGAGCCGCTGGAGAGCTTTTTGATCAGCTATTTAGCAATTTTTTGGGCTCTTGGTATATTGCGTTACGTGATAAGCTATTTCAGAAATCTCTAAAAATCGACTTCAAGAATAGTGAGATCGATGAAGATTAAGTATTTCTTTCATTTCTAGAACTGTAAGCTATTATTTGGAAAATGTTTGAACTGTTTTTTATCTCCGAGATCATGAACCTTGAATCTTGCGTTACATTGTAGTCAACAGAAATGACCAGGGACTTTTCCTGATCATAAATGGCTACAAAAGATTTTTTAATTTCTAGGCGCGCCGTAAAACATTTGTGCTTGCAGTCTTTCTTAGTGAGTTTTAGCGAGCAAATTAAATATATATCAACGATTTTGATGCAGGTTTGCTATCATTCGTTTTGGAACAAAATTTTATAGATGGGATCAGCTGAGTGGCAGTTTGTACATTTTAATAAGGTGCTATAACTGTGCACAAAAATCCCGTGAGAACGTTGTTTTTATCACTATATTGCTAGTGAATCACTCAAAATAAACCAGTAGTAAAATGGAAGCGCACTGTTCATTTTACACGCTTGTTGGAGCGCATTGTACCTACGATTGGAGAGACAGGAAGCACTCAACAGTGATGAGTTCCTTTGTTAAAGTGCACAGAAGATATTTCTTCTCACAAATCACTTTGGAGCTTTCAAGATGTTGACAATGAAGTCGATTTAATACTTGCCCGTGCATCAATATTTGAACGTTCGGAACACATCAAGTCATTGAGCATTTGTCCCTGTCGCCTCACACTTGGAATTGGATGGAAAAGAAGTAGTACCAGGTGTAGCGTTCCTCAAATGTTATCTTGTCATGCCGGTAAAGCAAAATTACCAAAGGGAGATCGAGGAATGCCAAAAGTACTCTCTCGCCAAGTAGAGAAACAAACGGGTATTTTAATTCAAGTTGGTTCAGGTAATATTAAGCAAATCGATAACTTTTCATTCCTGAGAATAAAGACATTTAAATATTAAGATGAAATTATTTATGGTCAAGGGTTGTGCCGATCGTGCAGAGAGAAACTTCAAACCTTTACTGAAGTACAAGAAGATGAAGAACACTCGACAAACAAGGAGGAAGCAGAGGAAATCGAAAGTCTGATTGACGGAATGTACAACTTGAGTTTGGTAAACAGCAACTAGTTTTCTTTATTCCACACCATTCAAAATACTTAGACCGCAATGCTTGATGGGTACACACCGTAGAATATACCAACAACTATGTAAAGACGTCCTTTCTGGATTCTGATTGGCCCGCCTATTTTCAATGGTTTTTTCGATAAATAAATGTAAGTCCGCTGATTCAAGGAACTTTTGATGTTATTTTCTTCAGATAGCATTTGTATCCCAAATTTCTTTCTTCAGGTCTGCTGACTCACAGTAAGTTTAAGTTAACTTGTGTGTATTTTTATAACAAGGTCGAGTAACTTCAAACCCTTGAAGAACAAGAAGATAAAGAAAACGTCCCAGTAAAGACGGGGAAACACTGTGCGAAAGATCGAATTTTCGATAATATTCAGACATCGAAAACCTCGCCCTAACCGGCTGTCATTCTGTAGTATTCGATGCGCATTACAAATGTGTTGTTAACCTTAAGTATTCGTTGCGGATACTTCAGAAGACGTGGCGTACTAAATCATGCCTTGGTTTTCTTATAAGACACACCCTTCGTTAAAAATGTGTCTAGAGTATACCGTTCATACTCGATGCATCACCAAAGTATTCGGATTTTTGACTATTTTAGACTGAGCTACATTTTCCCGATATGAGCAACAGTAGTATAGGGAATGGGGGTATCAGCGCAATCTCAACACGGGCAAACCCCGTGTCAAAAATCCACCTACGGAAACAACCCATCCCAAGTGTGGTTGAGGGCAACAGCGCAACCACTTAAATATGTTAGTCTATATATGGAGTGTGAAGATTGTAAGAGAACTTTTAAGAAAGAAGCAGACTTAAAGAAGCATTTGAAAATGAAGACGAAGTGTATGAGTAGTTATGATTGTAAGTGTGGTAAGAAGTTTGAGACTAAGGTTAAATTGTATTGGCATTGTCAGGATTGTGAGTATGACTAGGACGATCTGAAAAGTGTTTGGTATTAGGTATAAGATATTTCCTATTGTATAGATGGAATCCCAAAGCAATTTTGAAACGGTGTCGATACCCGGTAACGGTGAGATTGACGTTAGACAGTTTTGGCGGCAGTCAGAAAGGAAGGTCAAAAGGACGCCCCGAAAAGGTATAGAAGAATTAGGAGCGTTGAAAGCGATCATAATGGTAGAGGTAAGTTTGTCAAAAGACGAGGTAACGACGACAGCAATGCTGCGATCGAAGTCACTGGTCATATTAGATTCCACGAACCTGGATAGGTCACTTAACGGAGCCTTAGAAGCAATTATGGAGACGTTAGCTAATTATACCAAGGAAGGATCCGGATGGATGGTAGAAGAGGTTGAAGGAATGGAGGTTAGCATGGCAAGGTACGTGCCAATACGAGGAGGAAGTTACGTGCCACTACCAGCCTGGGTAGAAAGGAAGAAAGCTATAGCTAATGTAAAAAATTATGACAATAGATGCGTTATGTGGGCAATAAGATCCGCGCTGTACCCAGCAGAGAAGGATCCCTGTAGAACAAGTAAGTATCCCACAGACGATTTAGAGTGGCATGGAGTGGAGTTTCCAATGCAGCTGATAGACATACCGATATTCGAGCAGGAAAATGACCTAGCAATTAACGTTTACGGAGTCAGAGATCAAACGATAGTGCCACTAGTGCTGTCAAAGAGCAAAGGAGAACGCGTACACCTGTTTTACCACGGCGGACACTACTCATGGGTTAAACATCTAAGCAGACTATTTTACAGACGTACTAAGCATAAAGGTAAAAAGTACTTCTGCGACTGTTGTTTACTGTCATTTACCTCCCTAAAAACCTTAAAGAACCACGACGAGATCTTCCGCGGAGTCAAAGAAGTGGCGCAACGGATTCAGATGCCTTCAGATAAGAACCTATCGTACTCAGACCATCAAAAGCAGATGCAGGTGCCTTACGTGATATACGCAGACTTCAAAGCGTTGATAACTAAGGAAGAGCAGAAAAGTGGCGCCACGAATAAGGTAGGATTACACGAGATCTGCTCCTTTGGTTACATAGTAGTCAGATCAGATGGCAAAGCAAACCCTCCTGTGATTTACCAAGGTAAGAACGCAGCTACTAAGTTTCTAGAAGCATTGCAAGAGGAGGAAGAGATAAGAGAACAATTAAGACGTCCAAAGAAGATGGTATTTACCAAAGAAAACCAGGAGGCTTTTACCAAGGCAAAGAAATGCCACATTTGCCAACATACGCTTCTCCAGTTTGGAAGACAAGCCAAGAAAGCGTGGGATGAAGATGGGAAGTATTTAGGAGAAGCTCATTTTAAATGTGGTAGATATGCAAGGAAGGGGGAAAAGTCCAACAAGCCTTCCACCCACTGCATTCATTGTCATAAAGCATTCGTTGAGGATTTCTATGTGGATAAGGTCAAAGATCACTGCCACATTACGGGTAAATACAGAGGAGCGGCTCATTTGAAATGCAATATAAACTTCAAAGTAAATCCAGAAATAGAAATACCCGTATTCTTTCACAATTTAAGGGGTTACGCCAGTCACTTGCTACTACAAGGAAAAAACGGCTCCGAAGTAAAGTGCATACCCAACAACAAAGAGCGCTACATGTCTGTGACTGTGGGTAAGCTAAAGTTCTTAGATTCGCAGCAGTTTATGGCGGACTCCTTAGCGAATCTCGTGAAATACGACACGGAGTTCCCCATTTCCATTCAATACGGCGCGGAAAGGAGAGGAGTATACCCATACGAGTACATGGACTCCTAGGATCGATTCAAAGAGCCCCTACCACCCAAACAGAGATTCTACAGCACCCTAAACGAGTCCGGCATAAAGGACGAGGAGTACCAGCATGCGTTAGACGTGTGGGAAAAGTACTCCTGTCAGAATATGGGAGAATACCACGACATTTAACTAAGGTCTGACGTAGTGCTGCTCGCAGATGTTTTCCAAAGCTTGCGGCTGGTATTTTTTGAGCATTTTCATTTGCTTTTCAGATTCCAAGGAGAAAAGAAGTTCTCTAATTTCATCGACATATACTGTAAAATAAAAATAAAAAAAAGAATCTACAATAGCTCAATGGGTAGCATCATTATAATAGCTTTCTTACGATATATAGGAGGGATTCCAACTCCACGTACAATCTCCTCACCAAGCTTAAGCTTTGGGTACACATCTCTGACATATGGTCTGCCATTCTTTGTTGTCTTGGCTGTTCGCTGGAGGTTTTCATTAAAATGAAGACTGGCCAAAATTGTTTTACAAGGATGATAGTAAAATGACAGTAATAAGATTATATAGTGACAAAAATAATATCTATATCATTATTATCATTAGCAACCAATTTATTTGACCCTGAAAAACCATTGGACCTAACTAGTCAGAAAAGACCTACTTTACGTTTTTAAAACCATCACTTGGCTGTATAGTTTGCCCTTCAGTATGTAATAAAATATTATCATTGGTTTCATAAAATACCTGCAATATGTCCCAAGCCAGGAAAAGCAATTCATTTTAGGATGCCAGTAATTCAGAGTAGAATGAAACCCCTCTCGGCAGCTTGTTTGGGCCTCAGGTGATATTTTTTTGACATTAGCTAGAACTTGTTTTTTCATAAGAATGCTCTCCAGCTTGTCATAGGCCTTTGCATCTTTCAGAAGAAATACATGTTTTGCAATCAGACAAAAGGTATACACAATCCCTGCTAGAAAGAACATAAATTACAATTCATGAAAAATATAAGTGCAAAAGAAAACAAAATTTCTTTGACACTAACATCACTACCAGGTTCACATATTAAAAAAAACAGGTATGGGGCATAAAATAAATACAATATTGTTTTGGGTCCAATTTTGTACTTTGCTTATGCAGATACTTCTCTTCAAATGCACCAGATAATGGTGTCAGTAACACCAAAACTCTGTTCATGTCTTTCAGCCATTTCCTTGGTGGCAATGTTTCATGCGCACACTTTGTAAATAATTTAGATGTATGGTCAGTGTGTCTGTTGCTCACATGCCTCATAAAGGATTCCCACTTGGCAAGAATTAACTCCTGGAAGTTAAGTTTCGTAGTCGTAGCACACCAGTACAAATGGTTTCTTACTGCTTTCATCCAAAATTTTATACTCTCAAAGTCACGTTCTTTGCTGACTTTGAGCATTTTCTTTGTTAGGGATCGAGCAATATGCCAAATGTCATAATAGTGTTGAGTACTTGGCTGACATTCCCTGATCCACTTTGCAATGCCTCGATGTCAATCAGATATGAAATTCGTAATGGTAAGTTCAAGGCCATCCAGAAAAGCAAAGCATCTCTTAAAATAAATATATAAAAACTTGTAGAGCGCTTATAAAAATCTGTTCTAAGCGCATTGAAAATAAATGATGATGAAAAATGTTAAAGCAAAAACTATGTTTTGAAAGCTAATTTGAATAAATAAGTCTTAAGTTGTCTTAGCTCCCTCCAACTCCATAGCTTGGCTGCTGTCAACTTCATTTGACTAGTATAATAAGAAATTAGCAATTTTGTCAGATTAACTACTTTACATTTGATATACAATATACTACATATTTTCTAAATGAAGAAAAAGCTTTCTGTTTTTTAAAGCAATCCTCATCCATATACTAGACATACACTACCTTTCAGAAAAAGTTTCAAATATTTCCATCTGTAAAATATTTGAGACATCAAAACTCTGACGGTTGAGATAATCTAAATGTAATCAGCATTTCGCATTTGCATTTTTAGCCAACAGCACTTATGATAGTTTTATGATGTCAAGTGACAACAAAGACTATAGCTTCAAAATTCAATAACATGCATAAAAGTACTTACCTGTAACAGCTGGAAATGAACTACTTTGGAAATACTACAGTTGAACATTGTATATAATGGCCCATGGAGTCAAATCTTCTATCACCACTCCAAAAGTGGCCCTTCACATTTTTTCACTTGATTGACAATTCCCGTTGTTTGATTTTTCCAGTGTTTAAGAATTGTTGGGAATAGTATTTTCTTCTGATGCGCAAACTTTTTGTTACATACGGAGCTTTTCTTTTTAGCTTAATGTCATCGGTTGGTAGGTTGAAATGGTCACAGATTTTTCGTAGCATCGCTATCCCAAAGGTGGACAGCTTTGATTTTTCTCCCAGTTCGTACAAATTATAATTGTCATAACAAATGGGGTGTTTTGGAACAATTTTATTTACCAATTCATCTCTTAACAGGGCTCGAAATAGCGGCCTGCCACTTGCCAAATGACGGTTCAAGTTTAGTACTTGGCAGGCCAAAAAAATTTATGGACTGCCAGAAGCAAAAGAAAATGGCAGGCCAAAAATATCTACTGTTTTTGTGCAATGTTTTTGTGCAATGAATTCCGCGACGATTTCATAATCAAAAAGAAAATAAATAAATATAAAATTGGAAGTATTATTGATTTAGAAATAGTTATTTCTTCGTGGAATTGCAATTTTCATCGATGTTTGATTGAATGTGGACAGCGGTTTTCTCATGTAATTTACCCAATATGCATTTGGGTGCCTGAAGTACTCGTGGGTAAGAAAATGCCGGAGTACGTAGAAGTATTCGTAGGAATGACGTTCTTATGTCAACATTTTGAAGAGTATGGCATATCATTTACAAGAAAGCCATCTACCAGCACGGAAGAAGAAGAAGGAACTCTACAATTGAAAATCAAAGTAGTTGAAAAAGTTGTTGAACATTTTGTTCATGAAAAACATTCAGCAAGTCCAATTCGAGTAGATGGATTTATCGGAACTCACAGCAGGATTCTATCTTTTCTGGACAACCTAGAGAAGCTCAGCAGTGTCCTTTTTGAAGAAGCTGGGATGTTTATCAAAGAAGGAGCAGAAGAACTAAAGGAGATAACATCAATAAAGCAAGTATACAACAAGGCAACTGTTGTGTTCAAGTTTCATGCCAATGAAGAATTCGATTTATCTGACACGGAGAGTAATGCGACTGATGCTAGCGGCGATACTTTCATACTTAGTGACAATGAATAAATGTATGAACAAGGCATGGTTCTTGAGTAATATATAGAAAGTACATTCTCGTTTATATTTTGATGAAATGGTGAAATACCCTGAAACAGTAGGAGGCAATTGTTGAGTTGAGTAAAGTTGAATGTTTGTTAAGTATCAATAACACTGAATCTTGTGCATGAAAATTTAAAATGTTTTGTGTATGTGTGATACACGTTTGTTTTTGTTCTGTGAATGTGAGTTATAACTTGTGTGTCTTGTGTTTTTTTCAATACTTGGGCCTCCTGTGTTTGAGCCTGCAATAAAACTACATAGCAGCTACATTTACAGCTACTTATTGAATTATATTATTTGTAATATATTTACGCCTGATTGCCAGTTTTACAGTTTTATAGTTTATGTTTCATAGTTTTGAAATTTTATAGTTTTTTTAGTTTTATAGATTTATAGTTTTTATATTGTATGTAGTTTAATATTTAAGGTGAGGGCCACAAGTTTATAAGTGTCATCACTTTTTAGTGTTTACCCTCTTTAAATAAAGTCTATCTATCTATCTATCTATCTATTTCTCAGAACAAAATGGCGTCGAGTAACAAAAAATGCGTAAGAAGTACAAAGAAGTCTACACTTCTCTCGTGGGGATACAATGATTGGCTTGAGATTTTAGAATCTGAGACTCGAAATGGAAGTACGTTTGTGACAAAGGTTCGATGTAAGATCTGTTTGAAATACGAGTCAAAAATAAAAGCGCAACGGAACTACAACAGTGCATGGTGCTCTGGTACATCTAATACTAAGAAAGACACTGTAACAACCCATCTCAACAGTGACTCACAAATTGGCTAGGAAACTAGAGCAAGAGGAAGAGTTTAGGATGACAGCTGGTCCGCACCCTTCATATGCTGCAACAACAATCGGCAGAGCAATTTACAAGCTGAACGAAACAGAGAAGGAAAGAATTTCTAAGTTGTTAGAAATTGCATATGTTGTTGCAAAAGAAGAACTTCCATTTACAAAGTATGTTCAAATTGCTAAATTGGAGAAAAAACATGGAGTTGATTTGGGAGTTACCTACCTGAACGATCATGCATGTGCAGAATTTATTGACTCCATTGCAGAAGTGTATGAAGAAGAGTTAAATCAGGTTGGTTATACTTTTAAAGCATGCCTCTCTGTTGTTTAGTTGATTGTTTATATGTCGATATCCTTAATTAGATGTTAATGTTCCTTTATTAAAGGAAATTAATGAAATAGTAAAGAAAATATTTAGAAGAAAAAAAAACTCTTTTAAGGGCAAATTTCAAGACATTCATCAGTTAAAACTATATGGCAATTTATTTTTTCCTGTTCTACTTCTTTGCCATGTAAATGTCTAGATTTTGTGCTTATAACTACAAAGTTTATATATATTTATATCTATTTTTTATTTAGTTCTTAGTATTTAATATTTTTGTAAATAATATATGGCTTGTAAATGAATGATTTTGACTATGACAACTCAGTTTAAAGTAACCAGTAATATGCATTGATGTCCTGTTTGTAGTTGCTGCAAAAGAAAGTCCACTACATTTCAATTTTGGTTGATGGCAGCACAGATTCAAGTAACACAGAGAAAGAACTGATTTACATTCTATATCTGGATCCTGTGCAAGGAAAACCAAAGATCAGATTTTCTTCACTTAAAAAGGTTGACCATGCTACATCTGAAGGATTGCTTGAAACAATAAGAAATGCACTAAAAGATCATGGTATACCTTCACTAAAGGAACACATTGTGGGACTTGGGGCTGATGGAGCATCAGTCAACTTTGGATTAAGGGGAGGACTTGCCACTCTTATGAAAAATGAGGGCATTGATTGGCTAGTCCCAGTTCACTGTGTGAGTCATAAACTTGAGCTGGCCATAGCAGATGCTCTGAAGCCAACAACAGTGTTTTCTGACATTAATGATATGATTGTTAAAGCGTACTTACTTATACAAAAACAGCCCAAAGAAGATGAGACAGCTCAAAGGGTTAGGAGAAGCTTTGGAAATGTCAGTATCTCCACCAGTCAAAGCCCAGGGTACTAGGTGGCTGGAACATAAAATACGGGCATTAAGCTGGATAAGTAAGAACTATGGCCTTCTCATTACTCACCTCAGCCATATGAGTGAAGATACCACATACAAAAGCACACACAGGGCAAAGTTCAAGGGAATGTATGATAAATACAGGAATGCCAAGTTTCCATTGTATATGGAAATTTTTTTAGAGGTGTTAACACCAGCAGCTGAGCTCAGTCTCCATTTTCAGCATGAAACTATAGATGTTGTTGGTGCAATCCAAGGGCTCAAGCACTTTTTCAGGATCATGGAAAAGCTAAATGCATCAAGTGAACTTATTTTTTCCACTGGTCGTGTCAAGAGATTTATTGAGCAGATTGACACTTCTGACTATGTGTATCAGGAAGTCAAACTGATGTATGCTGACCAGGCCAAGACAAGTCTTCAAAATGCCAACAATGATATCCTCTGTAGTATCCTTGACTACTTCAATGACAGATTTGACAAGTCCAACAGTGTGTTCAATGCACTCGTTAAAGTACTAGATACTGAACTTTATCCACAAGCAGAAGCAAACAATTCTTCAACATATGGGTTAGAGGAGTTGAGGCTGCTTGTTAAAAGGTTTCAAGAAATCCTGACTGCAAATGGATGTGATGTAACGAGGATTGAAAGTGAGTGGGATGATGTAAAGGAATTAGTGGCAACAACAGGGCTGAAAGATGCAAAGTATACTGATACATGGGCAAAACGTTTCACTTCCTCAAAGAAAGACTCACTCAGCAATATTCTACATCTTGTTGAGATTCTGTTAGTTGTTCCCATCAGCAATGCCACTCTTGAGCGATTGTTCTCAGCAATGAATCGTGTGCACACTGACTGGAGAAATTGTTTAGGAGAAAAGAGAGTTGAAAATCTGCTTAGAATCTTTGAGGAGGGAAGTGCAATAGAACAATATGATCCAAAAGCAGCACTCTTAAGATGGTGTAATAAGTGTGCCACTCAAAGAAGACCTTCTGTACAACTAAGTGGACCAAGAAAACAACCAACAGCTTCTGGATCAAAGAGAACCCTACCTCAATCAGATGTTATTGAAACTGCAAAAAAACTATTATTGATAGAAGAGGATGATGCATGAACTGTTGTCTTGTTTGAGTAAAACATTTCTTCAAAGTTTTTCAAATAGTTAACCACTGAATCTACCCTTTTGATGGGATTTTACAGAGATAGCTTGCCTTTATGTAAATATAGAGAAAAGTTACCAAGAAGACATGGATATATGTTTATTTTGTTCAAATTGTCAAACTGATAATTGTATGTTTTGAAAAGTTGAAATTATAACACTTTTTAACTTCAGTTGCTTACTTTTCATTGCTTGGCAGGTCAAAAAAAGGTTTGGCAAGTCAAAATTTGCTATAACCTGCCAAAAAAAAATTATGTGGCAGGCTAAATATTTTTTCTGTTTCGAGCCCTGCTTAATTGACTGAGTCTCTTTTCGGCTTCTCGGCTTTCGCTTTCATCTTCAGAATCATCCTCTACATGGTCGAGAAAAGAAGCTGGAGATCTGTTGGCTCGTTAGGAATTCTGCACTTGTGAATAAGCGGTTTCCATCGTTGTCTCTTGCAGTCCTCATGACTTTAACAACTGATGCTGCGCTTACTTTTTGCCCTGTGGTCTCTCCAATGTTGAATTTACTCGTTGAATATCGTTTCTGCTTATCAGAAAATCTTGATCTTTTTGTGTGTACCTTAAGCGCCCATCCCATTGGCAATGCGGCTGAATTTCTTATGATCGTGTTCCCCTCGGGTTGTTGTTGCACTTGTACGTTACTAAATTGCTCTTCCACTCTTACTGCATATCAATGAACAGCTTTGTCGAGGACAGGTTCGCGCTCTAGGGAGCGTTTGTGTTTCCCCCAATCCAGGTGCTGCTGTAAGAAAGACATTCTTTGGTATGATTTCATACAGCCCTCCTCTGGACATGAAAACAGTTGGGCACAAACTGTTTCCTGCGAAGCATCCTCATCCGTAAAACTGGTAGTGCTCGATGTTGACTTTGGAATGGCTTTGATTCTTGATTTGGCACTTGAAAGAAAATGTGTCAGAAACTTCTTCCTCTTATGCGATATCCAAACTGCCTATTACAATCTTTTTGCCCGATCAAATGCCATATGTTTTCTAAACTCGTAAAAACTTCTTTTCGTACTCAATATCTGACAAAGAGCTTAGTCCATCAAACTTGACTTCTAAAAGGGGACTTGGGGCTACCAAAGAATCACACAACGTGTTACTTAGCCCATGTACGCCATTTGATGGCTTCATAGCGTCGACCATTTGAGGAGCATTTTCAATGTCATTTCCTTGGTTCAATGGATTTCATGTGTCTTGATCTTGGCTGGCTTTCGGTCACAAGCCCCTTTTTCACCTTGTGGGTCAGATAAGTCCATGTGCTTAATCGAAAGACCATGGATTTGACTAATAGGCATGTGCAATCACATGTTTCTGACCATATCTTGAGTGGAGGATTTTTTTAGCCTTGCTATATGCTGACTCCTTGTCAGGAATAATAAGACGGTGCTTGATGGCTTCACGAGCACGTCCTGTACATTGTTGGATTAAATAAGTAAGCTTGGAATCTACATCTGTTAATTGACGTTCGATGTTTATATCGAAATTCTTTATAAATGTCCAGTAATTGTTAGGGCTACCATCGAATGTCGAAAGTTCCTATCCAGGCATATCAAATCCAATCCTTAGAGACGATGCCATGAGTGACATAGCTTCTTGTTGTTTGAGTAAATGTTCAAATTTCTTTCTTTTAACTGGTTCACTAACATTAGATTTACACGACTTGTCTTCAGCTAAACTGTCAGCACTTTAGTGGTTGATCTCTTTCTAACTCAGTGGAGTGTCCATGTTGTGAATGTTGATTAATATAGGGAGTAGATGTTTGTACCTTTGATTGAAGCGTCAAAGTTTTCATAGGTGACGATTTGAAGCGTGATGGTGTCATTACATTGGCAAAATGTAATTCAGTTTTAATTGAATAGTTGACGTGGTTATGGTTTGTCTATTATTATGTTCGCTGTGATTTGATGTAGTAATACTTGCCTTCGTACATTGTAATGACATCTCAAACCTAAAATTAGACCAATTCTGATAGATCTAGCCTTATATTTCAACTTTATTGGAAAACATTTGTCGGCCGATGCAAAACAGCTTTGCGAGCTTTCATCAAAGTTCCAATTAAATTTTGAGTATATAAATAAAAAAGATAACTTAGAAAGATAAATTGCCAAATAATTACGCCTTAGGCCTTCAACAAAAGAAATTATAAACACTCACTTCGAGACAACTGCCGTGATCCATTCTCCGTTGTATAAAAAACCTCTCTCGACTACCACATCGCGAAACAATTCCATAATAAAATAGGATAAATTTTGCTAGGAAAACATACGACGTACTGAAATAGTAGCTATAGCAATGGAAAGATAAAGCAATAATTCGTCTTTAAAAATCATTTATTAGAGCAATGTCTAATGGTCTTTCGGTGCAAGGCCGGCAAACAGGTCTGTCTAAAATAACTGTGCTTCAAATTATCTTGTCACCGCGCGCGTCAATCGGCATTTTCTTTGGCGTTTGACCCTCGAAGTTTACAGTAGTCCATACTACCTTTTTTTGATATTATTCTACTTGATCCATTTCATGCAGCAGTAACGATAAATAAAATTATTGATCAAGGCAAACAAAGAACTGAAATTCAATAATTCCCCCCCCCCCTCCCCTCCCAGTCTTCTATTTCTATTTCTTTTTTGTTAGTTAGGGGAGGGGTAATCCCAGGATACTAAATTTCCAGATTGGGTGCTGTTGAAATGCAATTTTATTAAGTACATCTACGAGTGAGACATCAAACTTTGAGGCTCGCACTCAATGGCAATAGGACATATTTGATATGACTGTTACTTAAAGGTTCAGTGCTGCGTGTCTTGCCCTCAGCTTACCGTGATGGTTTATTGGCTATTTTCTCTCGCACAATATGACTGGTTTGGCATTGCCATGTCTTAGCGCTTCAGTGACCGTGTCCGCCTTTTTTTTACACGTGTGACGTATTTGATTGGATAAAGCCAAGACTTGCTGCAACCGTGATTCTTGATTTTCATTTTTGGGAACGCTGTCTTTACTGCGTTCGTTTCGTGAGCTTTTCACAGTCATACGAAAACGCTCTATTATGACTAAGGCAGTTCACTTGACTGTTTTAGTATTGAACAACTATTAGAATAGACCTTTTTCATACCGCGCGGGGACTCATAGGAGGTATGGAGACACCGCCCTGCTAGATGCTTGCAGGCGTTTTACAACGTTTTAAATTACATTTATCAATGAAAAAAAGACGAATTCCAGAGCACAAGCGGTTTTTGTCATACCTCCAGTGCCAAGTCCCCCGCGGTATGGAAAAGGTCTGTTATCGGGAACGAGATTCGAAAAGTGGAAGTATAGACTAAAAAAAGACACGAGGATTTCGATCTTTGACAGATGGGACAGTCAGTTGCAACAAGAGCACTCGTTGACCATTCCCGCCACTTTTTATAACAGACCTTTCTTGAGATCTCTTGACTTGAATGGAATGTCAAAGTGCCGGCAGATGTCTCGCAGCATACTAACATTGAAGGAAGAAAGGAGGTCGTTTTCGCAATATTTACAGAGATTGTAAACGTCGTAAACGATAGGATAGGATGTCTAACGCCTAATTCTTCCAGCACTTCCTCAATAACTTCATAGCGTTCCTGTTCGTAAATTTCATCTTCTTTATCTTCTACAGAGGTAGGTGTTGCATCCACTCTTGTACCTTTTCGCCTCGATGAAGCTAAACGAGAAAAAGCCTTTGATCTGCGTCTTCGTCAGCCATTCATCTCTCGTGAACATTCTTTGATTGTCAACGTTTTTTGCATTCCGCATATCCTTTGATACTTGGTCTGCGTCGCATTTCTGACCTGTTTTCTCGCCAAGGTCGAACTTGCTTGTCAAGTAGTCTCGTACCTTTTGAGAAAACTGTGTTCCTGCACCTCGTACTTTATGTAGGGCCCATCCTTGCGCAACACTAGTTGCTGTTCCCTGAACTTGAGTGCAAGTTTCTAATGTACTGCTTGTTTGAAGCCTCGTCTTATTTCTTTCAATCTGTATGGTAGTGAATCTACTCGCCTCTTTCTAATCGTATCATAGACACTTACTTTCTCTTTCCCTTCTTTCTCAGCATGATCACCAACATCAATGTGGAGTTCCAGATCAGCAAAGGTAGCAAAGAGTATTTTACATCCAGGCTGTGGACAAAGAAGGTTTAGAGATTTGGATTCTGATGGGTCTTCGGCTTTCGACTTTAGAGCCCTTGATTGACTGATGTCAAAAAATGGCTGCTCAACTTGTACTGAAGTTGCTTCTTGAGATAATTGCGTCAACGATTTATAAGAGACTAGCTTTCCTGATCCAATCCCATGGCATTTCCAAATACGCACACCATCTTTCTCAAAGGCAAAATTGTGATATTTACTGAAGCCATTCAACTTATTCACCTGGAGTGTCTTGTTTGATTCTTGAACGGAGCAAAAGGCAGCTGAGACTCTTTAACTGGTCGTTTGAGCAAAGCAGTCCTGATGTCACTCGCATTGCTTATATCATGACCCTCGTTGCAGAAGGTTGGAACAGCTGTCTTCATTGGGCATAATATGCGATCGCACATGTCCTTGCCATCTTGTGGTTCGGAGTGATCAAACCGCTTTATAGTTACTCCAGTCCTCTCACTGATACCATGCAAAGCTGCAACTAAAAAATTGTTGTGGTAACAACCAGCTTCGTCTGACCTTAAGAAAACATGAGATATTGAAGGCTGGATGTTAGACTTGACCCAGCCAAGAATATCTTCAATGATGGAGAGGACAGCATACCAGTCTTGGGTACACTTGTCGAAGAGGTGAGCGTACGTTCGGACTTCAATATCTTCACTACTTTCTTCAGGTTTCAACACGATGGTACTAATGTGCCAACTTAGTCCACGTTTTCCATACCAGTCTGATTGTCTCTCTCGAAATTTCATCTGTTGGAATTTCATTGCCCAGTCGAAAATTATAAAAGCCTCGTTGGGTTTCAGGTTTTGAAGAACACTTTGCTTTGCACTTTCTTGATTTATTGATCTAAGTATGTGGGACTTCCAGTCGTAGATGCTCTCTTTACTCTTTTTCCAGTCATGTAGTAGGTCTTCTTGCTGATCGTAGCTGTAAAATGAAATTTAAGGATTTTTGATTTGTTTTTCGACATCTTTCAGAACTGAGTTCAGGGAGTCGCACTTGTCACACTGAACGTTGTGAGTGTGGTTGCATGTAACACTAAAGGCTTTATCCTTTTCATCGCTTAGAGCGTAGTCACGATCAGGACAACATGAATGACTATCTTGGCAGTGTATTCGATAATCAGTTTTTAGATAGCGTTTGCACTCATTCAGGAGCTTTTTCGTCTCACAGCACCAGGTTTTTGAAGCCCCTAAAGATTCCAGATCATCTACTATTTTCTTGAGCGACTCAAATCCAACAGCTCCATCTGCCGCCGTGTTATCGAGACCTTGCAAAGATTTTCTCTGGGACGCCTCCCTACCTTCAAGAATTTTAAAAAGAGTGCGTTGGCATAACGGTGTAAATTGTTCTTCGCTGCAGTATTGCAAATACTGATGGACCATGGTAGACCTGGTAACATTGCGCACAACATTTGGTATGCTAACCTCTGCTCCACTATCTAGCTTAAGATCTCTGGTGCCGTAGGCTACATCTTGGTAAAAGTAAGGCCTGTCACTGAAGTCAATGAAATGATCAACTTTATCCATCGGAAGACGTACTCGGTGGCGAAGTATTTTTTGCTCTGGAACCCCAGGGCCATATTTTCCCGCATGACTTATTGCCTGCTTGATTTGCCAATGCTTGATCTTCTCATAAGGCTAGTGATACTTTATCAACTTTTCAGCAGGAAACCGTGACGCATAAATGCTCATGATTTGAAGTTTCACATATTTTGAAGGGGCATCTCGGTATGCTGTCATGAGGGACAGAAGCTCTTCACTAATGAAGTCTGTATCTTTCGCCTTGTCAATGAATACCGAGTCGTAAACGTATTTGCTGGAATTAGGGGCAACAACTTCACAGACAATTTGACAGCCTTGTAATACATTTTCCTTGACTTCTTTTTTCATCATCTCACTGGTATCTTCCCATGTGGTTTTGTGCGAGACTGCAGTGGTGAAAACTCTAGACCTATTTTAGATGCTAGTGATGCCATACCTTGGTTGTACAAATGAAGTACCTCTTGATCTACGACGCTCTGGTTGATATTTCCTTCTGACTCCAAGATGTCGTCATCAGCAAAAAAAACAAACAATAAAAACGAAAACTTACCGTAGCACATAGGTATTTGATTTCTCTGGGGTGAATATTCCTTTCTTATCCTCCGAAGAAGCAGGGAAGGGTTGATTTTTGACTTCTTTCTTGTGTTTTTTTGCGACAGCTAGAGCATATTGCTGTTAAAACGCAAATCTTCTATAAGACCTCAGGGGCCGCATGTTTGGGGGGCAACCCATCCACCTTTTCTCTTTTTCCATACTATTCTCTTATATTTTCCAATATTAACCCCCCCATCCCCCCCCCCCCCCCCCCCCCCCCCACACACACTTTTTCCCATGCTAGTTTCTTATAGAGATCTAATGATTACCGGCTTCCAGCTGTTAAGCATCAAATGAAGAACTATATTGTTCTCTATTACATCGTCGTGGATCCAGCCTTTCTGATGAATGAATCCCAGTGCTGTTGTCAGGTCAATCAATACTTCAAACCACTGCTGTGGTGTGGTCAATACTTCACTTCGAATCCCGCTTGCCAGAGTGTAAGCACAATCATTACCCCATGAAACTGGGACACCAGCAGATAGGACGTGATGTTCACGCTTACACTTAACTTAAACGCCTTTGATATCTTGCATTGCTTCTGCCTCTTTCATGACTTCTCTTTCATTAACAAAGCTTTGGAATTTCTTTAGCACTACGGGTATATTTCCTCGATAAATACCTTTGAAGCATTTACCATAACTTCCACTGCCGATCATGTATTTTGGGTTCTTGTAAGACAAGTCCTCCCTGTGGATCCGAGAGATGTTTCTTCATTTTAATTTTGAATTTGAAAGGAATTGTTTTGAACTTGGGCATTGTATTTTTGGGTCATCCCTGACGTTTTACTGTAGTTGTCGGCTTTTTACTGGTTGTGACTTGGCTAAGCTTCCATTTTGACATGGCCACCATCTTTTTGCCTCTGCTTTCATCAACACCAATCTGATATGGTTGATTATTTGTCTTCCACATTCCCTTCACCAGTTTTTGTTTGCTTTGATCCTTCTGGAACAACGGTCGTGCTTTGTTCGTTGCCCTCTCTCTGTTCGTCCATCGGGGCGTCAATGTTACCAGTTTGCACAGCTTGGGTTTTCCTATCACTTTTGAGCATCAATTTCAATTGTTTTTACGAGCTCTGTATCGCTTTTTTTCCCAGCTTTTCGCTCTTCTTTAGTGTGTTTCCTGTACATTTTACGTGAGTTCGCTCGACTGGTCGCTGAATAGATTAGTTATAGTTTGAAGTCATTAAAAACATGGCAATCGAAGCAGAAGTGTCAAAGGTCATTTTAACTGTTGTTTGTAAAAGCAAGTTTGCTTCGTTCTTACTGGCCAAAGAATCAAACATTTAATTTCCGGCCTACGAAGTGTGAAATGCTATTATAGGAACGCATTTTAAACATTCAGTTTTTGTGAAAGAAAGTTTGTATCTACTAGTGCACTTGTAAAGCACTGTTCTGATAGGCACGGCAAACGTCCATCAACAACAATACACAGCAGAGGATTCTTGGGCTCCAAACTCAAAGAAATACAGCTTCCGATTGGGATTAGAATTCCAGCAAGAAGCATTCAAATAAAGCACTACCTCGACTGGTTGTCTTGCTTAGCGGAGAGAATCAACGGATCCCATAATCCTAAATTTCAAGGTATAGTACTAAGTTTTTATTCATCTCCTAATCCTTCCCGACTAAGATAGTTTATGTTAATTTTCCTTTCACATATAGGACGCTGGTTTCGAGTTGACGTGTATCAAGCCCCAGTGGCATTCTGTCAACATATGTCGTGGAAGTCCGGTATGGCCGTTTACAGTGTAAGAAAAATGAGGCATCTAAAACATCCTATGATGATCACAGAATCAATACGCTATTCTTACAAAATCTTTGATGAAAGGGTTGCTTTAGAACTCCTCCAAGAACAGAAAGTAGTATCTGTAAATTTACATGCCGCTTTTAATGAGCATAACAAGCTTGTCTTCGATGATCCTTACGTGATCGATGATCCGTTGGTGGCTCTCGAAGCAGCTGAAAGAAGGGCTAGTCAGCCTCGACACACATCTCGGCGGCCTAAAGTGCGAAGCTCCATAATCATCGGAAAGGGTGAGGCACTGCATCAGAAATCGAATTTACATAAATAAACTTTATGGTAAATTGCAATGTAAATATCGAGTTTTGGAATTTAATGGAATTTAATCTAAGTAAATTTCGCATTTGGGGTTTAATATGTTTTAAAGCTCAAGTAAATTTCAGATTTAATTGCATTGTTCTTAATCTTAAATTTGATGGTAAATTTAGAAGTAAATTACAAGTAAATTCAAATTAATTTATATTGTAATTTCCGGATTTAATAGGATTTAATGTTGATATCCAAACGCAAGTAAACTTAATGTTTACTTAAGTTTAATTATGCTATAAACCAGTGGTAAACGTTCAGATCACAAAAGCCATGAAGTTTTGATTTTTTTTTTGCAAAAAAAAAAAAAAGTCTCACATCGATCACAAGCGTCACACAATACCCTAAACTGATACCGGACTGATATACAAATGATTTGCTAAATATTAAAAGAACGTTCCCTTGGCGTAATAGCCAGAAGCTGTTCATGTTTATACAGATGAATTGAAGCTATACATTTGCACCGTATGCGTTGAACTGGGATAAAGCTTGCAGGACCATCGATTTCGTATAAGCTTCTGCACCACAGCTCTACAGGATCGCCACAAAGATTTCTCACGTCGTCGTCTAGAGCCTGAAACCAACTAACTTTTGCAAATAAATGAGGTTTACAAACACCATTGGCATTAGTTATGTTATGCAGCAAATAATATTGTACTCTTCCTGGTCTCGTTCTTGATCGAAGAGCAATGTTTCCATCATACCCGACCCATGATGCCATTATAAGAGAGGATCTTTCACTCTTAGTAAGCTCGGAGCCAAAATTTTCGCCGGCAAAGGAAAATGACTTGTAACGTGAAAATGCTTTTGGTATTTCAACTTGGGCATTTTTGTCTTGCATTTGCGGATACAACAATTTATATGCGGATTTAATGTTGTCGTGCTCCAGAGAAGTAAACAGTTTTATTTGTCTTGGAGGGCGCAGCAGGTAGATGTCAGTGTCGCACTGCCAATCTTTTGGAATGTTCTCGCACGGCAATGCATATTCCAAAACAAAAAGAACACGTTCTGGATCGATGCTTGTTTCAAAAAGAGATCCTTTTTCTTCTTTTTCTTTTCGAACAATCTTCTCTAAGTCTTTATAAGAGGAATCTTCACAAGATTGTAGGTGAAATACCTGATTATCTCTTAAGAATTTGCGCATCAACTGAATTTCAATAGATCTTTGATTTGTTGAGTATTTTCCTAAAATGCCATTGTACCTTTCAAAACTGAAGCACCAGAAAGAAAAGACAGGACCATAATCAATGATACACTCTTTCAGATGGCAATGCAAATGCATATTGGGTGTAACAACGTCTACGCCATACAAGGTTTCAATTGTTTTGCAGAACTTTAATAAAAGTCTATCTGCTTCTAATACTTCATTTAAACGAATCACGCGAGAAGAGAGCAGACGTGATGCCTGGACAAATATTCGCCAGCACTCCAAGTGTTTTTTCGGCAAAATTCCTTGTAACGCACTTATGCTAAAAAGGTTTGTCCAGCTTCTCCATTGATCTGCTGTGAAGCCTCCAAAACTTGACGCTATTTTTGAAGGAATGCGACCAATGTCACTTGCTACTTCTGCACTGTCTACCCTCTTCTGGATTTCACGGAGTTTGTCTTCCGTTAATATTCCTTTTTCAATCCAAATTTCAATCATTTTTTTTGCAGTCCCAAGATACAAATTATGCATGGGATCTATGATGCAAAATCTAACTGCAGAGAAGTAAGACAAATTATTTAATACAGAACATCGCGTCCCCAATTCACTTTCAAGGTTTGATAGTTTTTCTTGAGTACAGCAGGTTTTCAATTTTTCACACGCATCCCGATGGATTTTGTCGTTTCTCTCTCCCCAGTTTTCCCTATCGAAACCGGAATAGTCTCTCTTTCCAAAATCCCCACCAAATACTTTAAAGCACTTTGAAAAGCCACGCTTTGCTGAGTGGGACAAAAACCCACAAACTTTTCTTGCGGCAGGCAGATCACATGCCACACAAAGCAACGCTGCTTTGAAAGTATGTATTGCTCCATTTAAGAAAGACTTTGACTGAAATCCTAAGTCCCATAATTCTTCTAATTCTTTAACTAATGGGGCAAGAAAAGGATTTATAGATGTACCTCTATTGATAGAAGGTATAATACCCACGAGTATTACGTTCTTGAGCTTGAAGCGCTCTGATCTTGGGAGATTCATGACTGTTAAATATATCACCCCAACAGAATTCGTTCCATGTTTGAAAGGCTGGAAAAAATCAAAGTTTAGCATCAACCCATAGTTGCCAAATTGATTTAGGAAGTTTTTGAAATCCTTCCAGACTTTACCATCTGTGACGTCAGCAAAAACGTCTTCAGGCAGCTTGCGATTTTTCCATTTTTCACAGTCCATTTGAAAAGCACTTGATGACACGCATTTTCGTAGGGAATCGATTACACTTTTATAGCAGTATACTTTACGAGGATAAAAAGACTTCTTTTCCCCTTTCAGCATAACTTCTTTCATTATGTTTTCTCCACATGGACGTCTTCTTGCCGCATGAGGATGACTAGGAAATTTTATATAAGTACACTTAAGGCTTCGTTTCCTTCCTCCAATATCGGTTATTACAGCTTCCTTTAACGTGTACAGTGAATTGCATTTGGGGTATACAGCAAACTTTATGAATTCGTCTCCATCTATCTTAAGAATTTTCCACAATGTATGTAGTGAAGAAGGAAATACGGCAGCCAAATTAGCGACAAATGCGCAGTGTTTCCCGAGAATCTTGAAAAGGGCACTTAAAAATTCTAGTAGTAATCTGATAGCGTTATCCGGTATGGCAGATGTTGCTTGCCATACACTTATAAAAAGGCAAATCCATTTCAATAGCCCATGTTCAGCGCATTTTTGTTTTGTATATTGATCTGCTTCTTTCTGATCAGTGTCATTTCTGACTTCTTCTATTTCTTCATCCCATTGTTCGTTTTCGTCATCTAACTCTTCATCGCTCATATGACCGGCTTCGATTGGCAATTCTGCAACGTGACAGCTCATTCCCGCGCTA
Source organism: Actinia equina (assembly GCA_011057435.1). Classification (NCBI taxonomy): domain Eukaryota; kingdom Metazoa; phylum Cnidaria; class Anthozoa; order Actiniaria; family Actiniidae; genus Actinia; species Actinia equina. The sequence goes on along the minus strand of WHPX01000126.1, from coordinate 861,389 downwards.
TTTTGTTTGGTTTGTTCTCCCTTCGAATTATGCGACTCCTCTTGGTGACCATCGACGTCCAGTATTGGGTCATCCGACGTACAAATCAGGCTTTCGTCAGTTTCAACATCGTCATAATCATATAAGTGATGGTCAAATGCAGCGGTGTTTTCAACATTACCTATCTTTGTTGAGCAAAGCCATTTGTCTCCTCCAAAGTAATTTTCTTTTTTATGTTCGATAAAATATCGTGAGGAATATGACTGATCACATCCAGGACAAACAGTTCTGGTTCTTTTACGAGGTCTTTCCATGGCAAGTTGCAGAAAATGAACGAATTTTGACTTGAAATATTGCTTAATAAAGCGTTCCAGGAAAGCGTTACAACAAAAATGTTACTAAGAAAATAGACAATGCTGCAGTTTTATCTTGAAATTGATATAAGGTATTGTCAAGAAACTTGACATTAGGTTAATACACTCGAGCAATCAGTCGATAACGACATTGGGTCAATCATACAGGCACATTCCGTCAGTTCACAACCTTGATCAGTCGAGTACAGAAGTTTTGCTTTACCGAGGTCTTGAAAATTCTACCTTTCTTGTCTTTTTCTTACCAAATTTTCGAAAGCTCAAAGATCGCTATGATGGAAAGCTCGTCCGATTTTAGCTCTAGCGAAAAAGAAGATAAAGCTACAAATCGAAAACTGGCGCCAATTAGAACAACCTTGGGCAACCCGCAGAAGAAAAACTTTCAGAAGAAAAACGTTCAAGAAGAAAATGAAATTTCAAGAGAAGAGGTCAGCAAAGAAGGTAAATCATCGGGAACTTGAAATATTTTTGTTTTAAATAAATGTCCCAGTAGCGCAATATTGCGTTTTCATACCTTTTCAAGGTCATCATAATTATTTTGGCGCCAAAATTTATGATTTTATGTTTACTTCTTACTGTTCCTATTTTTTAAATCACTACCATAAATTATTCTTTCCCTTTGTTTATCTTTGATTTCAAATTTTCGCTATTTATGGAAGAAAGGCTACATTTTTCTATAGAAATGAAATACAGTTCGAACGCGCCAAAACTAGAAAATTTAATTATGCTACAGGGTTTACTAATCTTTCCTTAACCTCATGCATGTATTATGAAACATAAACCTATAATCTGTATGAAAGAGAAAATATACACAATTTTCTGGGACTCTGTGATCACAAGGTGATCGAAATTTCATGAATTAATTGTACAACCTAAAAACCAACATGCATAAATTATGTATAACTTATGTCCGCAGAATTATGACGTAATGAACGATATCCAATTACGTAGGCATTTATCAAAGGATATAACTAGCTAAAACTAGTGTGAGCTGCGTCGGTGTTTCTAATGAAACAGTAATGATGAAAAGGTAAATTATACTTTAAATCGTGTAGCTTGATTTTTAATACCCTAATGAATGTCTCAAAAAAAGTTCTTACGTGTTTTTGAATTTATTTTCAGCTGTGACGCCAGATATGAATATTCTTCAACAAATTTTTAAAAACCAGCAAACTATAATTGCCCAGAACAAAGAAATTTTGGAGCTTCAAAATAAAGAAGAGGAAATAGAAAGGGCGAAAAAGATCCAAGTTCCAAATGAAATAAGAGTAAGTTTTGTTCTGTTGAACACATCTTAGAAACAATGCTATTGAGATTAACATCGTTTAATTTTTTATTTATACAGGAAGCAGTGAGATCTGCCTACAGAGATCTTGTAAAAAACGTGGAGGAAGAAGAAGAAAACGATTTGGCACTGTGGAATTTTGATAAAGGGTGTGTTAACAAAATTGAGTACATCATTCATTCATTCATTCATTCATTCATTCATCCATCCATCCATCTATCCATTCATTCATTCATTCATTCATTCGTCCGTTTGTTTGTTCATCGTGCAATTCAATAAATCTCGGACTGCTTTTCTTTAGACGTAGAGATGCGAGCAACGTGAAGACTAGTGTAGAGATTATGAAGATAGTGAAAGGGTGGTATCCAAATGCGCCAAGAGGATCCATTAGAGGTTGGTGTTGCAGTGATATCGTACAATAAAAGTAAAAGAAAAGTGTAATTGTTTGAAGCGAAATTATATTTATAGATACCATTTTTATTGTCCCTCACTGGCTACGCAAAGGTATTACACTTCTCTCTATGAAGCGCACATAAAGAAGAAGAAAAATCAATTTGATAACCACGTGTCACGCCAAAGGAAATATGAACGTAGAAAAAGGGTAAGTGCAGACTTGAGTTCAAAACATCGAAAATGTAAAATCTGAACGGAAATTAACGTACGTTTAATTTCATATTGACTGTGCATTGCAAATGTTATCAGAGGATAATTATATCATTTTACAAAATACCTTTCGGTCTCAACTTTGCTATGTTTTATGTTGGAACCCGACAATGTATGCTATTCTTTATACGAATTAAGTAATCGAACACATGATTTATTTTCGTTTTAATTCAATATTTCAGAAATTGGCCGCACGCAAGAAAATCTTGATGTCAACAAGTAGAATTGACGACAAAGAAAGAAAGAAGCATTTGCGAGTAATGAATCTGGACTTTATGAGTTCAGAACACTCCGACGACGAGGACAACTCTCTAGTGATAGTTCCTCTAGAATGGCGCTGATGAGCTGACTTCAATGCTTAGGGCATTAGATAAGAAGCATTTAGACAGCTTATCTAGAAGGTCAAAGCGAATGGCTCTGAAGAGGTTTGAAGCCAATGAGCCCTCCTCAAGGCCTGTACCCAAATCATTTCCTTCTTGGGCTGTAAAGAAGGAATTTTATGAAAATAAAGAGCACTTGCTAAAGATCGGCAAGAAAAATAAAAAACATCAAGTTTCTTGACTTTTTCTGAAGAAAATCATGCTGTTTTGTTAAGGCAGGATCACTTGAATTGTTTATTAATTATTGGAAACGTTAAAAAATCTGTTATGTTACTTGTATCAGAAATTACTCTCTTAATAAATATTTTAAAAAAATAAAGATAATATGTTGTATTGTTATATTCATTTGAAAAAAAAAAACATTTTGGTATGTCAAATTTCAAAATTTGGTATAGTTCCGCTAGCTTAATGAGCCAAAAACGGGAACTTTACTATAAGGAATTAATGCACTTTAAGTGTATGGAAAATTTCAAATTTGATATTTTATTTACGTGCATTTAAGGGGACCAAAAAGGCCAACTTTACTGTACCAATTAATACACTTTACGAGACTGGAAAATTTCAAATTTAATGTAATATTTACGTAAATTTCATAGCGATGTAAAGATCATATTTCCTATATAATTTAATTCCGTTTTCATACCATAGTAAAGTGCGCGTTTACTACATTTACTGTACAGCAAATTTCGAAGTAAACTTTGAATTTAAAATGCAAAAAACAACTAATGTAAATCAACGTAAATTTGGTCTTTACTGAACGTTTCCTTGTAATTTCCTGCAAGCGTAAATCTGTTTTTTCTCCCAGTGAGGGGCGTTCCACTAGGGAGTTTGAGATTCAGTGATGGCCTGAACTATACAAGACTGGCTTTGGAAAGTTATTATTCCGCTTCTTCGTGAACAAGGTTCATATTTAGAGTTCAATTTATTTATATATAATAAGGCTAATGCAATTTTTTAAGAAACCCAAACGTTCCTCCTCCAGATTTCTAAAAAAAAACAGAGTGTGGTCGGGCAGATCCTTTAAAATTATTTTCTGACTTGTTATTATTTCGAATTCAGTGCTTTCTTTTAAATTGCACCTAATCCCTGATATAATACTTTCAGTATTGACTCTACATGAAGCGAATAGTTGAATACTGAAATGTTTCTTTATTTGAGGGTTACGTCTTTAAGAGCAGTATTCAGAAAATACCAAGAAAATTTAAAATACCTTGGCAGGGCAACCTCACCAAATCTCATAATATTCCATGCACAAATAGCCATTGAGATACTATTGCAAAAATTGCTAATAGGTTTTTGAATCTCAATATTCCTGATTTTTTAGGGACCATCAACCCTTGAGGTGGTTCATGACCCAAATTTCAAAATCAATTTAATGGATAAAATCAGGTCACCAAAACAACATTTTTAGTTTGATATTCAGACTTTTTTGGGGTTTTTCATTGAAATTCATTTTCCTTTCAACACAAAACAGCATTTAAGCAGAAATTAATAGCGTTTTATAATTTTGGGTTTCCTGTGTTAGTAGCCATGTTTTGCTCGGTTATAAAAAAGCTGAAATTGTTCATATTCAAAGCGCTCTAGCACCCTGGCCATACATCCAAATGAAATGATTTTACATTTGCAAATAAAGCAACTACTTGTTTTTCAAAATCCAGAAGGACAGCTCTGGCAAGGCAAATTTTGCCTAAAAAATCCACTGAATACGACATGATTGCGTGAAAATACAAAAACATATCCCCATTCGATATCAAAAGTATTCCTTAGTTTACTAAGTATCAAAGCAAAACCAGTTGAAAAATGACGATAAATGTCTATATTTTCAATTTGTGTATTGTTTATGTACATAAATTTCACAAATTTTGCAATTTGAGCCAATTTATAAGCTTAATTTTGCAACTTTCTAGAATTTAGATCCAACAATTTCTTCTCACCTTCAGTCCCGCTCTTGTGTACAACTAGAATATTTTTCAGCATTAAATAGTACTCAGTTGTCCTTCTTGAGATAAGTTCTGGGAAATTATCGATCAAGAAATATAACTGGGCAGTAAACATAGACAATCGAACAATAATTTTACAGCTGATTGTTAACGATTGGACACTAAGCGATGGGAAAGCTTATACCTTTATAGTTACGGCATGCCAACTGATTATTAGCGAATATTCTGAATTCAAGGCTCTTTCTCCATTTTTTTTAGGAATCTGTCGCTGATAGACCGCTAAACATACAGTAAATAGCAATGAAAAGACACTTTCTGCAGAGTGTGGCTGTTTACCATATTGTTATGCATGAATTCATGATGTATACCGCTGACCACACTTCTCGACATTTTGTAATATTCATCTATTAAAAGGGCTGAAAGAAACAAAAATAACTGAATAATAATATGAATATTGATAATGATGATAACAATAATAATAATTATCATAACAACAATAATAATAATGATAATGATGAAACTAATTATAATGATGATGGAAGATGATAATATCATTAATTGTGAGATTTATATTGATAGTTATGATAATGGTGATGTGATAAAAATTTTAAAAAATTAACGACAACTTCATTATACGTATCATTGTATCGTTGTTTAGATTTGACTGCAGGAACAGGTCGCCACAATTTTTTTGAGTAGTGCGATATCAGGACCCTTTCTCTTTCCCGAACCTACTTCGGTCAAATTGACATCAAGCATTTCACATAGGTTTTTGAGCAGTGGGATTGAGAGGTTGTTCAATCTGTCATTTTTTACCAGGTCACACACTATATAGTTATCAATTATAATTGGATGAGATATCTGGATATTTCTATCCACCAGTTGACGCATGTCTTGTAACATCATCTCCTCGGCTACAGCTGAAGCTTGCTTTCTTTCACTTTCATCACTAACATTGCCACGTTTTCTTTTTGATGAGCTTCTAGAGAAATATCCTTTAATTTGATCTTCAGAAAGAAATTCGTCGACACTAAAAACGCGCTTCCCTCTTTGTGTCTTGTCTCTTGCTGTCCTCATTTCCAGAGATACTTGCAAAAGATTATATTTCTTCCCGGTTTTCGCTCCTGATAGAAACTTTTCATCGAGGTATTCCTTTTGTTTCAGCGAGTCAACCAGAAAGAGTCTTCAGGGTTTGGACTACTTCTCAGCTGATGCTGGTAAGGCATTTGATGACGTCGCGCTTATTGTAAATACTCTAGAAGAATGTGGAATGGATTCCATCAAAGCTGAAGACATCAAAGGCAAACTTTTATCAGGAAACAGTAAATATTAGTTACATTATTAATTGAATTGGGAAGAGGAACAATTACAGACGTTGTGGAGTCAGTAGGTAGTCTTTTAATTGCTTTTTGAAGGAAAAGGTGCTTAATGGTTTGAGGGGAGCTGGGAGATCTTTCCATAGATCTATTGCCATAAAATAAATCGTTTGTTTACCTATATTTGTTCTCACTTTTGATTTTTAAAAGTTTTGGCTGCATATCTTGTGTTGTAGTTATGCACACTGCTGTCATATATAAACATACAATCAAACACGCTAGGGAGACACCCGCGGTGCCACAGGTGCATAAATTTTAAGACTTGCAAGCGATAAATGTTGTGCACAGATAGAATATTTATATCTAATATTTTATCGTTCAGCAGGTTTTCTAAAGAGCTGCATATTCATAAGAAAAGTACAAAAAATATCAAACGTCCGATGCTGTATTATATTTCTGACGGCATTATCTTTCAAAGAAAATGGAAGACGTATGAAGACTACATGTGATTGCTTCAAAAATTGACTGACAAAAAAATATAAAAATTTTCTCACATCGTTTGTGTTCATATGTACGATACATTTATCCTATTGATTTATTGCTTTCTCGTTAGTTTAACCATACATTATTTTAATGCTAGAAAGCAAAAGACACAAAAAGATTGCTAGTGCAGTCCATGTCTCGGCAGCGGTGCTCCGTTACACAATCGTACGTATTTCAATATGCTTTACTAACATGACCTGAGTAATTTCAAGTACTGTCAAATCTTACAATGTTTCTATTTTAAAATCTTAAATTATTGGATTATTTAAATGTAATCACTAATTAATCAAATAATTTTTAATACAAACGAAACAATAATATGAGAAAAATACTATATTAATTGAAATATAGATTGGCCCGTTAATCACGGTGCCATTGAATGACTAATTATCTAATATAGTAATTACTTATCTTTTAGTTGCATATAAATTGAATAACTTTTCGTTAATATTGCTATGAAGTAATCGATAAAATATGAATGGGCGGTACTTAATCACATGGTCGATGATCTAAATGAAAATATTGTCTTATCAACTTATCTAATTTGAAACCGTGTACAATTTATAATATTTTGAGTTTTAGGTTATATATAGAATACACAATGAACTGTCGATGAATGTAGAATATATATATAATGTTTCATGATTTTCCTGTCTTGTATCCAAAATGGATCACAGGTTAGACTACCAGACCGAAATCGCGTAATAGTGAAATATGTTCAGGTTGAAAGAAGTTCTTAATATTATTAGGAATTTGGACTAGACTTGATATGAAGTAAGCTTGATGCCTTTTCAAGCACGCAGTATTTACGTGGTAGTATACGTTTCCATGTTTTTGTCTGACGACGCCATTTTTATCTTTATATTGCCTAACGGCGTTTGAAACTATGACGAGGTCGTATGGAATAGTACCTATATTTCCGCCCGGCTTCAGTGACTGTCCGCACCCAAAGCACACCTTGACTTGCGGAGGGCAATACTGTAACAGATATGCCATTAATGTTCCGAATAAAGGATCTGGGTATGGAGGTGGCTGATGATGAAGCTGGATATGGCTTTGCAGCATAGGTGGTTGTTGATATTGCACTGATTGTTGTTGTGGCTGTTGAAAGTACTGCATTGATAGTTGTTGTTGTTGTTGTTGTTGTAGCTGTTGCTGTTGCTGTTGCTGTGGTGGTGGTGGTGGTGGTGGTGGTGGTTGGTGACGAGACTGCATTGATATCTGTTGTTGCTCTTGTAATGGTGACATTGATTTTCTAATAATATAGAGTGTGCTGTATCCTTATAGGCGGCTCGCAATAGCGTTATCTGACAGCTCCCACGGTGGGTATAGCTGGAATTAACTGCCTCGGACAAATTTGTCTGAGGAGATAACAGGTCGCTCTTGAACGCTTTTGCCCAGTGTCTTCTTCTTGTGTCCCACTATCGAAGCCAGTTCATTAGTTCCTTTTTGCATTCTATTTGGGTGTCAATGAAGTTTTCAATCATATGAAAAGTTTCCAAGTAGGCTGAAGGTGTCGCTGAATCCATTAGTTGTTTTGCCATTTTTTTGAAACGTAGTTTCGATAGATCACCAATTATGCTTGAAATTTGCCTGTTAACACTTTGCATGAAGTGGAATTCACAACTTACGCTGTTGTTTACTACACCATCAGGAAAAAGCTTTTGAATAGACTTCCAAATCCCTCCCGCTTCATCCGTCATGAATCCGTAGGGATTGAAAAAGGCTTGTATGTCATCATTCACTTCTTTAATGACGGCGTCCAGTTCTCTCCAAAAAGTACTCACCACTTCTTCACTTTCGCCTTCAGACTCCATTACTGCAAGTTTGACCATCTTTCTAAGTGTTGGATGCTAAACACTTGCTGTTAGAGTAATAAACCCAGGGCATCTGTTTGCTTTACCATCAAAGTAACAGTATTCTTTTGATAGCAAAGTGTCACTTTCCCTATCCATGGCGACACACATACGCGCTTTAAAGGCGCTAGTTTTAAAAACAAAGGAGGGTTTACCATTCAGACGGCGATCATTAATTTTATGTATTAAAAATTTGTCCCTTTTATTTTTTTTTCTTTTAAAATCCTCACAGCTTCAAAACAGTGTCCATGAGGATTGCTATCGCGAACTGCTTTCTTTTTAATATTTCGAGTACGCTGTTCATCTAGAAGGCCTACAGATATATTGTCTATCTCTTGCCATTCCTTCCCATCGATGATGGCCTCTACAACAGTGTTTACCTGAAGTTGCCCAGGTTTTAATTTTGGGTTTTTTTTTGAAAGCCACCTCTATCTTTCTTTCTGCTTCCTTGTTCCTTTTGGAAATAGTGTTGCAGGAGTGGTTGCCGTAATGAAAAACTGTTACTTTTTGAGCTTTGTCATCAAACTCCCATATCTTTCTAGCGGTACATTTAATACAAATGGCAGAAGAATTGCAGTGTTTGCAATATCGTTCCTTTCCTTCCTGAATGAAATGGTGTCGGTTTGCCCTGATATAATCTTTGAGGAAATCACAGGATGTGTTGTCGTATCGATAGGATCCCTTGCATTGTGCGACTCGGCGAATACCTTTAAATCCCCTTCTTTTCGAGGACATATATCGTTGCCACTTCCTTCCATCTTCGGTTGGTTTCATCCGATGTTCGGGATTGAATGACAATCTATACTTCTTCGTACCATCAATGTCATGCGGTAGATAATCGATCTCGATAGTTTGGCTTTCTTCCCACAGTGTTTGCTTCAAGTATGTTTTGCCTGCACAAATACGTACGTCTGGTTTGCTATCTCCGCAATCGTCGGACGCATCAGCATCACTTGAATGACACTCCTTAACGTCAGAGCATTTTTTTGCTGTTTGACAGCGAGGCTTGAAAACACCAGTTATAATAAGATTGTCTTCATCTGAAGCTTCGTGATCACTAAAGTCATCATTGTGGTCACTTGACAATACACTGTATTTATTCTTTGTTACAATGGCAGGACGTGTGCTTGGAATACCTATTTGTATATCTTCTGGCTGAACAGCGCGGTATTTACCTACGGAGGCAGAAATATTTCATTAAGTTATTACTGCAAGTTTGAATCATATTATTTGGAAATGTTTCTTGTAACCACGAAATTGTTAAAGTGCCTATCACCCATTTTTTTTTACTTTTTGGACGAAAAGTATAATGCATGAGCTTAAAGAATCAACAACAAAAATTAGAATATTACGCGTCTTTGTATTTTTTTTTCTCGTAAAAATGTTGGAATTTTACTAAAATGGCAATTTCGGCCGAGCGCGGTTGGGGACTGGTACCTATGACGTAGCAGGAGTAACCGGGTTACTGTGATTGTTGTCTTGAAGCCACAACTGTGTGCTTTGCCTGTTGATCTTGAGATTATTAGAATTTATTCACCGTAAAAACTGAATCGAAAATGTCTACGAGTTCTTCTTCATCCAACGAATGCTCTTTCTCTGACGATGACTCAGAATTTAACTATATTCCGGGATACTACGATGTTGATAACGATAATCAAGCGTCGGACAACTTGTTGAGCAACGATGAAGATGAGGAGATTGATGATGTGGTACAGCCGTATTCAAACGAGCCCATGGCCGACGAAGAGTGGCTTAGAGAATATAAGAAAAGACAGGAGGAGAAAGAACGTAGATTAGAAAGTTTGAAACACCGTTTAGCGGGGAAAGAAGAACTTAGCAACTGGTAAGATATACATGTATCGTAACCGAAGTCTGTGTCTTCGTTATTTCTGTAAAGATCACGATTGCACTAGGTGTGATGATCGATAATTTTTGCTGTGAAATTTGTAGGTGCTCTTGTGGAAAATGCTCTACAGCCTTCCTACAGAATGCGAACGAGTGCTACTGTTGTAAAGACATGGAAAAATGCAGCGATGCTCTTTCCGACGAGTGGGTACTCGAGGAAATGCAGACGCCACCGAACTGCATAACACTTCATCCAGCATTTGAAACTGTTTGTTTGGATAGATGGTCACTCAGGCTATCCGCCGGAAAATACAGAACTATAGATGGGAGAAGTTATCGACAAACCGGTTCGGAAGAAAAGTAAGTCAGGCGTCTTTGATTGTAGATAATCTAGCGCGAAGTTCAGGCTATAGCTTGTCATACTTGTACCGATAGTATAAAGAATTAAGATATGAGCTAAATTTTATTGTTTGTGACCTTGAGTAGCTTTGTTTTATGAGCTCATTTTGTTTTCCCTTATCCTCAGTGTGCTTTTGCTAGCTTTATATGTACCTCTGTGACCTGTTTACACCATAAGTTGCCATGCCTGTGATCAAATATTTTTGGACTAAATGTTTCAGAACAGTTTCTCTATTCTTCTGAGGAAAAAATGCTTATTTTTTTTACTATCAAGAGGAAGGTGCTGGCTAGCTCACTAGTAAAAGATCTGGATATAACTAGCTAAAACTAGTGTGAGCTGCGTCGGTGTTTCTAATGAAACAGTAATGATGAAAAGGTAAATTATACACCGTGAAAAGATGAAAAAACTTACTGACGTTTCGGACGCTAGTCCTTCGTCGGAGTAAAAGAGAAAGAAGTGGTAGAAAGGAGTGTATATATGATAGAATAAGACAAAAGAAACCAATGAGAGCAAGGTAGGCAAGGAAACAAAAACAAACAATCAAAAGACAAAAGGAAAGGTTAGTTGAAAATAAAGCGTTCATTAATCCCGTTGGGACTAAGAGTGCCCAATAGGTGAATAAGCCGCATTTCTTTGGTCTTGCGACAATCATTGTTGCCGTTAAGCAAAGAAAGACCGAAAACAATGAAGTCAGAAAGAGAATGATTAGCTAGATTAAAATGGCGAGAAACTGGTTTGGTGGGATCGTTATTGCGAATATCATAAAGATGATTGCAAATGCGATCACCAAGACGGCGGCCAGTCTCACCCACATATAAAAGATTACAGCGGGTACACTTAATACAGTATACAACATTAGAAGTGGTACAAACAAAATGGTCAGTGATTTTAACAGTAGATTTAGGACCGACAACAGAAGTGTGAGAGGCTATGTGAGGACAAGTATAACAACGTTTACGAGAACAGCGAAAAGTACCAGGTTCTTTGTTAGAGGGAAGAACTCCCTTGACCAAGAAAGAACGGAGATTACGATCACGTTTATAGGAAAAGAGAGGGCGGTCATTGAAAATAGCAGAGGTGCGGGTATCAGAGTCAAGCAGAGAAAAGTTGCGGTTAACAATAGGCTTAATGGAAATGTTAATAGGATGATACGTAAGAGTGAAAGGAATGCGGTCATTAGAGGGACGAGTGTGAGATGTGAGAGCGGTGGTACGATCAATAGTAGAAACTTTACGAATAGCGCGATCAATAACATGAGCAGGATAATTACGCTTAAGGAAGAAGGAACGCATCTCAGAACATTTAACAGAAAAATCAAGATTATCACTGCACAGACGACGAAGACGAAGAAATTGCGAGAACGGAATAGCGTTAAGAGTGTGCTTAGGATGAGAAGACGAGTAGAGTAAATAAGAATGGGAGTCAGTAGGTTTGTAATGGACACTAGTGCTAAGACGGTCGTCATTAACACTAAGCGAGATGTCAAGGAAAGTGACTGATGTTTCACTAACCTCCCACGTAAAGTCTAAGGCAGGGTGAAAAGAGTTAACAAAAGAGATGAAAGAATCTAAGTCATTACGCGAACAAGAAGTAGCACCAATACAATCATCAATATACCGTCCAAAAAACTCAGGTTTAGGTCCAGTATATTGTTGAAAAACAAGGTTTTCGATATAACCAACAAACAAATTGGCATAACTAGGGCCCATCTTAGTACCCATAGCAACACCGTTTACTTGCCGATAAAACCGATCACCGAAAGAAAAACAATTAAGAGTAAGAACGAGTTCAGCTAAGCGTAACAAAGTGGGAGTGCTGGGCTCGAGGACAGGACGAAGATCGAAAAAATGCTGAAGAGCACGAAGGCCATCATCATTAGGAATAACAGTATACAAAGATTTGACATCCATAGTAAACAAAAGCTTAGAAGAGTTGTCAGGAAAGCGAAAATCATTAAAAATACTAAGAGCGTGATTAGTATCCTTAATATAAGTAGGTAAAGACTGAACAATAGGCAACATGAGAGAATCTAGATAGCTAGAGATGAGTTCGGTAGGACAACTACAAGCAGAAACAATAGGACGACCAGGGTTGTTAGCTTTGTGAATCTTAGGAAGAAAATAGACGTGAGAAGTACGAGGAGTAATAACAAAGAGGTTTTTAGCAGTGGAAGGTAAAGAGCCATCAGAAATGAAAGAGTTAACAGTGTCTTTAACTAATTTTTGATTGTCAGGGGTAAGATCCTTATCCACTTCACAATAAAAATTAGTATCAGAGAGTTGACGTAAAGCTTCCTGTTTCCTGGTACTTTTCGCTGTTCTCGTAAACGTTGTTATACTTGTCCTCACATAGCCTCTCACACTTCTGTTGTCGGTCCTAAATCTACTGTTAAAATCACTGACCATTTTGTTTGTACCACTTCTAATGTTGTATACTGTATTAAGTGTACCCGCTGTAATCTTTTATATGTGGGTGAGACTGGCCGCCGTCTTGGTGATCGCATTTGCAATCATCTTTATGATATTCGCAATAACGATCCCACCAAACCAGTTTCTCGCCATTTTAATCTAGCTAATCATTCTCTTTCTGACTTCATTGTTTTCGGTCTTTCTTTGCTTAACGGCAACAATGATTGTCGCAAGACCAAAGAAATGCGGCTTATTCACCTATTGGGCACTCTTAGTCCCAACGGGATTAATGAACGCTTTATTTTCAACTAACCTTTCCTTTTGTCTTTTGATTGTTTGTTTTTGTTTCCTTGCCTACCTTGCTCTCATTGGTTTCTTTTGTCTTATTCTATCATATATACACTCCTTTCTACCACTTCTTTCTCTTTTACTCCGACGAAGGACTAGCGTCCGAAACGTCAGTAAGTTTTTTCATCTTTTCACGGTGTATAATTTACCTTTTCATCATTACTAGTAAAAGATCTCTTTATTATTATTTTCAAAACCTGTGTAATAGAAAATTTGACGAATACACATTTCTAGTCTCTAATTCCAAGTTTTCTTTTGTGACTATTGCTTTGTCATCCTCATCATTATTATGTGTAAACATGAACAATATAATAAAAACATTCTTCGCAGACATTATTTATAGAAATAAGAATTTCTATAATATTCATAATAATTCATAATATTCATTAAGCGACTTGTTTCTTTGTTTTAGGTTCATGAGAAGTGTTGCTTACAGAGAATTTATACATCTGGTTTATGATCGTGTTGGAAAGAACAGAATACCACTTCCTGCATGTGCCTATCATGCAATAAGAAGCAAGTTTCAACCTAAAGACAGCGATGAATGTTTTGTTGGGTTTGAAGATGAGGATGAGGAAATGGATGATTAAATCAGAAAATTTCTACGACATAAAAATATAAATATCATGTAATGGTATTTCTTCTGTTTTTTGGACAGTCAAGAACAAATTTGTGGTTCTTCATCGGGTTTTTGCATAGTCGGCAACGTCTGGGTTGCTTCTCTGCTGGTACAGGTCTGTTGACTGGGACAGCCTCACCCACTGAAACATAAAAAAGTCAAACTTATTTGGAGCAAATAAAAAATATCTTCAGTAATACCACAGCCTATTGCTAAATGAAATACTATAATACCAATAAAATATACCTGGTTCAGTTCCAGAGACCTCTTGCACCACCATTGACTTCCTTTTTTTCCACAACTGCAATGCTCCATTTCTACATTGCTTCTCCAACATAGTATTCATGGGCACTGGTGTCATGGCTTCCAATTCCTCTACGGCTGCAGGCAACTTTTTCTCTTGTTTGGCCTCAATGAAAGTTGTGTAAATGTCTTCAATGTAATCTGTTAACAAAACAAAGATAAGAAATACATGTAAGTTAAGGTCAAATATTTTAGAGCTAGTAGGTATACCGTTTTTATACCATGATTTGGCTTTACTCTAACACTGCGAACAGTTGCTTCGCCGTTTTTGAATTTGGGATAAACTATCCTAACTTGTTCTGTCCCATCTTCGCTGTGTCGGACATCACGTTGAAGGTTGTAGTTAAAATGGACAGCTGCAATTATGTGCCTGGAAAAAACAATTTCAAGATTTAAAAAAATTAACTTTAATGTACTTCGTTTTGACTGCTTTTACAAGTGCTAGGCTCTAAAGTGTGACCACTGTTGTATTAGCATGGTTTTATTGTTCTTCTGATGTTGATTTGATATTCACCCAGATGAAAGCATGCAAATACACTGTCACCAGTCACACTTTTGTGCCTTACATTATAATTGCGAGCTTGACTTTATTTGCACTATGCATTGTACAGACATATTTATATTCTTTATGTCCATGATCATTAACTCCAAGTGCACACAAAGTACCCAGAGTACCTTACTAGAAATGTATAATTCATTGATGATTTACCTGCAGTACATCCCTTGATAAGAGTAGGCTGTCATTTTTGGTGCATACTGGTTTACAACAGAGTGAAAACCCTCTAAACAACTTGTCTGGGCCAATGGTGATGCCTTCTTGATGCCCTTCATCAATGAGGGTTTTGTTAAGACAGAACACACTTTGTCGTAAACTGGTGTATCTACAGAAAAAGACATTGCATCAGCAAAAATAAGATTAAAAGATTGAGGTCCTTTTGAACTTCATTCAAAGACCTATGAAAATGGAGTAGTGACATGATATGGGCAAAAGTTTTATTGGGTTAAAGGGAGAAAGCATTCTCCTTGAACTCACCATGAATAACCCTGGTTTTGCTTTAATTAGCAATGACATACATACCTTCTTCAAGCCATCTTCTATCCCCTATTAGCTCCTCATGTGCACACTCATTAAATTTGTCATTTTCTAGGTCAGAATGCTTGTTGATGATATGGGACAAAAATGAAACAAATTTGGCCCATATCAATTCCCCATCTCCAGATGGCGTGGACGTGGCACTCCACAGCAGGTGATTTTCGCAAGGCTTGATCCAGTCGGACAGACATTCCCCATCTTTCTCCTTGCTGATCTTAGTTAGGACTTTGTGTACCTCTAAAGAAAATAAAAATAGCAATAAGTTTTATGATATTTGGAACAAGATAAAATTTCATAATAGATGCATAATAACTGTAAACCTTTCTCATAACTTTGTTTTGAACTCTGCTTTGACATGCTGGCAAACATTAAGCAATATTCCTTTTAATATGATTCCAAATACTCAACTCTTTTGCAGATGCCACAGATCAAAGTAGTGTTTGATGTTCTTAAAATTTTCCCTCATGAATTTTGCAATGGACGTATGGCGATCTGTGATAAGGGAGTCGAAAGCAAGTCCAGATGCCACAAGGCTTTCCATGCATTTTCTAAATGCAAGGGGCTCCATTGCTTGGCTGTTACCTGCAACATTTCTCTAATATAAAAACAAAAAAAGTGTAAAGAACAGACAAATTATCAAGGAAAAAAAGAAGAACCATCCACCTTAAGACAAAAGAAGTCCCTGAATTCGTTATCCAACATTACCAAGGTTTGTTGTTGCAAGTATACCTCTGTTTAGAGCCCTCCCCACCCCTGTGTGTGGGCAGTCCCTTGTTCCACTTACGAAAAAACATGAATGCAAGTGAATAACTAAATTCCTGGAATGTTTGCAAATTATTATTGTTTTTATGCATAATCATTTTGTACCTGAGTTAGTGAGAAGTCAAAGATAAGGGGAACAGTACAACAGAAAATGGTATATGCACAGTACTTGGCACTATGGCCCATACTATCGTGTCGCCCATCTCCAGCAATAACCAATGGCTGCCCTGTTTCTTTCAGCTTGGCGAACATGTCTTGCTGATATTTTTTCCAGTATAAATGGATTGTGGGAAACAATTTCGTCTGTCAAAAAAGGTGAAAGAAGCTTTCAAATTGGTTATTTTTATTATGTAATTACATTTGTGAGCATAACTAGTTAGTAGTAGCAGCAGTAGTAATAATAATATTAGTAGCAGCTGTAAGAAGCTAGCATTTATGTTATTATTAGCATTAGCATTATTTTCTTATATGCACATAGAAAGGCATTACACAGACAAAATACAGTCACATGCAAATGTACTCACAGCTTGGTGCTTGAAGTAAGTCTTTAGGGTAATGCAAGCCAGGCCCATGTTCTTGAAGACTTGAATGACTTTTGATGGAGAGGCCCCTGAAACCCAGATCGAAAAGCAAAGCAAGAAATTCATGGCTGGCATCTTGGTTGCTGTCATGTTAGGCTGGCTTTCCCAGGTATTCCTTGGTGATGGACAATGGGGGTTGACACATATGGTGGTAATCTGGACCATTGTTCCAAGGGCAGTGGACTCTACAAAGGGCTTCTCAGTCTTGCATGCAGGACATATATTGAACAGCAGGAGCAGCCTAGACAGGAACACTATAAACTTTGGCTGGGATCTCAAATTGTCAGAGTCCTTGGTCCTATAACATAAGGGAATACAAAATGAATATATGTTAGCCAGGCCTTACAAATACATTCATTCAAGAGTTTATTATTGCTCTCGAAATAGTTATTACGAAGGGCACAAATCCTTTTCTGGAAACAGATTGTGTAGAGTGTTACACCTAAGAACACATATTAGACATATATTAACAAATAGCTATTTTCTTTTTGCTCTTTTCTATTTTCTCGTTGGTGAACCTAACTTACTTTATGACTTGTGGTTTTTCATCATCTTGAGTTGTTTCTGCATCCGTCATATCTGTCTCCGTTTCAGTTTCGGTTTCCGAGAACAATTTATACTCTGGAGAAGAAATCTGTGGTTCTTCTTCGATAATCATATCTTCGTCCTCGCCCTCGCTCTCCACAGCTACGATTTCATCATGAACAGGTTCCTCGGTGGTCACGTTCTCTGAAGTGGCTGTCATGCCAGAACTTTCAGTTACAGGTACTGTGTATGTGAATAAAACCTTGCTTCAATACCGAAACAAAATAATAATACTATGGACTTAAGTTTCAAACCTTTTAGCTCCCGAATTTTAGTTTGCTGTTCTTCTATTTTCTTTTTTAGGTCGATGATCTTGTTTCGGAGCTGCCGATTATGACTGGACAATTTCTTGCAGCCCAAACACTCTGGTGTTTGACAGGAAGCATCATGAAACTACAAAGGAAGAAAAATTATGTTTTTAGGATCGGTAAACAAGTTTTGATCCTGAGAACTAATACTTTATCTGCAACAAACGACTTACAGGCTGTTCAACAGGAGTAGAGAAGTCGGCTGGTTCACTGTTACTAGAGCAACATGTTGTCGTATTGTCTTCTGGCGTCGTCGTTTGTTCAGGATCTTGTGGGTCTTGCTCAGTACCCGGCACATGGTTATTTTGATAAATTGTTTCCTTCAGCAATTCCCTTACGATCTACATGGACAATAAAGACAAAATTGTGAGCTGAAAACAGATCAAGTTAAGCAAAAAAGAACATGACATACTTACCCGGCGATGCCCTCTCGTGGAGCTAGAAGCATTGTTGACTTGTTCGCTTGGTTCTTCGTCTTGTTTCTTGTGGATGGATGGAACAGCGTCTTCTTTTAAGACAGTACTGGGTACAAACGGCGTCCCAGGAATAGATATAAAACGGCTTTCAAAGTCCTCGGCCCGAAAATGCTCTGAACAAAGTCGAGAGTTTGCAGTCGGTGACCATTTTGCACGCTTCGTGCGGATAAAGTTGACCCACAGTCGTCTTCGTTTCTTGTCTGACTCGTTGTCGTTGGGAAATTTATGAAGTCCGATGTTCTTGGAAGTATCAGGAACATTCGAACACCCCCCAGCAACACATCTGTTCGGCATATTCTCTTTCGAAACGCGACATAAACTAAATAAGAATACTCGAATTGCGAAGAACTGTGATGTTTACTACTACGAAGCTGTCTTTTACCAGTGTTTATGCAAACCCGTCTTACTCGCGCTACGTCATTGATCCAGGACCTCAAGCCATCAATTTGCTCGGCCAAAAAAGCACAGGAAGCTCAAAACATGTTCTTTCACCTGTTTTTTTGGCTTGGGAAAGTGTCAGAAACGGTAAAAAATGAATTTTTTTTAAAAAATTATTATTCCCAGAGGGTTGTACTTTTCGTCCAAAAAGTAAAAAAAAATGGGTGATAGGCACTTTAACTTTACAGTAGTATTGGAGGCAGTTTTCGTTAGCGCTTTGAAACAATGCTTGAAGCACTATTCATTAAATTTCAAACTACACGATATAGAAAATAAAATAGTCAATTATTGACCAGTCATCCATTCCTTTAAAATAATATAAGGGGACGACTCACTATTGTTTGGTACATTCTTGATTGTTTCAACATCTAGAATAGGTTCATAGTGCTGTCCGACTTTGCAAAGATAGATTGTTCGTTGAGATGCAGCTGCGGGAGGTTGGATGAGAAGTGTTTTAACGTCCCCATCATTGACGTAGAATAGAAGAGCCGAGGTAGATGTAATGTTTGCCAAAACATGCAACATCAAATCAACCACATTGGAATTGTAGCGTCTTGATTCCAAGTAGCTGTCAAGCTCTTCTATTAAGGCTATTACCTCCAACAAAAGGTGCGTACAGATCCAAGTTTTGGAGGATTTCATTCTTTATTTTGGGCAGTAAAGCATGCACATTTCTTATCTCATCGAAGTTGGCTTCTTGTAAACCCAGAAGAAATGAATGTAGAATGCAGTGGCCA
This sequence comes from Actinia equina, assembly GCA_011057435.1. NCBI lineage: Eukaryota > Metazoa > Cnidaria > Anthozoa > Actiniaria > Actiniidae > Actinia > Actinia equina. The sequence continues at coordinate 842,153 of WHPX01000126.1, read as the reverse complement.
TCTGCCGGGACATGTTTTCTTTTTTTACCCCAGCTCCTTACAAAGTTGTTAATTTGCGACCTTTGTTCTAGTTGCTTCGTTTGAGAGATACCAGAATTTTCCACTGAACCACAATAAAGGCACTCGTTGTCTTGTATACGCAACTTACCGATGGAATGTCTAGACACGAATAATAATAAAAATTGATAGATTTTGAGAAGTGCAGTTTTAATTAGACATATGACAGACCTACCACAATGGGTCGCCACAATATAAAGTATAATAAGGAGAATGAATCTACCTTAGGCAATAAATCTTAGGATCGCTTGTTTCAGTTTCTGACTCGTCGGAACTGATCGTAATGACGGTGTTCCTTTCATTTCCTTTGAACAAGGCTTTTCTGCAATCGTTTCCTTGGACCTCTCTGTAAAGCAAAGTAAGTTTATCAGTGATAACAACGTTTGTAGTATTGAATAACGTATTGTTTAGTTGTTCAGTTGTTGTAAAGCTCAAAATTTTCAAAGTGGCTTCAGTTTTTTTTTTTTTACGTCACGCGGAAAACCGCTGGACAGAACAAACTTGATCGGCGACTTTGATAAAAATGCACAAAAGTACTCCACATAATAATGTTCATACGGGTGACAAATAAGAAAATGACGTCAACATTTCAGGTGACTGGGAAAATTGACATAACCTCGTCAGATGTTAAAAATTGATTTATAAAATATTTTGAGGTATAACGCGCGCGCTGATTGGCTGGCTACCGTGTTTATATCAGAGGACAGAGATACGCTCGCCCGAAATTATTCAAAAATATTTAATAAAAGCGATATAAAACGTCCGCTTGTGACTATATTTATCAATTATTTGCAGAAAACGAAGTGAATATCGGGGAATATTTACCGAGACGCGAGTAACTTAACTCTGAGTAACTTATTTTTATACACTTATTTCAATAAAGTTAGTCACTAAAGGATTGCCGGCAGATGCCATTTTGTTGCCGGATCAATATCCCGAGATTCAGAGGTGAATATCGTACAATGTTCACCTCCAATTAACCAATGAGCGCGCACGTTCTTAGAAGGTGCACAAGTTAGTATATACTAAACTGCGTTATATACACTCTGGGAGCTGTAAAGTACTCGAAAAGTCAAAGAAACACTCGTCTACGCCTCGTTTAGAGCTAGCAAGATGGTTAAATTCCCAGTAAAAGAATTTCGTTCTCATGCCTTCTTATATCTCATTTTCTATAACATTCAATGACACTTACGACTTTCCTGTACTTTAGATGATTTTAAACAAGGACTTCTCTCGTAATCACTGTATAGCAGAAAAATACATATATGATCACGTGTTACACGTGTTGCAGAAAACGTCGGAGAGAATGCCGAGTGACAATGCCTCGACTGGGAGGTGCTAATAAAAGTAAAAATACTACAATTTATACATTAAAACCTTTTTGTAGTATCTTTACCTTTTTTTTAGTACTACATCTATCATCTACGCTTGGTAGAACCAAAGGTTTAGAACTGAAAGCTAGCTATGCCTCCAGGATTATTTATTAAACGAAATAGTACCTCTTGAGCTTCAATCGAAGCAGGGGATGGCCGTTTACATTGAATGCATTTTTTTGCCAAAAAATTACCTCCCTTTTTTAAACGTTTTCATTTCACATTTTACCCCCGAAATCCTGACAAAATAAAATTTTACCCTCGCCCCCTCCAAAAACGTTTCCCCTATATTACAACCTGGCACCAACCGGGTTCTGTATTAGTGATATAATAAACGAGTAGTCCCTATAAAAGTAATCAACGCATTTTGTGTTCAAATACCTTTTCTCTTCCTTCAACTGTACCCCACTCCTAGTAAGAAATAAAACATGAAAATTGATTATCTGTCTACTGAGATACTACGCGTATCTTGAAAACATTTAAACATAGTATATGATCTTTTATGTAGTGTTTACATAACGAGTAGGAGTGTTTTATCAGGTATAAAAGCAAGTAGTATAGGGTATACAAGTCCCGATTCACCCTGCCACACACAGAGATTCTTTGTGTAAATTCATCTCACGTAGTAATGAGATAGTAAAAGCTAACTTTCCCAAAATACCACCATGGGAATTACAAGGGTTATGAGACTTCTGGAGTCAAAAGCATGCACACGGGAAGTCGTCGGAGTCACATTTTTTGAGTTAATAATCTTTTAGTCTATATATGGAGTGCGAAGATTGTAAAGACTTTATTTATGACTTGTGTGTAAAGTGTTAGAGACAAAGGTTTGTACCCGAACCGCTAGCTAAGTATGTTTGTTGCGGTAAGAAAATGCGAATAGAAGAAGATACGTCAGCACAGTGTTACGAGTGTGGTAAGAATATTCGAAATGCCGTACCTTGTGCCACAAGGGAACAATATTATTCCAACGGAGGTCGTAAAAAGACCCCATACAAGAGAATAAAATACTTCAGAGACTGGATGAGTTACATTCAAGGTCATCGACCGGTGTATTTAGATAACGAAGTAATGGAAAGAATTACGAACCACTTAGAAGAACCAACGCCACAAAGTCTACGGAAGACATTGAAAAAATTAAAGCTAGGGAAATATTACAAAAGCATTCGCTATCTTTTGTCTGAAATTACCGGTGATTCTATTCCCGAGATTTCTGATATGAGCAGAGCCGAGTGGATGTTTTGTCGGTTGGATAAGGATATTCCTTATTACCCCGACGTAATTTACAACATATTTCATAAAATAGACCCCTACTACCCTTTATTAGGATGGATACCCAGACGATGACGTGTAAGCGAGGTGAAAGTCTATTGAGCGAGTCTTCGTTGCAGGTCTTCCTTGGCCTGTTCGTAGATCTTCTTTCGGGTTTCGTCGGATAGATCTATTATGATTGTATTTTTGGTGCCCGACTTTAACTCCTCGTACTTCTTCTCCTCCGCAAGGATCAAGGAGAACTCCACGTCATCTATCTTACGGTCAACGAGAGCTTTGGAGACGAGGTCGGCAATCGTGTTAGACTTTGCCCTTGCTAGGGCTATGGTCGTGTCTTGGATATCTTATTTGATAATTGTTTCATGATGCCCGTGGAGACAGCGGAGATAATACCACAAGCCGCCCCAACGCCGGCCAAAGGGACACCCACAACGACGCCGGGTCCAGTCAAAGAAGTAGCAACACCACTGCCTATTAAAGCAACAGACATAGACCCGGTTGTTACCGCCACCTTATGCAGCGTGCTACGGGCGCGGGCATACTTCTTTCTTACGTTCTCGTAGTGCTTGACTTGTCCGTCCAAGTAAGCCAGGATTAGGTTTGCTTTGTTTAAGCGAAAGTTCTCAGCGTTGGTTTCAGAGGGAACAATTGGTGCTGTGGTGTGATAGTTTGCTTCAGGGTACAACTGAGGTGCTGATGGTATAACATCCATTATATATACTAATGTACGACGCTTTTGGAAATGATATTGAGGAGCAGCCACATCACGACAACAGGGACTACTGGAATTGGAGAGCATTTAGGAAGATGTTTCCGCATGCAGAAGCTAGTAAGTTTGAAAGAAGACCCGACGGTATTTACTACAACGGCTCTAGAATGTACAGCAACGCGAACTTAACCCCTAAGCTGGTCGATCAAATAGACGATCAGCTGAAGAATCCTCCTAAACCTAAGCCTGCACCAACGGGTTGGTTGAAGGAATTACTGTCTACTACCAGCACGTATCCAATACCTGCGGTTTCATTCGACGAGCAGACAAGCGTGGGCCTGACGTTGAACATGCGAATTTCTAACGACCATTCCTTTTTGTTAAAGGTGCGGGATATATTCAAGAAAGTACCCATAAATCATACCACCGCTAAGGAATCTCACGAATGGTTGCGCGGTCCTAACATGCGATACTGGCCGCAGCAATTGAACTTTGCGGTTTGGTGGGCCACTAGCGGCTGCGGTATGAGTGCGAACTTAATGAAGAATTCGATATTTATGTTTCATTTTCACTTTACAGCCCGAAGAATACTACATGAGATGGGTGTTATTGCTTTGCCAGGAGATGATGCGTTTGACCCCAGAGATAACAAATACGACGTGCCTGCCTACGATAGGCTGTGTAAAGAGTTTGGAGTTGTAGGAAAGGACTTCCGATGTACTGCCGGTGCTAACAATGGTCTGGGTCATATTTGGGCTTATTGGGGGATTGTCGGGCACAGGCTAAGTGATAAGGAATCCATGCATTGAATCTAAAGTGGAACACGGGTTATCATAAAGTGACATATGACACTAGTACCTTCTTTGAACTAAATGCTAAGACCTTCGAGGAAGTTTGAGATGGTCCATTGTTTAAAGACGAAGGTGGTAAATACGCTGGGGCTAATCCATTGATTATCCGCATAACCAACGACGAACACACAAAGCAGTACTTTAATTTCATACCCAAAGTAGGTAAAGGACTAACTAGAGCCGGCCTTGCCCGTCTAAACCGCAGCATAGAAGCTTACGTGTATTCTATCCTTGGAGCCCAGGTAAACACCCGATCAAGTATAATTGGGAATACTGGTGCCGCAGAAGAAACGCGAGCTAAAGCCTTGATCCTCTTCGAAAGTTCAATCTTGGAAGGTGACATTAGCAAAGGCGTCCAGCGCTACCAACTAGCTATACAAAATTCTAAAGCAAGGTTGGACTATGCAGTAGCCCCAGGTTGTTGGTTAATGCCCAGTAACTTACCCATGAATACTGGCTCCGTAGTAGGATACAACAACGAGCTCCAAAAGGCTACTGAGGACATGAAGTTTGGAGTGAATGACGTGAACTCTGACACTCTCAAGGGTATTCCACCCTTCGTAGAGAAACCAAAGAAGACACACGAAACGAAGCTACCCGTAGTTAAACCACCAAAGAAGCCGACTACCACACCAAAAAAGGTTTCGGAGGATGACCACGACCTACTAAAAACCGGTTAAACCGCCGCAAGCATTGGTCTGAGTTATTATATATGGCGATGAACAACCCCTACGTATCCGGAATGGATTGTGTTTACACGACTTACACAGGCGAGAAAAAATACTCCCAAGCATCTTGGGTCGATGTCACAGGGATGTCTGTAGACCTGAACTACTTAGGAAAGAAGCTAATCCTTTATAGTATTTGTATTGGCACGGATAGTCACGCCAATGTCGGCTTCCGGTTCCTGGATGACAATGGTATACTACAGCCTATGCGTGCAAAGACAAACAATAGGGAACCGACGCATTTCTCAGTAGAGCCAAACTCAAGCAGCGATGAAAACCTATCGATTTGGACTTTTCACATGGTCACCAATTGCCATGGAAAAGTAAAGCTGCAAATGCGAGTAGACGATACGGGAAAGGTTACGGTAAATAGCATACATGATCAAAGAGACCGACCTTATAATCATGCGACCATCAGCACTTTGACGGTGCTCAGTCTCTGAAAATCTGTGATTCTTAAATTATATGAATCCACACGTAAGGGAAGAAGAGTTTTTCATTACTTAGGGGAAGGAAAGTACAGCGGCGATAAATGGCAAGACACCGAATTGTGGGTGAAAGTTGGAGGTTTGGGGTTGATTATGTGTACCATTAACATTAGGGGTGGAATAGTTGTAATGCAGGGTTTTTAAGGCGGTCATGCATTGTCGCCTTATAGAGGCAAGACGAATACCAGGCATCAAACCCATTTTTCGATGGAGACCCCGCCTTCAGCCTCGGAAGACATGACAATAACAACTTTTCACATGATAGTTAATTGTCAATATGCGAAGCTTCAAGTTCGCCCCAGCGACGGTAATGCTAGGCAACCCATAAAATATGATGGAATTGTTGGAATCAACGCTCCTTATTCACCAGCGAATAATCTCGCCTGGAATCATAAGCCCATTTCTACTATGAGCGTCCTACCCTTGGTACCACATTATCAAGCCGGCGCCAACACCGTATTTACTTATCCCAAGTCGAGAACACCTCGGAGGCTTAACGATGATAAGCCTCCAGTAATACACAAGGATAAGATCAACCCTTCATCTTCTTCAAAAGAACCACGCCGTAGCTACGACTAATATCCAAATGTTATTCCCCACAAACTTCAACAGTTCTCCGCCGGTCCTTAGTACCAGGCCAATTACACTACCAAGCAGCCCAGGTAAAGCGGCTGCCATCTTTTTCCCCAAGTCCATTGCCTACTGCCTTTACGCCTGCGCCTGTAGCCTTAAGGGAGCTAAGGATCACACCTACTACGCTTGAAATGGCGACAGCAAATGCCAGCGGAATGCCATATTTCACCAAAGCTCTTTTTATTTTTTCCTTGGTGGTAAGACCCAGTTCCCTTTCCAGACCATCTTTTTGCGCTCGTAATTCCACAAGGCGAACCTCGAGGGTTTCTACTTCCCTTTGGGCAGCTTCCCTTTCCTCCTCAGAGCGAGTTTGGTCTGCAGTTATTTCCTGCTGTTGTTCTATTTGCCTTTCCAGGTCTTCAATAGTCTGATCTCTTTGCCGGATTTGTTCTTCCTTAGTGTTAATTTCGGCAACCAACTGCCGCCGTTCCTCCAAAGAGCCGGCTATGGTAACATGCAAGTTCTTAGCTTCTTCCTTGCTTATATCCAGGTCTTGCAGGACAAGCTCGAAGGCCTTTTGGGCTTGGTCTCTTTCACGTAGGGCATTGTCTATTTGTTCTCTCATCTGTACTATTAGCTGATTTTTGTCGTCAACTTCTCTCTTTTGTGCATCAAGAAGTAGTTGGTTCTGCCTCATGTAATCTGTTTCCCTTTCCCCCAACGTTTCTTTTAGTTCCTCGGCGCGTTTTTCTAACGCAGCCTTTGTATTTAACTTTCCAGCTGATCTAATAGGCTTCTGGTAGCTTGCTGGAAGCCTCTTAATCTCGCCACGTCACCCCTAACTTTGCCATTATCATCAAAGAGGGCTTGTGGTTTGGTCCAGCGGTTTTTGTCAGGAAATCTCAGGTCATGGACGCTTATGAGGACTTTGTTTCCACGTTCTGTGAGCTTTATTTCGTTGGTATCAAAGCGGGAATAGCGTTGCCTTAGCTCTTGCGTTGCCCACTCTACGGTTTCCCGCGCGGTTGCTTCATCTATGTTTCGAAGTTCCAAGTACTCAGGGACGGGGCTGCCGCGGTTCTTTGATTGCCACATGCGATTAAGGCTGCCTTAAAGCTTTTCCACCTATTACCATACTTATTTTCCAAGGCCATGTCGTAGATTAGGGGGTCTGTATCCGCGCCATCAGTCCATGCATCGTATTCCTCGTCGTTAATGTCGACTTGACCTTCTTCCGTAGTAGGATCAAAGTCGGTACCTTCTACCTCCATTATATATGATAAACTCAAAGTTAAATCCCAATGCGTTACCTAAGCAGGTTGGCAGACTGAAAGCAGAACGCACCTTTCATAGAGTTACATTTACTCCTTCTAGCGCAAAGCCAGGAGAAACCCTGTACGTAGGCGTACCCCGTCTAACGGATAACTTAGTATTGGTCCCTGGCACGTTAGCGTTAAGGCTTGACCTAGCAATACAGCCAGATACCAAAGACAAGCGCTATACCGTAAATAACGTGGGCAGGAACCTTGTCTCTAAGATGAGAATCAAGTTCGCCGGCGAGTCCCTTTTGGACTTAAACAGATACGACCTGTACACCACGTACAAGGATCTGTGGTTGACTGCATTTGACCGCGCACAAAAGATAGAACAAGGAATCGGAAGCGTTATCCTAAGGAAGTTGCGCAGCGATACTGACCCCGCGCCTACGGACTCCAGCGGGGAAACGGCAGTAGAACACGCGACGAGGGTAAAGACAGCGTATGGCACTAAATATGTCATCCCACTGGACTTTGAACTGATTACGAATCACGGTGCGTACTACCCCATACAGCTTTCTGAATTACAGTTTGAAGTGACCTTAGCAGATACCACGAACGTCATAGGAGGAATGGACAGCGCAATTACCGGAGCTGTGGATCCCTACAAGATAACTAACTTGGAATTGCAGTACGAGACAGTATATTCTGAGGAGTGGCTCGTAGCGCGGGTATGGAATACAGCTCAGGGAAGGCATTCCTTTACGACCACGTAGTGATGTACAAGACATTTAGCTTCCTGGATAAGACGGACGAGGTTATCAACCAAAGCATTAACCTCCCCCGAAGAAGTCTCACGGGGTTGATGTTGGTGTTTGCCAAACCCTACGAGGCCGGCAAGCGCGACAGTGAAGCCTTTCACAACCCCAACATTACTAACGTTGGTGTGAATATCAACGGGGTTCCAAACAAGGTCTACTCACAGGGAATAAAGCCTGCAGACACATACAGGGAGGCAATGAGAAAGTTTGGTGACCAAATTAGTCCTGAGAAATTCTTCAAAGATAAGTACGCGCTGTGGATCGACATGCGTACGACCAACGATGAGAGTATGCATGGTCAGGGCTTACGTTTAGTAAATACGCAGGATGGTATAACATTGGAGATCAAGCGCACCAAGAACGCCAGTGCGGGCGACAGTGACAAGATAAACTGCTACATCTTCGTCGTGTCTGACGCGCAGCTAAGCGTAGAAATGAGCCAACTCAAAAGCGTTGCATATTAAAACTTAAAGTATAATGGAAGTTTCCAACCCCTACGTAAGCAAAAAAAGGTCCTCAAGGACCATGGGACCGCATTGGCCACCACCACGGCACTTTAACCTACTAGCAACGGAAATAGCACATGATTACAATGCAGCGGTATTTTCCAGCCAAGTATTTACCACGGCAGACTACGACTTTTTTGAGATTAAGGTCGTATTGGACAAGAATCCCACTGAATGGAGTATGAGTCAGTTGGTGCGCTATGAGCAGCAAAAATGGGTTACGGTGGTGTTTCGCGAAAATCACCACGCCAGGATTTACTTTAATGGTAATCGCGGTCAAATAAAAAAGACGACCAACTTTGTCATTAAACAAATTACCCTAATAAGGTTATTATTGTAAAATATTCCTTATGTATACCATGCTACGAGTCTTTGAAAACAACGATACCAAACTGCAATGCATAGTGCAAAGCGACAAACTGTACTTCAGAGCGAAGATGGTGGCTACTGCCTTGGAATACGTCAACTCGAGAAACGCAGTAAGAGAGCACGTCTCAGAGGAAAACAAGGTAACTCTGGGGTCTATAAAGGGTGTCAATCTGACTGACACCCTTAATGCGCAGCCGCATTCCACCTACGTCACTGAGATGGGTCTTTACGAGTTAATATTCGGATCTGAGAAGTCCGCAGCTAAGGAGTTTAGGAAGTGGGTGTTAGGTGACGTCCTTCCCACGCTGCGTAAAACAGGTAAGGACGAATTAGAGCGGCGTTTTGACAGCCCAAACAAGCTAATCTTCAAGATCGAAAACGACCTGCATAAGAAAGTCGTTGACTACGTTCGCAGGTTTTACCCTCAAATGCTCGTGACCCCTGGTCTAGGCGAACTGCAGGATTCCGCCAGTAAACGCATAAAGTGTTGGCAGAAAGGTTACCAACGCGGCCAACCTGATTTACTAATACTGAATGCACACATACGGTATCGTGGATTCTGCATAGAGCTGAAGACCCCGAATGGCAAAGGGGTATTATCTGAGGCTCAACGTCTGTTATTACAGCGGTATGAGCAGAACGGTTATAAAACGATGATCAGCAACGATTACGACGACATTTGTAGGAGCATCGCAGAGTATTCCCAAGGAATTCGTCTGCCGTGTAAGTACTGAAGTAGGAAGTTTAAAAGCGCAGACACTTTGGATTCACACCATAAAAAATGAATAATATAATGAATCACGAAAAATTTAATGAGATAAAATCCATCCAGACGCACTGGAAGTATTTAACTATAAGGGAAATTTACGAGGTAAAGAATTTCGTCGTCTTCGAAGACATCGACCGCATGCGTTTGGTGTTGAAGAATAAAAAAAGAACCTACACCCTTTGGGCGCCTGATAGGATAAGGTACGTCATAGAAGGGCAGGATGTCACGCATCTGATGAGCCGTGGTAAGAGGGAGAGCAGGTGGATATTTGACGTAGTTACTTATGAGCCTGAGTCTCCGCTGCACTCGTAAGTGCGTCTGTCCTTTGGGCTTTAGGGTCGGCTGAGCACCAGTGACCGACGAAGGATTCTTTAGGGAATACACTCCCGCAATGAAGGCAGGCGTATTTTTTAGGCGTTATGCAATCTACTGGGGGTTCGCAGGTAATACAGTCCATATATACCTAAGTCCAAGGAACGACATTGCGTATGCTACCATATATCCTACATAGGATATTTCATGAAGTCCACGACGGACTCCTTAGCCCACGTTGCCATCGTTATCAAAGCGCTGAACCGTTCTGCGTGCTTTAAACCACACATTTCATCGTACAATTCCTGCACCTGCCCTTTTAACCGGTCTATTTCCTCCCTTTGCATATCTATAGTCCTCTCCAGATCTGACTTCTAATTAGCGAGGTTAATCAATGCTTCCACAGGGTTTGACATATATATCAGCAAACTTAGTTTACACAGTCTGGTATTTTATATAATGAACCCAGATCACATGCCTTGTAACGCTCTGATAGTAGGACCTACCGGCTGCGGAAAGACCCAGTTCGTCGTAGAGCAGCTATTAGGACCCTTTCGATACCGTTTCGACTACATAGTGCTGCTTTGCCCCACATATGTGAATAACCGCACCTGGGAAGGTATAGGAGTAAAAGATGACGACTTCTTTGTAGATATTTTAGACCCCAACTAGTTATCCAACCATCTTAAGTTTTGGCATAGACAGTTCCCTAAGGATACTCAGACACTCCTAATACTGGACGACATCGCCTGCGGGGACGACGTAAAAAGACGTACATCGCAGCTTGTTAAACTTGCTTTTAGAGGCAGACATGACAATATTAGCGTTTGGCTGCTCTCCCAGCAGCTGACCAGCGTCTCTAAGCCTTTTAGGGAAAACATAGGATCCCTGGTCGTCTTCTACACACCCAGCAAGTCTGACTTAGAAACCATCCTCCTCCGACTATGGTGGTGAGATATCCAAGGAACAGTTGCACGAATACATGCGGCATCTAAAGACACACCAACATTCCAAGATGATCTTCTCTTTGAGGTTTCCGTATTCCATATTCCGTATTCCGTACTCCTAATGTATATGGAGATTGATCAGTTGTTAGATGAAGTCCCTGCGCAATTGGATGAGAGTAACCTTAAGGAGCAACTTAACATCCTTGTGTCTTCTGGGAAGTGTAAGGAAATGATAGGCAAGGAGTTGACGCATGAGCAGGTCAATAAGTTGTCAGAAGAGGAGGTAAAGAAGTTCCATAAGAGGTACGAAGCCGCCCTTGCAAGTAAGACCACGAACGCCGTAGCAGATTCCACTATTAAGCTGTTCACTAAACTCCTTGGACTTGCAGTGCCCATAGACGACGTGGATCAACTGCAGAATGACATAAGTGAGGACTATGTCATATCCCAAGAACTTAAGATAAGCTGCGGATGGCTGTCTTTGAAGTGTGGTAAGTTAATGGCAGTTGCATCCTAAGCACTTCACGTAGCTCGACATGTCGACTTGAAGGAGGTATTAGGTTCTTGGAAGGACAAGAAGGATCGTGAAGTCGATAAGATATTCCAGGCGGCACTTGCTGAAGTCAACACAAGTCCTTCTGAAGTACCTAGTCAAGTCACCTCAAGTACTTAATCAAGTCGTTACCAAGTCATTATCAAGTCGTCGTCAAGTTACTTGACAAGTCCTTCAAGTCCCTTGATATATGAGTGACACCGAAACAAAGGCGGAGGAAACCCCTCGAGTAGAGGAGCAAATTACCAAAACTAAGTTTCCGGGCAGAGTTAAAATGAAAAGGAAGAATAAAGCCAAGAAGGTAAAAAAAGAGGAGGAGGAAGACACCTCCACATGCATTAATCCGGGATACCTCATTGGAGCATTAGGACTCGCTTTGGCTGCAGGCAGCCTCTACTTTCAGTGGAAGGAAATGACTATCAAGCATAATCTACCTAATGACTTCTCAGTAACCCTACTTAAGGGCGCTCCATTGGGATCCTTACTAGGTATCACAGGTAAGACGATTAACAACACGGCCATACCTGTAAATTGGAAAGTTGCATTCTCTTACGAAGTCTATTGCGATTTGGTCCATTCAGTCTCGGTTGGAAAACCCTCTCATCTAATGTCCAAGTTTTCACCCAAAGGTTATCCATTTCACCTGGTAGAATACACTCCCATTTCTTTAAGATATGATTTGAATCGGGAATTAGTAGAAAGCATAAACATCACTATCAAAGTGGACGGAGAAACGGTAAACTTTAACGGGCGCAAGATCAATCTCGTCTTAGAATTCATGTAATGGGTCGAACTGAGGACAAACTTAAGAGGATTTACTATGGGCCTGAGGGCTATTGGAGAGGAGTGGCGGCTATCAAGAAACTGGCGACCGCAGCCAGGGTATCAGAAGAAACGGCTAAGAATTGGTTAAAGAAACAAACTATCTGGCAGGTTTATCTTCCCGTGCCCAAGTACATTCCCAGACCCAGCTTTACCGTGAATGCCCCCAACGAAGTCCATCAGGCAGATTTGCTTTTCTTACCACACGACACGGTGAGAAGAAAGACCTATAGATACGCTTTGACCGTAGTTGATATCGCAAGCAGATATAAGGACGCCGAACCCATAACCAGCAAGGATTCTGGGGAAGTCGCAGAAGCCCTAGGTAGGATTTATAAGCGCGTCTTGAAATGGCCTAAGCTGCTGCAAGTGGATTCGGGGACAGAGGTCATGGGCGTGGTTACCAAGACCCTGAAAGACCACAGCACCAAGATAAGAAGAGCCGAAGCAGAGTACCACAGGGGTCAGAGCATCGTCGAAAGGTTCGATAAGACTTTGGCCGAGCGTCTCTTTGGATACCAGTATTGGAAAGAGTTGGAAGATCCCTCCAAACGCAACAAGGAATGGACTCAGGTCGTCGCGGCTTTGAACAACGAGGTGGCCAGGGCTACGGGAATAAAACCCAAGGACGCCATAAAAAAGAAGCACGTGGAGCACAAGTCCTACGTCAAAGTCTCAAGGGCGGTCGGACTGAAGGAAAAAAAAATCCCCCGCGACATAGTGGTCAGATGCACGCAGACTCTGGAGACACATTTAAAGATATTCCATAGAATATATGGCGTTTGAGGTTGAAAGCAGATACACTGGCGAGACTTAAAGGAGGGTGCAACGTATGAAATAAAATTACGTAGCCTTTGAAGATATTGACAGGCTACGGTTGTTATTGGCGCATGAAGGTGTCACGTACAGCCTGTGGGCGCCGGATCGCGTCATCGAAAGACAGGAGTTTACGCATCTGAGGTCGTATGGGAAGAAGGATGGCCGCTGGGCGTTTGACGTCGCAAAGTGCGTCCTTCCTTCACCTCTATGTGGTTAGACGCGTCTAAAGCGTCGTTTAAGTGGGGTTCGTCGACGATGAGGGTCGGCGACTCTTTTTTAACGATGCAGTCTGCGGGGGGTTCACATGTAATACAGTCCATATATTCAAGGATGAATGTTAAATGGCGGTTAAGACTTTGTTAAGGAGGGTCGGAAACCCTCCTAGAAACCATCCCAGAATGTTAAATGGTGGTTAAGACTTTGTTAAGCTACCCACCAAACTCCTTTGAGAAATGCCTCAGAATGTTAAATGGTGGTTAAGACTTTGTTAAGCTACCCACCAAACTCCTTTGAGAAATGCCTCAGAATGTTAACTGGTGGTTAAGACTTTGTTAAGCTACCCACCAAACTCCTTTGAGAAATGCCTCAGAATGTTAAATGGTGGTTAAGACTTTGTTAAGCTACCCACCAAACTCTCCCAAAAGATGGTCTGGAATGTTAAATGGTGAATAGACAGTTGAATATGTGCTCCTCCTCTCTTACGCATCCACATCTCTCACATTGCTGCCTCCAATATTCCCTGTTAGTCCATGGGACACCTTCTAACGCGTCAAAAACGGGGTAGCGTCCTGCTTATCTTCCTAAAGTAGTCTATTTGATTCCTTAGGTAATCATCCTTATGTTCACAACGACTCATCAGATCGCCGCACTGGTAACAATCCACTCCTTCCAGATCGTACTTCTCTGCAAAGAATTGGTATTTCTTCTCATGTCTTTTTTTATGTGTCTGAAGACGCTGGCGGCTACTAATGACCTTAGCACAGTAACTACACTGCGTAGTTCTACGGCAAACGCCCTTCTTTACGTGTTGCTGGAGCTTCTGAAGAGTGCTGAACTCCCTATTCGGTCATTGCAGATCTTACTTATGGGCTCCTTTGTGCAAACTCCATGCCAAACATGGTATTGCAGTCTTTGTTTGGTACTAAATACCTTCTTACATTTCAAGCAGTCCATATGTACTTAACAATATTAGGCATCTTTTGGAGGAGTTTGACGGGGTCCTTAACAAAGCCTTAACCACATATGAGGCATTTCTTACGGGAGTCTTGGACCCAGCTTAACAATATTTTAACCTCCATTTAACATTTTGAGGCATCTTTTGGAGAGGTTTGACGGGGTCCTTAACAAAGCCTTAACCACATCTTAACAATATGAGGCATTTCTTACGGGAGTCTTGGACCCAGCTTAACAATATTTTAACCTCCATTTAACATTCTGAGGGGTTTTCTAGGAGGGTTTCCGACAACCATATCTTAACATTAGATTGGGTAGCGCATGAAGTCCACGACGGACTCCTTAGCCCACGTTGCCATCGTTATCAGCGCACCAAACCGTTCTGCGCGCTTCAGACCGCACATTTCCTCATAAAGCTCCTTTACACGTCCATTCAACCGGTGTATCTCCTCCCTTTGCATCTCTACCGTCCTTTCCAAATCAAACTTCTCTTTGACAAAGCTGACCATCTTTTCTACTGCTTTCACGGGCTCCATATATACCAGGGAACAAGTTCCCTTCGAGAGAAGGGATATAAATGAACCCAGATCACATGCCTTGTAAAGCTCTGATAGTAGGACCCACCGGCTGCGGAAAGACACCGTTCGTGGTAGCGCAGCTATTAGGACTGTTTATATACCGATTTGACTACATAGTGCTGCTCTGCCCCACCTACGTGAATAACCGCACCTGGACGGGCGTGGGCGCGAAAGATGACGACTTCTTTGTAGATATCTTAGACCCTAATGAGTTATCTGGACATCTTAAGTTCTGGCATAGACAATTCCCTAAAGATACTCAGACACTCCTCATACTGGATGACATTGCCTGTGGGGACGACGTAAAAAGGCGCACTTCCGAGCTCGTCAAACTCGCCTTTAGCGGCAGAAACGACAATATTAGCGTTTGGTTGCTCTCGCAGCAGCTTACCAGCGTCTCTAAGCCCTTCAGGGAAAACATAGGATCTCTCGTAGTATTTTATACTCCGAGCAAGTCTGATCTGGAAACCATTTTAAGCGACTACTGCGGCGAAATATCCAAGGAACAGTTGCACGAATACATGCGGCATTTGAAGACTCACCAACATTCCAAGATGATCTTCTCTTTGAGGTTTCCGTATATCATTAACATATATGGAGATTGAGCAGTTAATAGATGAAGTCCCCACACAGTTAGACGAAAGTAACCTCAAGGAACAACTTAACATCCTTGTGTCTTCTGGGAAGTGCAAAGAAATGATAGGCAAGGAACTTACCCATGAGCAGGTTAATAAGTTGTCGGAAATTAAGAAGTTCCATAAGAGGTACGATGCCGACCTTGCAAGTAAGACCACGGACGCCGTAGCAGAATCCGCTATCAAGCTGGCCACCAAGCTTCTCGGACTTGCACTGCCCATAGACGACGTGCAGCAACTGCGGAAGGACATAAGCGAATACTATGTCATATCCCAATAACTTAAGATAACCTGTGGGTGGTTGTCTTTGAAGTGCTGTAAGTTAATGGCAGTTGCCTCTGCGGCTTTGCACGTAGCTCAGCATGTCGACTTGAAGGAACTTACGGGCACCTTTGGTGCCTCTTGGAAGGAATTCAAGAAGGACAGAGACGTTGAAAAGGTTTTCCAGGCGGTACTTGCTGAAGTACCTGATCGATCAAGTCGCCTCAAGTCCTTCTTAAGTACTTACTTACGTCATCCTCAGGAATTACCCAAGTCGCCTCAAGTACTTAGTTAAGTCGTCCTTAAGTACTTGCACAGGTCCTATTCAATTACTTATCAAGTCCTTCAAGTCCTTAGATATAAATGAGTGAAGCTGAATCAAAGGCGGAGGAGCAGCCCCAAGAGGAGCAAAAGATTACCAAGGCTAAATCTCCAGGCAGAGTCGCTGCCGGTAAGAAGCTCGCTGAGATGAACAGGATGAACAAAGCCAAAAAAGAAGAAAAAGAGGAAAAAGAAGAGGAATCCTTTATTAATCCTGGGTACGTCATCGGCGCGTTGGGAGTTGCTATAGCAGCAGGCAGCCTCTACTTACAATGGCGGGCTACGGAGCCAAAGGTAGGACCCGTGCATGTGACGCAGGAGCCCCCTAAGAGAAGCAAAATACCCGTGATGGAATAACCTTCTCGCTCTGTAATATAATGTCAACCGCGTTATTGAAAACTGTTGAAGAAGCAGCTATCATTACTTCCATTGTTGCGGTTATTGGTTGGGTAGGTAAAAAGGTGCTCAAAGAAGACTTTACTGAAGACCCAAGCAAAAGCTTCGATAACTTTGCCAAGATGACCGCTGCCGTGGGTGGGGCTATCATGGTAAAGGATTACCTATGGAAGGAAAAGTACCTGCCTAATGTATAAATGGCTACCTTGGTCGCAGGCGGAGTTATTGCAGCTTTAGCATTCACTGGAGCTAATTATGGCGGTCAGTATTTGGATAGATTAGTCAGAGGCGACAAAAGCGGAGACTTGGCCGCCGAAAGGAAGAGACACGACTTAGCGCTGGAGAAATATCAGCGAGACGTGGCGGCTTGGAATGAAAAAGCTTAAGGGATTGGTTGGACAAGAACTACCAAGACAAAATGCAGGCAGACAAGAACTTCGAAAACACAGACGACGCCTTTAAACTTTATGCACAAACACATCCAGAGTTTAGTCTTAGCAAACCTCAGTTTAAGAATTACTACCAGCCTTCTAAAAAACAAAAAGACAATGAGCTGGTTTTCGTTAGTATTGCAGAACTGGCTGGAGGAGCCGCCTTGGCGTATTTAGTTTAATCTCGCTACGCGAGCTTCGAGCGTAGAATATATATGATCGTCTTTTTGGAAAGCGACAAGAATGACTTTACCACTTATTTGAATCCCCCCATCAGAGCCCATACGGTTCGGTTGGTCAGTTGCTCTTTGTACAATTCTTAGTATAATTTGGTCGGCGGCATGGTCACCGTGCTTAAAGCGCCTAACAATTATCAAGGTGGAATGCTACCCGATGGACATTAAACGCCAATCACCCTTGCTAAGGAGCTCGCCCAAATACATTCCAAGGCCCAGCTTTACCGTAAATGCCCCCAACGAAGTTCATCAGGCGGATTTGCTTTTCTTACCACACGACGCGGTAAGAAAAAAGACCTATAGATACGCTTTGACCGTAGTCGATATCGCAAGCAGGTACAAGGACGCCGAACCCATAATCAGCAAGGATTCTGGGGAAGTCGCAGAAGCCCTAGGTAGGATTTATAAGCGCGTCTTGAAATGGCCTTAACTGCTGCAAGTGGATGCGGGGACAGAGTTCATGGGCGTGGTTACTAAGACCCTGAAAGACCACGACACTAAGATTAGGAGAGCCGAAGCTGAGTACCACAGGGGTCAGAGCATCGTCAAAAGATTCAATAAGACCCTGGCCGAGCGTCTCTTTGGGTACCAGTATTGGAAAGAGCTGGAATATCCCTCTAAGCTCAACAAGGAATGGATTCAAAGGCTCCCCAGGTTATCACGGCTTTGAACAACGAGGAGGCCAGGGCTACGGGAATAAGACCCAAGGATGCCATAAAAAAGAAACACGTGGAACACAAGTCCTACGTCAGACGTTCGAGGGCGGTCGGACTGAAGGAAAAAAAGCTCCCCTGTAACATAGTGGTCCTATACCTCTATCAGCCGGGGGAACTCGAAGGTGGCAGTAAGAGAGCCACGGATCCTAACTGGTCCCTGGAAACGTATGAGATTTCGAAGTCCGTCACCAAGGAAGGACAACCCGTGTTGTATTACCTAGATGGCCCAAGTCGTGGATTCGTCAAGGAAGAGCTGCTCATAGTCCCTAAAGACTCAGAGTAGTGCTGCTCCACGCGCACGATTGCACTCTAGGCATGTCAGTCTTACGTTGCCTCTGCAATGCCCGCGTTTGTTTTTTATACGATCCACGGAGAACTGCTGATCGTCATTCGGGTCAAACCTCCATAGTAGCGGTATGTTACACTTGGCACACCTCGTACCCTTTCTTATAGACGTCCACGCATAAGTCGAATTTGACCCCCGCATAGCGGGGATCCGTACTCTTTTCTTCGTCGTGCCGCTTGTAGCGAAGGAGTTTCTTAGCAATGTTCTCTTTGACTGCGTCTTCGGGGATGCGGTAGTAACGCAGTTGCGGACCCATGGCTCTTTTCAGCTGCTTGGCATATTCTACACGACTTACAGCGGTGTAGATAAGGTTGCTCCAACACAGCCGCTGGTCTATGATCCATAAGGTTTCTTTTATGGTAAGCCCCTGCGCGCTGTGGACTGTCATGCCATAGCCCAAGAGCCAATCTGGATGGGAGGTTATTTTTTCCACCTTTTCTATGGGCACCCAGGCTTTATCGTGCGTTACTGCGTTCTGCAGTTGGATGTCGGTACCGGGTGCGCAAACGTCGCGGCGCTGCATGCGGGTGTCGTGGGGTTTATAACAAACGGGTACGGGATGCGTAGGAAAGCGCTCTTGGTGTATTTTGAGTAAGTCTTTCTGTATGCGAGACTGTGCTGCCCGCTTACTACTTAGCACCAGATCTTTAGGATGCCAGGCGTATAGAAAGTCCTCGTATTTCTTCGCTCGTACGCGTTTGCGCAGTGTCTTGCATTGCTCGGCGTCACTGAGGCCCCTTAATTCCGCTTTCAGGTTTCTTACTTGATCCTTACTGCGGTAATCTGTGTTAATTTCCTCCGCATGGTCTACGAAATCTTTCAGCCATTCGTGGGGCATTTCTTGGGCTATTGGAGGAAGCTGGCATGGGTCGCCTGCGAATATTACCTGGCATTTCCCTCTTAGGAATTCTACGAATTCTTTAAGGATTTCTAAAGGAACGGGGCAAATCTCATCCCAAAGTATTACCGGAGGAATGTCGTGGATGGATTCCGGTACCCATTTTTGACCGTTCCAACGGAAGAAGCTGTGGTAGGTTTGTGCGTCGTGACCCATTTCGCAGAGTTCTCTTTCCAAGCGGTGCGTTGGAGTAAGCACCTTTATCTTAAGGAAGAGTTCTAACACACACGTCGTCTTACCGCTGCCGCCCGTATCGTAAAGGTAAGAGAGGCGTTGGTAAGAGATTGGGTCCGCAACTGAAGGTAGGGGGTCCGCAGTGGGGGTTACGGAACCTCAGGTGTGTTCTCCGTGATATTCTACGCGGCCTCTCCAGGCTTTGATTTCTTCATCTTTGACTCGGCATTGTCCACTTTCCGCTAACTCGTCTTTTGTGTAGAATTCTTTCATCTTCTCTAAGACGTGCGGTTTCACGTACAAGGAATCCATAGCTACGCGCGGAACGTCCTCTTTGTCGAACCGTAGCAGCATTGCTAAGAGATTGATATGCGCATATGTGAGCATTCTGGCACGTAAGTGGTAATACTGGGGTCTGTGGTAGCAACACAGAGCATTCCATTTGCGTTCTTTCTGCTCACCTTCTACTAAATAGTCCCACTTCTCCACGGACACCATTGTCCCTTCTTCGTGGGCACGCTTGATGAGGAAGATTAGTTGGCCTTCATCCGTTATTAGGCGTCTTTGCATATGTTTCTCGCCCTCCTTAGCACCTTGCGTGAACTTTCCTATGACGATTCTTTCGGTTGGGTTGTGCTCCGGCAACCATTTCGTGAAGCTACTGTGTCAAAGTTTGGCTTCATGCGTGGTGTATGTGAGACGTTTGCGCTCTTCGAGGAACTTTAACAATGGTACGGGTATCCATTCTGTCTCCTGCAAATGCTTACGCGTAAATTATGGGGTGTAAGCCCTTTGCTAACTTCCAAGAGGTCAGTCTAACAAATCCTGTAGCCGGCGCATCGTAGTGGCCGTCTAACGAAACACGAAAGAACTGAGAGTCTGGGTGCCCGTAGCGGTCGTAATACTCCTTACAATCTCCTAGGCCTTTGAATGACGCAGGGTAACAATGTTTCATATCTAGAGATACGTATTCTTCCTCGTCGTATTCCATGTTCCATAAACCGCCGTGTCCATGTCTTTGAATTCCTTAGGGGTTGATTTCCATCCATTTCTCTTCTTTGCGGCTAAGAAGTCCAAACTGCGAGAGCTGAGGACCTCGTCTGAGAAGTCTTCCCCAAGGGTTTCACAGGCGCTTTGGAAGCGCTGGTGTTCAATTTCCGGGCGATACAGAGTGCCGTCTTGGGTCATAAACTGACTTCCTTCCGAATCCATTAACCATATTGAGTTCTCATGAATCAAGTCCACCAACGGGGAGGTCTCGTAGACCTTGGTTTTCCTTTCTTTCGCGGGAATCTTAACTCCCTCCAGACGTGTGCATTATGCTGGTAGATGACTATAGGAGCACCCCTACCACCATACCTATGCGTCCCAGGATAAATATACCCATCCGTGATATCCTTTACGTGTATACGCCTTTCTAAAAGGACTTCTAATTTTGTGATGTTGTCTATGATTTCTCCGGCATTGTAAGTAGCTTTTTCCCATTTCCTGATGGCTTCTCTTCTCTTTGGGGTAAGCTTTCTGCCGCGGGAGTAATCCTCAAAGAATTCTCTGACTAATTTGGCGACGCAGTTGCCGGGATGTCGCATCGGTTGTAACCTTCTTACGTTCGGCCTTTTGATCTCATAAAGTAGTATAGGGAATGGGGGTTCTAGCGCAGTGACCACACGAGGATTTCCCGTTTAAAGTCAGTAACCCGTGTTTGCGTAGCTCTCATTCCCTATGAGACCCCCAGGATTACCCGTGAGGGTAACAGCGCACTTAAATATGTTAGTCTATATATGGAGTGCGAAGATTGTAAAGAGTTTGTTTATGACTTCTGTGTAAAGTGTTTGAAACCCAAGTTTGTGCCTACTAAACCAAACAAGTATATTTGTTGTGGTAAGAAAATGCAAATAGAAGATGACACGTCAGCACAGTGTTACGAGTGTGGTAAGAATATTCGTTATGCCGTGCCTTGTGCTACCAGGGAACAATATTACTCTAACGGAGGCCGTAAGAAGACTCCATACAAGAGAATAAAATACTTCAGAGACTGTATGAGTCATATCCAAGGTCATCGGCCGGTATATTTAGACGATGAAGTAAAGAAGAAAATCATAGGCCGTTTAGAAGAACCAACGCCACAAAGCTTAAGGAAGACATTGAAAAATTAAAGCTAGGGAAATATTACAAAAGTATTCCCTATCTTTTGTCTGAAATTACCGGTAATCCTATTCCCGAGGTTTCTGATATGAGCAGAGCCGAGTGGATGTTTTGTCGCCTGGATAAGGATATTCCTTATTATCCTGATGTAATTTACGAAATATTTTACAAAATAGACCCCAACCACCCCCTCTTGGGATGGATTCCAAGAAGATAGTGGATCTTATGGCATAAGACGATTTATATTACGCGTAATTTATACGATGAATTTATGATACGCGTAATAATTCGCCAATACGCGTAATAATTCGCCAAATAATTCATATTACGCGTAATAATTCACCAAATAATTCATATTACGCGTAATAATTCACCAAATAAGGTCATGTAAATAATTTATGTTACCCGTAATAATTCGCCAAATAATTTATATTACGCGTAATAATTCGCCAAATAATTTATATTACGCGTAATAATTCGCTAAATAATTTATATTACGCGTAATAATTCACTGAATTTATATTACGCGTAATAATTCACTGAATTTATATTACGCGTAATTTCCAGACTAGCGTTCGATATGCAAATGAAATCCTGTTTTGCTTCTTTGAAAACAAATATTTATTGAGCGAGTTTTCTTTGAAGCTCCTCTTGTGCTTCTTGAAAGATCTTCTTGCGTGTTTCCTCGGAAAGATCTTTTACGATTGTTTTTTTATTCCTTATGTCCGTCTTCAATTTCTCGTATTTTTCCTCTTCGGCCAGGATAAGCGAGAATTCTACATCGTCTATCTTTCTGTCACGCAGAGCTTTTGAGACAAGGTCGGTAATTGTATTTTCTTTAGCCCTTGACAGAGCTATTGTCGTGTCATGCTTGGATATTTTGCTTGACAACTGTTTCATAATGCCCGTAGCAACAGCAGAAATGATACCACAGGCTGCCCCAACGCCGGCTAAAGGAACTCCAACGACTATTCCCGGCCCAGTAAGCGAAGTAGCAACGCCAGTGCCCGTTAATGCTACAGACATGGATCCTGTTGTTATTGCAATTTTATGCAGCGTACTACGGGCTCTGACGTATTTCTTTCTAACGTTTTCGTAGTGTTTTGTCTGTCCTTCCAAGTAAGCCAGTATTAAATTTGCTTTATTCAGACGAAAGTTTTCAGCATTCAATTCGTTGGGACCTGTGTCCTTAGTGGTAGTGTGGTAGTTTGGAACATCTGGGTACAGCTGAGGTGCTGATGGTATAACATCCATTATATATACTAATGTACGACGCTTTTGGGAATGATATTGAGGAGCAGCCACATCACGATAATCGGGATTACTGGAATTGGAGGGCCTTTAGGAAGATGTTTCCGGGTGCTGACGCCAGTAAGTTTGAAAGAAGACCCGATGGGATTTACTACAACGGCTCTAGAATGTACAGCAACGCGGACTTAACCCCTAAGCTGGTCGATCAAATAGACGATAAGCCGAAGCCTTCGAAGCCTGTTACACCCAGTTGGTCAAATGAATTATTATTTAGTACCAGTACTTATCCGATACCTGCGGTTTCCTTCGACAAACACCCAAGCTTAGACCTAACATTAAACATGCGAATTTCTAATGAGCATTCCTTTCAGTTAAAGGTGCGAGATATCTTCAAAGAAGTCCCCATAAATCACACCACAGCCAAGGAATCTCATGAATGGTTAAGTGGACCAAACATGCGATACTGGCCACAGCAATTGAACTTTGCTGTCTGGTGTGCTACTAGCGGTTGTGATGTAAGTGTGAATTTGATGAAGAATTCGATATTCATGTTTCATTTTCACTTTACAGTACGAAGAATAATGCGCGAGATGGGCGTTATTGCCCTACCAGGAGATTCTGCGTTTGATCCCAGAGATAACAAATACGACGTGCCTGCCTACGACAGACTGTGTAAAGAGTTTGGAGTAGCGGGAAAAGACTTCCGATGCACTGCCGGAGCCAACGATGGTTTAGGACATATTGGGGCTTATTGGGGCGTCGGAGGGCATGAACTAAGTGATAAGGAAGTCCATGCATTGCGGCTACAATGGAACACAGGCTATCATAAAGTAACTTATGACACCAGTACCTTCTTCGAATCAAATGCTAAGACCTCCAAAGAAGTTAGAGACGGACCTCTGTTCAAAGACGAGGGTGGTAAATACGCGGGGGCTAATCCATTGATTATCCGCATAACCAACGACGAATACACAAAGCAGTACTTTAATTTCATACCCCCAGAAGGTAAAGGACTAACTAGAGCCGGCCTTGCCCGTTTGAACCGCAGCATAGAAGCTTACGTGTATTATATTCTTGGAGCTCAAGTAAACAACCGATCCAGCATAATTGGAAATACTGGTGCCGCAGAAGAAACCAAAGCCGAAGCCTTGATCCTCTTTGAAAGTTCAATTTTGGAGGGCGACATTAGCAAAGGCGTACAGCGTTACCAGCTAGCCATACAAAATTCTAAAGCAAGCTTGGACTATGCAGTAGCCCCGGGTTGTTGGTTAATGCCCAGTAACTTATCCATGAATGCTGGCTCCGTAGTAGGATACAACAATATGATATAACAAGGTTTTACCCCCAAATGCTCGTGACCCCTGGTTTAGGTGAATTACAGGATTCAGACGGTAAACGCATAAAGTGCTGGCAGAAGGGTTACCAACGCGGTCAGCCGGACCTGCTCATCTTGAATGCACACGTACGATACCGTGATTTCTGCATCTAATTAAAGACTCCTAAAGGCAACGGGGTATTATCTGGGGATCAACGTCTACTATTAGAAAGGTATGAGCAGAATGGTTGCAAGGTGTTAGTGAGTAACGACTACGACGATATCTGCAGAGCCATCACATACCTTGTGCATATTGCTGCAAGCGCTTTAAAAGCACGCAGACTCTGGAGACGCATTTAAAGATATTCCATAGAATATATGGACCAGGACAAATTTAATGAAATAAAGTTCATACAAACACACTGGAAGGATCTGACTGTAGGGGAAATCTACGAGGTAAAGAATTACGTGGTCTTTGAAGACATCGACCGTCTGCGTTTGGTATTAAAAAATAAAAAAAGGACATACACCCTTTGGGCGCCCGATAGGATAAGGTACGCCATCGAGGGGCAGGATGTTACCCATGTTATGAGTCATGGTTAGAAGGATGGTAGGTGGGTATTTGACGTGGTCTAGTATGAGCCTGAGAGTCCTCTGCATTCGTAAGGATGTCTAGTAGAGTTCTGTGCGCCTTTGGGTCGGCTGAGCAACAATGTCCCACAAAGGTTTCTTTAAGAAATGCACTGCCGCAATGAAGGCAGGCGTATTTTTTTCGGGCTTTAGGTTTGGGGGTCGTAACGATGCAGTCAGCGGGGGGCTCGCACGTAATACAGTCCATATATACCTAAGACGATCATAAATCCCCATAGGAACGCCATCAGGTGAGCTATCATATACGTAGGGCGGATCTCAAAGAGGGGTTCCATCATCTGCAGGACGGTTTCAAAGAGGTCTTCATTCTTATTTATTATTTATTAAGTTCCTGCAGACTGGTTTCAAAACAGGTTCTTATCTTTATTTATTATTTATTATTCATTGGGGCTCTGCAAGATGGTTTCAAAGAGGTCTTTATTTTTATTTATTATTATTAAAGGGATAATTCTTATCATCCCTTTAATAATAATAAATAAAAATAAGGACCTGTTTTGGGACCAGTCTGCGGGAACTTAATAATAATAAATAAAAATAAGGCTCCCTTTCTTGGGGGGCTGCAGGAATCTAATAAATGATAGATAAAAATAAGGCTCCCCTTTTTTAGGGGGTTGCAGGAATCTAATGAATAATAAATAAGAATAAGGACCACCTTTTAGACAGCCTGCGGGCGCGATTCCTTGATCTTTCGATTGTTGGTGCTCCATTTGTCGAATCGATCTGCGTACTCCTTGAAGGTAATTGGACCATCAGCCTGCATGTACAAACACTGCCAAATATGCTGGTCGCTCCTATTACAACCACACTTTGGACAGTCCGCCTCCCAATGCTCCCTGTCTTCCCAGCGCACACCTTCAACGCGGTCAAACATGGCAAAGCTCATGTCTATCTCCTTTAATCGCGTTAACCTAGCTGTCGTTTCCTTGGGACAACAGCGTGCAGCAACATCGCAGTGTTGTTCACACGCCACGCCGCCCAATTCGTATCGCCCCGAACAGCGGAAACGATGCCAGTCGTCGTTTTTGTCTTCGTTGCAGCGCTCACAGATGTTCTTTAGGCACACCCTGTTATCCACGTGGTACTTTAACACCTGCTTGGTACTGAACAGGCGGCCGCAGTGTTCGCAGTGCCGGTCCCGCGACTTTCTGCAAACCTTCTTTTCGACGTGATATTTTAACATTTGCTTTGAGCTGAACTTCCTGTTGCAGTGTGTGCACTCCATGTATAATAAGAATTTAATAAGCCTTATATGAAATCCTTAACGTCCTACAGCCAATCTAAATGACTTTCCAACTCGCCTTGGCTTTCAAACACCTGTCCGCAGTCCGCACAAACGTAATCCATATACTTACATAGGATACTTCATAAAGTCCTTCACGGACTCCTTAGCCCACGTTGCCATCGTTACTAGCGCACCAAACCTTTCCGCGCGCTTCAGACCACACATTTCATCGTACAACTCCTGCACGCGCTCTTTAAGGCGATCAATCTCCTCTCTTTGCATTTCGATGGTGTCTCTCTTATCTTTGTAGTCGCTGACGATTCTCTGGACTGCTTCCACTGGTGTGTAGGCACTTTCCTTATATATGACCCCAGAACACATACCTTGTAATGCTCTGATAGTAGGACCCACCGGCTGCGGAAAGACCCAGTTCGTAGTAGAGCAGCTGTTAGGGCCCTTTAGATACCGTTTCGACTACATAGTGCATTACCTACGTGAATAACCGCACCTGGGAAGGCATAGGAGTAAAAGATGACGACTTCTTTGTGGATATCTTAGACCCTAATGAGTTATCCAACCACCTTAAGTTCTGGCACAAACAATTCCCTAAAGATACTCAGACACTCCTCATACTGGATGACATCGCCTGCGGGGACGACGTAAAAAAACGCACCTCCGAGTTGGTGAAGCTTGCCTTTAGCGGCAGACATGACAATATCAGCGTTTGGTTGCTTTCACAACAGCTTACCAACGTCTCTAAGCCCTTTAGGGAAAACATAGGATCTCTCGTAGTATTTTATACTCCGAGCAAGTCAGACCTGGAAACCATCATCTCTGACTACGGCGGCGAGATATCCAAGGAACAGTTGCACGAATACATGCGGCATCTAAAAAAACACCAACATTCCAAGATGATCTTCTCTTTGAGGTTTCCGTGTTCCATTAACATATATGAACATCGATCAGTTGTTAGATGAAGTTCCCACACAGTTAGACGAAAGTAACCTTAAGGAGCAACTTAACATCCTTGTGTCTTCTGGGAAGTGCAAAGAAATGATAGGCAAGGAGTTGACGCATGAGCAAGTTAATAAGTTGGCTGAAGTGGAAGTCAAAAAGTTCCATAAAAGGTACGAAGCCGCCCTTGCAAGTAAGACCACGGACGCCGTAGCAGACTCCGCTATCCGACTTGCTACTAAACTGCTTGGACTTGCGCTGCCCATAGACGACGTGGAGGCACTGCAGAAGGACATAAGCGAGGACTATGTCATCACCCAAGAACTTAAGATAACCTGTGGGTGGTTGACTTTGAAGTGCGGTAAGTTAATGGCAGTTGCATCCTTGGGACTTCACGTAGCTCAGCATGTCGACTTGAACCAGGTACTAGGTTCCTTTGGAACCACTTGGAAGGACTTCAAGAAGGACAAAGAAGTCGAGAAAGTATTCCAGCCAGCACTTGCTGAGGTCGACGTCAAGTCACCACAAGTACTTAGTCAAGTCACCCCAAGTACTTAGTCAAGTCGTCTGTAAGTCGTCATCAAGTCATCATCACGTTACTTGTCAAGTCCTTCAAGTCCCTTAATATAAGATGAGTGACACCGAAACCAAGCCGGAGGAAACCCCTCGAGTAGAGGAGCAAATTACCAAGCCCAAATCTCCGGGCAGAGTCGCTGCGGGGAAGAAGCTTGCTGAGATGAATAGAAAGAACAAAGCAAAGAAGGAAAAAAAGGAAGAGGAGGACGAAGGCGAATCCTTCATTAATCCCGGATACCTTATCGGCGCCGCAGGAGTCATTTTAGCAGCGGGTAGTCTCTACTTACAATGGCGGGCCGCAAATAAACCAAAAGTAGAAGTAAGGGCTGTGGCGCAGGAGCCTCCTAAGAAGAGCAGGATACCCGAGATGGAATAGCAAGGTTATTACATCATGGAATAGCAAGGTTATTACATCATGGAATAACCTTCTCACTTTGTAATATAATGTCGTCCGCATTAATGAAAACCGTCGAAGATGCAGCTATTATTACTTCTATTGTCGCAGGTATTGGTTGGGTAGGTAAGAAAGTGCTCAAAGAAGACTTTACTGAAGACCCAAGCAAGAGCATTACAGGCTTTGCTAAGATGACTGCTGCAGTAGCAGGTAGCATTGCCCTTAAGGACTACTTACAGAAGGAAAAGTACCTCCCTAAAATATAATGGTTAGCGTGGTAGCAGGTGGCGTTATTGCAGCGTTAGCATTCACAGGAGCTAATTATGGTGGTCAATATTTGGATAGATTAGTCAGAGGCGATCGCAGCGGTGCCGCTGAAAGGAAAAGACACGACTTAGCGCTGGAAAAATATCAAAGGGATGTGGCAGCTTGGAATGAAAAAAGACAAGCTTACAGGGATTGGTTGGACAAGAACTACCAAGACAAGATGCAGGCGGATAAGAACTTTGAAAATACAGACTACGCCTTTAAACTTTATGCACAGACGCATCCAGACTTTAGGATTAGCAAACCTCAGTTTAAGAATTACTACCAGCCTTCGAAGAAACAAAAAGACAATGAGCTGGTATTCGTAGGAGTTGCAGGGCTGGCAGGGGGTGCCGCCTTGGCGTATTTAATATAATGATCGTCTTTTTGGAAAGCGATAAGAATGACTTTACCACCTATTTGAATCCCCCATCAAAGCCCATAACGTTCGGTTGGTCAGTTGCTCTTTGTACAATTCTTGGTATAATTTAATCAATGGCATGGTTACTGAGCATACGGGGTCTAACAATTATCAAGGTGTAATGCTCCCAAATGGACATTACACGCCAATCACACTGACAAAAGAATTAGCCAAGCATGGTTATACTCTTACCACAGGATTGCCGCACGAAATGACTCTCAAACACAATCTACCAAATGACTTCTCAGTAACCCCAGGAAAACGTGATGCATTTGGATCTCTACTTGGAATTCAGGGTAAGGCAATTACCAACACAGCCATACCTGTGAATTGGAAAGTCGCATCCTCTTACGAAGTCTATTGCGATTTGGTCCACAGTTACAGCAATGGAAAGAAGTCCACTCTTATGTCCAAGTTTTCACCCAAAGGTAATCCATTTGACCTGGTGGAATACACGCCCATTTCTTTAAACTATGACTTGCCTTGCGATTTGGTAGAAAGCATAAACATCACCATTAAAGTGGATGGAAAGACGGTAGATTTCAACGGACGTAAGATCAATCTCGTTTTAGAATTCATATAATGGGTCGAACTGAGGACAAACTTAAGAGGATTTACTACGGGCCTGAGGGTTATTGGAAAGGAGATTCGGCTATCAAGAAACTTGCAGCCGCAGCCAGGGTATCCGATGAAACGGCTAAGAATTGGTTAAAGAAACAAACACTCTGGCAGGTTTATCTTCCCGTGCCTAAGTACATTCTCAGACCCAGCTTTACCGTAAATACCCCTAATGAAGTTCATCAGGCAGATTTGCTTTTCTTACCGCACGACACGGTAAGAAGAAAGACCTATAGATACGCTTTGACCGTGGTTGATATCGCAAGCAGATACAAGGACGCCGAACCCATAACCAGCAAGGATTCTGGGAAAGTCGCAGAAGCCCTAGGTAGGATTTATAAGCGCGTCTTGAAATGGCCTAAGCTGCTGCTAGTGGATTCGGGTACAGAGTTTATGGGCGTGGTTACCAAAACCCTGAAAGACCACAGCACCAAGATAAGAAGAGCCGAAGCAGAGTACCCTAGGGGTCAGAGCATCGTTGAAAGATTCAATAATACCCTGGCCGAGCGTCTCTTTGGATACCAGTATTGGAAAGAGCTGGAAGATCCCTCCAAACGCAACAAGGAATGGACTCAGAGGCTTCCCCAGGTCGTCGCGGCTTTGAACAACGAGGCGGCCAGGGCTACTGGAATGAAACCCAAGGACGCCATAAAAAAGAAACACGTGGAACACAAGTCCTACGTCAGAAGTTCGAGGGCGGTCTTCCCCCATGAAAAGAAATTAGGTAACGTCACGGTCCGATATCTCTACGGACCGGGTGAATTGGAGGGAGGATCCAAAAGAGCTACGGATCCTAACTGGTCTTTGGAAACTTACCAGATCCGAAGCGTAATAGCTAAGAAGGGTCAACCCATCTTGTATTATCTTCACGATGGTCCCACGCGTTGGTTCGTCAAAGAAGAACTGCTTATTGTGTGATGTCCGAATGCTATCGTATGCACTCCGTCATCACACATCCATCGCTTACTGTCAAATGCAGACAGTGATACCTTCTCCTGCGTGACGCTATGTATTTGATGACCATAGCTGCGCAGGCTGTTCATCTTATGCCGCTGCTCCTTACGCGTTCGTAATACTTTAAGGTAGGACTCGTGGGTTATGTCCTTCTTAAGGACGTATTTTTTAACGCCTTTGGCCTTCTTTTCTACGCCGTCTTACTTTAGCACGCTGTACATTTTTGGTTTCAGACCCACGTATTCCACGATGGGCTTGCCCAACATCTCATCCTTCATCTTTCCTATTACCTTCTTATTTTTCGCGCTGTAAAGGAAGTGCTCCTTTGGGTAACCGCTGGTGTCGTACTCATCTATGTCGGGAAGGCAGTCTTTGTAGACGTCTTCCGTCTGCACTTCTAGAATTAGGGAGTCTGTGTCCGTGTAAAGAAGGTGGCAGCGGTCTCCGTACTTTGGCTTTAGTTTGTCGTAGTAAAACTCATACATGAGCAACTTGGACAAATCCAGCACCGCAAACCCCGTGTATACGGGCTTATTTAGAAGCAGGTTCGCCTTCTTCATATGAATCACATAGAAGTTCAGCATTTTTACGTACCTGACGAATCCAGGCTGTGACACATATGCTTCTGCTTCCTCTCTGGTGCTGGCTATTTTTATGCTAACACGCTTGCGAATGTTTTCCATCGTCTTCCCAAACACGAAGTTGTTCATTAGTTTAAATAGATTCTTTTCAAAGTCATTCTTTGCTACAGTACGTTTCTGGGTGTTAAAGTCAACGTAGGGTCGCATCCAGGGCTCCTGTGTGAATTTTAGGACGCGGTGAATCTTCTTTACCTGCATTCCGTGGCGCACGTAGAACTGCAGGTTGCGGTAGTGAACGACGTACTTCTTTTTATCCATCAGGTTCATTGTCAGTTTCCTGTACGGCTTGTATCCAGGACACATCTGCTTCTGCAGTGGGCTTAATCGTTGGAAGGGTATCTCTATCGTTTCTGGTGCTAACGGGAACTCATTGTGTGCGTCGTGCAGATGCTCTGGGTACTCCATATCCACTTCTAAGAAAAAGACATCCGCAAGGCATTTTTCCTCCACAAAAAGTGTACGGATAAAAATGCCCAACCCATTGCATGACATTCAGAGAATTTGAGAACTTTGAACATTTATACTATTAATGCCGTGTACTCTAATAGTCAGATATTGTGATAAAATTCTTTGAAATCTCAAATGAAGGTGTTTCTTCATTAATCAACTATTGAAAAGAGTTCCACACTCCCCAAAACGCGCTAAATTATGAGCGGTATTAGATATAAAGAGCGTGATCCATTCAAGCTCTCAATCATTTGCTCGAAATCATGGACCCCTTCACATTTGCCGAAAAGCAACTTATTTTGACTTACGCATCTGAAGTGTGTAAACAGCTCCACCAATTTGATGAAAATCAGTGTTGTGGCTGTAAAGATAAAACTAGTAACAGCGAGTGTCTGATTCTAACGGAAGATGAAAAGATAGAAGTCAATTTTGACTTGGCCCTAAAGAATGTGATTCTTAAAGTAGTAAATGATAAAATCATGGCGAACATGTTACCATTTAGATTATCCTGTACCACAAAAATTGGACTTGAATCATGGTTGCGGAGCGATCCAATCTCCTCACGCCCTGATCTACGAAAGAAAGTCAAAGACACCGTCAAGATCATAGGCATGTATTAAGTGACGTTCTCCGATGACATCAGCAATTGTTTAGAAATATATAAGAACCCCAGCACTCGACTACAACGATCATTTCTCATGTGGTGGTTGCTTACGATTATTCCTCTGATCTTTTGCTTGGTGCGGGATTCTTATCGCTGTCCACTTTGGAATATCCACGAACAAGGTGATGGTGAATATCGACATCAAGATGTCCAGTACGATAGCTCAAAGTATCTCTTGTGTCGACAATGCAGTGGTTACGATTGTCAGTGATGAAGTGGAGATGGTTGCCAGAGCCAAGATTCGACACGTCCTTGAGTTCTTTTATGTCGAACTCTGCCGGAGAGAAATGATGAAGAAGCTGACAAAAGAGTGTGAAGGATGCGAAAACGATTGGCCAAGTCAGCGCGATCATATATGTTTGATGACCAGTGATCATGATTTGTGGACGTTTTACTTTCACGATGTTAAAAATGTGATCGATTTAAACATGATGCAAGATGTGTGTGCAGATCTTGTCAAGCTGGTGGATGTGTCTATGTCCTCAGAATGGGAAGCCTTTGTTTCCAACCTACCAAGCATGAACTCTAGTGTAGCAATGATGATAGCAAGTGATATGTCATTTCCCGATAGATATAACAGACCGATTGTGAACTTTGTAAATGACATGTGTGATGTAAAAGTGAATACTCGTGAACTATCTTCAGAACTATTCAGTGAGTTTGTAAATGCTATGAAGAATTAAATAAATGTTACTGCTTTCATATCGAGAATCATTTTTTGTCTGACTCCAAGGGGTAAAGACATGGGTTGTTTTCCACCATCCTATCAAATCGGTATTGAACGGTTATTTAATCGCATACGCTGCATCTTAGCGTGCTGTGGAGGAACGATTGTAGTCAAAAACTCAGAGTTTTGCGATGGACAAAGTCCTCAACCAGATCTACTACGATCTTCGAAGCGCGGGAAGTTTTTCGGGGTTGGATGCTGTTTTCCGTGCCGCGAGAGAAAAGGGATACAAAAAGATCAATCGTAAGCAAATAAAGAGACTGGTTAAAGAGACAAGAAGTGTACACGTTACTTCAGCCTGCTCGTCGAAGATTTCCTACTAATAGAGTGATCGTATCTGGAATAGACTCCCAATTCCAAGCTGATTTAGTGGACTTGAGTTCTCTAAGTAAATACAACGATGGATACATGTCGGGGAAAGATATATTGGATGGTCTAGTTAAGATCTTCAAGGCTGGAAGGATTCCCAAGAAGTTTCAGACCGACAAAGGAACAGAGTTTCTTAATCGTCTTGTCCAAAACTATTTCAAGAAAAATGATGTCCACTTTTTTGTCACACATAGTGATAAGAAAGCTTCGGTGATAGAGCGCTGGAACCGTACATTAAAGACTAAAATGTGGAAATACTTTACCTTCAAAAACACTTGGAGATACATTGACGTACTTCCAGACCTTCTCGAATCTTATAACAATAGCTTTCACCGCAGTATTCGAATGAAACCCGTGGAGGTCAACAGGAAGAATGAATCGGTAGTTTGGCACACCTTGTATGGAAAAACCGTTACAGAACCTATTCGCTACAAATTTGGAGTTGGCGATCAAGTCAGAATCAGTAAAGCTAAGAAGATCCTTGACAAAGGTTATTTACCAAACTGGACTACTGAGATATTTATCATATCGGAAAGGCTCCCAAGGCGACCACCAGTTTATCGTCTAAAAGACCTACAAGGAGAAGTCTTAGGGGGTGTGTTTTATGAAGAAGAACTTCAAGGTGTTCAAAAAGACGATGATGTTTATCAAATAGAGCATATCTTGAAAAAACGAAGAGTGAAAAATCACTTAGAGTATTTTGTTAAGTGGAAAGGGTATCCAGATAAGTTTAATTCTTGGGCCCCAGCTAGTGATGTAAAAGATTTGTAACTTTCTGAATATCTAATAAAGTATATAATATAAACGATGTTATGTTTCAGTATAAATAGCCACTGCTAATGCTAAAGCACTCACTAAGATTATAACCGTCATGGAGAACACACAATTCGATGTATGGCTTCCTTCTAACAGCAGTATGGATGTATTCCCATCCAACACGCTAGCAGAGTTTCGAGTTCATCTACCTCAACCAATACAGTTGATGGGTGATTGGGAAGTGGGCTTGACAGAGATTCAGTATCCCCATAGTTGGAATAGGGGAATTTTTTGATTCGTATGGACTCACGCCTCAAGAATACGTTCCGACATTTCAAGATTTCTTGAGGAACAACAGTATAGACTGGAGATACAACCAGAAATGCTTGCAAAGCCTAGATTCTAACGTGTGTGGACACTACTGTTTGTATTATTTACTCAACCGCTGCAGAAATGTCAGCATGAAAGCTATTGTAAGTCGTTTTAGCAACAATAAGAGGTTAAACGACAATTTTGTGCATCGATTTATTGTTAGACATTTTAGTCGAACTTATAATCATCTTTAGAAACATGTATCCCATCAAACTTCAAGCAAAAAAGTAATAAACAAAGTGTGAATGAAGTATATTCGTTTATTTATTCATTTTCAAACAACACTTGCATACAGCGAATCAAGAGCGAAACGTTAGCCAACGTCTCGGGGGCTGTCTAGGTCTTACGCTCCTAATAGTTCCTGGCGTCTTATCTGAAGGGCGTAAATATGGCAGCTCACGGTAGAGACTACGCTTTGGAGTTGGGCCTCGCGGAAGATTCACAGGTAAAGGGCTAGGCAACAGCGCACTTGGATCTTCTTGATCACCCATTCGAGATTTGAATTCTCTCAGTGCTCCCCTTCTCCGTTCATTTCTGACCAAATCTTCAGGAGCGTTCATCTTAGCAAGACCCCTTGCAAAGACTTGCCATCCTATTGGATCCACACCTTTGCGTTCTCTCATAAAATCACCTATTAAATCAACTACATTGGAGCCTGGAAGAGGTCGGTCTTCAAAAACCAGCTGCCCACGACTATCCCATTTCATGATTTCTGGGTTTTCCCTTATTTTTTCAATGAGCAGCTTGCCACGATTTTTGAGAGACTTGGGTAAGCCATGAAAATTAAATTCGAAACTAGTCCAGATCATCGAAAGGAACCACAGGAGGGAGAGGAGAAAACAGCAATGCCAGAAACTTCAAGAACGGAAGTACAGGATAAAATCAAGGCATTGATTATGTCGCGCTCAATTTTATCCTGTACTTCCGTTCTTGAAGTTTCTGGCATTGCTGTTTTCTCCTCTCCCTCCTGTGGTTCCTTTCGATGATCTGGACTAGTTTCGAATTTAATTTTCATGGGTTCATCTCTTCTCTGGTTGTAATAAGTGAGGTAGTTTTGAAGTGTTTGACTGTAGTGTTTGACTTTTTCTTCGTCTGATAACTCTTTGCTGTTCAAGACATCCTCCATGTCATGATCAAGCCTATTCAGCCTTGCCGTCAGAGGAGCTGTTTGGATCTTTTCTCGCTGTCTCAATCTTTCCAAAGTCTGTTCAGGGACCAGAACCATCTTCCTGGTATTGTTCATTTTAGAAAATGTTCTATCACACTTAGGACTGGAGGTAGCAAGAGAGAGAGGAAACTTCCTCCTTTCTGGACCAAGACCTTTCGCTTTTGTGTCAAAGGGACTTGATTATCCACTAATGCTAGCAAAGATTTTTTAAATTTATAGAGTTGTTCTTCTGTCGTGGTGTGACGGGTACGGTGGACTTTAGAAAATTATATACACATTCACAAACACTCTTGATGAGGTCGTCGTCAGCAACTTTGAGTAAGGCTTTAGTTTGATGAGGTTTGCTCGTAGACAACACCTTTAGATAATGGAAGTTGTTTCTCACCCGCCGACACATGGTAAACTAAATTATCCAGTAGAAAGCACAATGCTTTATAGTTTTTTCACGTAAGCGTATTGTGTTTCATCGGGAAAGATGCTTGTTCGTAGTCGAAAGTCTTCCAAAGTCTCTGGTTTGAGGTCACAAAGCAGGTATCCGTGTGGCTTCGTCGTGGCGTCGTTAAAGGCTTCTTGCATGTACTTCACATGACCTGGAAACATTTGCTTAGCCAAGTGGTTGATTTGGCTGCTGTCTCTTGGGGACTTGAAGAGGACCATGTAATGAGCGTTGAGGCTAACATTCCTTAACTCTTTACCTTGATGAAAAATATTTTGCAAAATAAAAATACACGAGAGGTTTTTGTGATGGCATCCTTTGGTAAAAATAATTATTCGTTAGGCGTTTGTCATTGCTCACTTCATTCATCAAATCGTCAATAATTACGAGATTTCGAATAGATGGGTCAATGTTCTCTTCCAAATCCTGAGGTAGTCCTTCCACAAATGAAATATTTGGTACGGTAACCATCATCTCGTCATATGCAGGTTGGTGCATGCCATAACACCATATAATATTCTGAGGAACCCCATCGAACATAACATCAGCATTTTCTAAGAGTCGTTTAACGAACTGAGTTTTCCCACAGCATGTCGGCCCGGCGATAATGGCTCCAAAAGGATGCTTTAATCTTGTGTCCATCTCAACAACAAATGAACCAATTATCGTTTATCGACTGATTTATATAACTTTTTCTCCGATGGGATGAGCCAGTCTCATTTCGTTTTACCATATTCTCGAACAACTTTAAACTGTTGAAGTTTCGCTTCTCGTAAATAAGGTTTTCTTTGTTTGGGTGACAAATCGTGAACTTGGGCTAAATGATTAGAACGTTTCACTAGATATTTTGAACCACAATGTGATACTGGACAATCTTTACGAACGCGACGACTCATGCTATCGATATAATGTGTTAACGAAAATGAAAATAGAATTTGGAAACGAGGACTTTTATCGAACTTTCGAGGGACAAAAGGGAGAAAAGGGAGAAAAGGAACAAAAGCATGCGCGTGTTTCATGTTTTGAAGAGTCTTTATTTAATTGAAACAAACACTGTCAAAACTAATTAAACCATCATCATATACTATGTACACATTCATTAAATTCAGGTCAATTGAATATGTAAGGGGATTGTGGTGATACCATCCTCTAACACTATTCGCTTCGGATAAAAATACGAAAACCCGTTCCGAATTTGATTATATGTGTAAACACTGTTATTCCAAACTCTGAAACCTTTGTTTTGACCTGCACTACTTTTCTTGGTAAGCAAGACACTAAGGTATTTGTCTTTGTAGATGCAATTATTTTTCTTACTGATCCCTTTACACGAAAACTTATCGCTATCCCCAAAGCAGTAGTAAGTCTTAGAACAAAGACCTATAATACCATCCCCTGACCACTCTTCTTTAAACAGTCCCGGGGTACGCTTATCGTATGCTGCATTTGCAGCACTGTCGGTTCTCGGAAACCAGTTGCATATTTTTTTATTATAATCCTCTTTCAACTCGGGCCTCACTAATTCCTCGATACTTTCCCCAGCTAAAGCAATATACGCAGAGTCTGTATCCATTTCGCAATATTGGAAATCATTCCTGTCTACATATTTGTCAATGAAATCAAAGTAAAACTGAAGCATACGCAATTTTGCATATTGATATACGAAGAATCCGATCTGGAGAGGTAGATTCAACTTGATGCGTTTCTTACATGACTGCACTTCGTATGTAGTATCGTCAATAAAATCTATCTGCCTAAAATATGGGGAATTAATAAGCTGACTTGCTTAATTCTCTTTGCAAAATTTTACGTCTCGATGTCTCTCTTGATCTGTAATAGTTTTTCCGTAGCTTGAATTTCCAACCTGGGAATAAAAAGTAAGAACATTAAAAAACACATAGTACAGAAGGGTTGTTTTTTTAGGCAGAAACTTAGCAACTTCATGGTTTCAGCAATGATGGCTTCATTGGGATCTGCATCTCCAGCACG
The DNA here is from genome assembly GCA_011057435.1 of Actinia equina. Lineage (NCBI taxonomy): Eukaryota > Metazoa > Cnidaria > Anthozoa > Actiniaria > Actiniidae > Actinia > Actinia equina. The sequence continues at coordinate 804,387 of WHPX01000126.1, read as the reverse complement.
TCTGGCATTGGATACTGACTCACCAAACGGTTTGAAGCAAGACATGGGAGTGTACACAATCACTTGGTAGATTCTTGTTACTTCAAGCCCATGATTCAGGTACCATCTTACAAGGGGAGTGGCCAACAGTATTTTTTCTCCAAAGTAACTGCCTATCAGACTCCGTCGCGGAGTGGGCATGATGTTTTGTTCTTCAGCGAAGGACATCATATGCTCGCCAATATCTTCACGACTGATTTTCGTATTCTTAAAAATGGGGCACATTTCACTAAACTTGGACTTTAGGTGTTCGGGGACCCGTATATCGCATTCAAGGCAACCAAACAGACTACCATTCTTTATACCATCCAAAATTTGCTTTTGAGTCAGGGTCCAGTGACTGTCTAGTGGCCTTTCAAACCGTTCTTTTAAGAAGTCTCTCAAGGAAGGATTGGCTCGCGTTAGCTCTCGCCACTGACATTCCCACATTTCTACTAAGGAATATCCCTCGTTGCGTATGTACTGGGAATTTCGTCGAGTTTCCTCTAGCAGCTCCACCATAGGTTTCTTCCTCCTCTCGTTATACTCTTTCCCTTCAGTCAAATGACAGTCATGTCCATGCCAACAGCAACCTGATTGAAATAATTAAGCAAAGGAAAGACGGTATTAGTTTGATCTATAGAAATTCTTCAAAGAAAGCTGCTTTAACTTGTTGTAGTATAATCAACAAGTCTCCCTTCTTGTAAACAGTTGACATAAAAGTAAAACAAATATTTTACCGTGAAATTGAAAAACAGTACTCGATGGACCATGGAAGCCATCTACTGGTAGTTGCCTGTCCCCAATTCTCTTTTCCGTATCGTTCATATCGTGACGAATTGATATGTTCCTCTGATGGGCTTCCCACTCTAACCACTTCGTTGCCATCCTAATGCTGGTTTCCCTCTTGAAGAGATTTTCTTCGCGTCGACGTGTGTAGGGTCCAGTTGGCATATCTCGCATGATGGCCCATAGATATAGCGCGTTAGCGTCGTAACCAACTACTTTCTGACATGTCTTTGGTTTCTTCTCCAGGGCTATCATTTCTTTTTCTCTGAATTTGGTTTCGTGTTTTTCATGGTACCTGTGGAAGATGATACTTGGACCGCCCACCATGTTAGACTTGAATAGCGTGTAAAGATCTTTATTTTTCTCATTAAACAACGAGAAATTAATACCGGGTTCTAGTGTCTTGAACAGATAGGTGAGGGTCACGCCATGTATGGAGACTCCCTGTCTCAGCATATCGATGTTTTTCTCCTTCCAGAAGTGACACATCTTCTCTAACGCCGCACAAAACGGCTGAACATCTAAGTTGTTATACCAGACTAGGAATTCTTTGAAGGTCTGCATGTTATGGTCTGCCCATACTTTCTGGCAATACTGGTATTCTTGTTCTGAAATATTTGGTAAGCGAAGAGTAGAAAGCTTAGTGAGGAGGTAGGAAACAGTAATTTAGCTTTTCCAGAGAGTCCAGCCACTCATAAGGAAAGAATCCTTTGGTCTGGGGGCACTCATAAGCTTTAAGAAACTTATCGTAGCTGAACCCTGGGGCAAGGAAGTTCGTTACATCGAGGAATCGCAAGTGTTCTGTTTTAAGACACATCATGTTATTGTTCCGTTTGATGGCGAATTGCACCGCTTCGCTCTCTGCCAGAACAGGAAAGAGGAATTCTCTTACAGCATTCAGATCGTACTTTCCAGAGTTAAAACCCACAACTGGAAGCTCTTTTAGATAATTTTCCAATCTAACCTATGGCAGAGGGGAAAAAAGGAATAAGGATGAGTATCTTAATTTTAGCGATATTCTAATTTCCTGGAAAAAAGACATAGTCAGATTCCTTAGTTCAAAAGTCGTAAACATAAAAAGTATACCATATAGAAGATATCATAAAGATTACCTTCAATTTGAGTAAGGGATGTTGTCTCTTATTCTCTGTCTTTTCGATGTTTCTCAGGACGGGTCTTCTCTCACCTAGCTCCTGGTTTAAAGCTCTATAAAACGAAGGCTCTTCTTCTGCCATACTATCTTCATCATTTATGAAGGACCGGTCTTCTTCCGATTCAGATTCAATATCCTCCTCATCGTCATCATTATCAGAACTCATCACATCTATTCCATTATGTTCTTCTTCGCTATCTGTTTCATTTAGTATGGGAGTAGCTTTCTTCTCTTTCAATCTGTTTTCAATACCTGTAAATACACCATCAAACTGTTCCTTCATTAATCGGTAGCTTTCCATACTGATCGTTATAAGGTAGTCTACCATTTCTCGAACTAGTAGCTTCGAGTCACCAGTTGAAACAAAACATCTTGGTTGACCGTATCCGTCATTCGCTTGTTTATCATTTCCACCGCAGCTTTCTTGTTTCCTTTTCTTGATGCTTGGTTCTGAAAATAATTAAAGCACTCTAAATTAATTGTACAACCAAGTGTAGCTATTCGTATGCCTCCCATAATAAACAAATTAATACATTTCTTTTGTTTGCTATGTACATCCATAGTTATTCGTCTTGAACTAAGGGCTTTTTTAACGAGTAAGAGTCAAATTTTTAGATTTTCAGTGTATTTTGATAAAACCTACCTGGTTGACCTGTGGCTGGTCTCTTGGTTCCCTTCTTTTTCGGGTGGGATGCTTCTTGGTGCGTTCGGAAGGGTGCCGAATTAGCAAACTCCTCTCCACATTGATTACACTTATATTGACGTTTGATAGCCCGACGTTCATGAACGTTTAGTGCATGTCGTCTTGCATCCGATTTCCTCTTGAACGTTTTTCCACAGTGAGGACAGGGATGTCTTTTGTCATCATGAATTTCTCTTTCGTGGCGTCGTAGATCAAATTTCCTCTTGAAAGTCTTCTTACACGTTTTATTGGAAGGATCCTTTAAACAAACAAAACAAACATTGAAATTAGTTCATCGAAAATAAACTATTCAACTGACTGAAAATAGTATTAAAAACGTAAAAAGAAACTGAATTTACCTCTCTCGGTACACCAGCTCCGGTCTGAACTTCACTTTCTTGAACTTTAACCTTTAAATAAAGAAAAATTATAAGATCTTTTTAAAAAAATAACAAAGCAAAATCAAAACAATCAAATTAGTCTCGCACAAAGTTATTCAACTGTGAAAAAATATTCTTACCCTGTTGTCTCCACTACTATTTCCAGGCGTTGGCAAATCCACGTTCGATTCCGTGTATGTACAGTTACTCTAAAAAAAATTTCTCTCGTTAGTAAGAATAAATAAACTCGGTAAAAATAAAATAAAATAAAATAAAAATATAATATAAAAAGCTCGATTTTTTTGCTTTAAGAAGGCTAACCTCAAAATCTGCTGTCGTCAACTCCAAAAGACGATTTAGTGCTAACCCAATGGACAAATCCGGGATCCTATTCGAGTCCATAAAATTTATTGAGTTGATTGCACCAAATTCTTGATCCATGTTAAAGTTGAAATAGGTTGGGCAATCGCTACTCCACCCTCTTTATAGGCTGTACATTTGCATTGACGCAAAACACCTGTACAAACATCTCACACCCAATATTTGTACACTTTTTTTTGCCGAGTCACGCTGATTTGATTGTTTAATTCCCGCCATTTTACACAAAAACTATCAACACGATAATTTCTGAAGACTCGTCCCGCCATTTCGATAATCTATGAAAATAATACGGCATTGACGTCATTTCCTGTAAGTTCGGGACCAATCAGAACTTACATATCAGTTCAGGCGCAATGTAAATGAGTTCAGGCGCAATCCCAGAGTCTTGACGTCACTTCCGACTTATCACATGGACCAATCAGGACCGCGAACGGTTCAGCCGCAATTCAGGCGCAATTCAGGCGCAAAAACCGGGGTAATTATCGACCTATAACACTACTCATGTAGAAGTCTATGGGCCGCACGGTGTCCCATTCGAAGTCTCTCACAGGCAAGTACTGTGACATTGCCCAACCGTAAAGGTTGTTTGTGTCCAGGTAGTAAATGTAGGTTGTTGGTTTCTCTGGGTCGTGGTCTACCAGGGGATTGTTTGCGCGGGCGTAGCGTCTGCTGGGTCCGCAAACACCACCACGGATACCGCCTTCCATAAACCGATACATGTCGTATTCCGTTAGGAAATCCAGTTGCGCGTTTGTCTTCTTCAGCAGCGCACTCCAGCTGAGTCCAGGAGCCGTGTAGAAATTAGCGGGATCCAATCCGTAGTATTCCATAGCCATCTTTCTAAAGCTTTGGAAGACGTCCGCTAGTAGTACGACGTCCGATCTTAGGTAGACGTCGTGGTAGTCCCCCATATTCTCACAGGAGTACTTTTCCCACACATCTAACGCATGCTGGTACTCTTCGTCCTTTATTCCAGACTCATTTAAACTGCTGTAGAATCTCTGTTTGGGTGGTAGGGGCTCTTCTAAGCGCTCCCAGGAATCCATGTATTCGTATGGGTAGACTCCTTTCCTTTCCGCGCCGTATTAACTGGAAATGGGGAACTCTGTGTTGTATTTCACAAGGTTCGCTAAAGAGTCTGCCATAAACTGCTGCGAATCTAAGAACTTTAGCTTACCTACAGTTACGGACATGTAACGCTCTTTGTTGTTGGGTATGCATTTGACGTCTGAACCGTCTGTTCCCTGAAGGAGTAAATGGGAGTCGTAACCGCGGAGGTTGTGAAAGAACACGGGAATCTCCATTTTTGGATCTACTTTGAAGTTTATATTGCATTTCCAATGGGCCGCCCCTCTGTATTTACCTGTGACGTGATCTCTAACCTTATCCACATAGAAGTCTTCAACGAATGCTTTATGGCAGTGAATGCAGTGCGTGGAGGGCTTTCCTGGCTTCTCACCTTTCTCAGCATACTTCCCGCATTTAAAATGAGCTTCTCCTAGATACTTTCCATCTTCATCCCACGCTTTCTTTGCTTGTCTTCCAAACTGAAGAAGCGTATGTTGACAAATGTGGCATTTCTTTGCCTTGGTAAAAGCCTCCTGGTTCTCTTTGGTAAATTCCATCTTCTTTGGGCGTCTTAATTGTTCTCTTATCTCCTCCTCCTCTTCTCGCAATGCTTCTAGAAACTTATTAGCTGCGTTCTTACCTCGGTAAATCACAGGAGGGCTTGCTTTACCATCTGATCTGACTACTATGTAACCAAAGGAGCAGATCTCGTGTAATCCTACCTTATTCGTGGCACCACTTTTCTGCTTTTCCTTAGTTATCAACGCTTCGAAGTCTGCGTATATCACGTAAAGCACCTGCATCTGCTTTTGATGGTCTGAGTACGATAGGTTCTTATCTGAAGGCATCTGGATCCGTTGCGCCACTTCTTCGACTCCGCGGCAGATCTCGTCGTGGTTCTTTAAGGCTTTTAGGGAGGTAAATGACAGTAAACAACAGTCGCAGAAGTACCCTTTACCTCTATGCTTGGCATGTCTGTAAAATAGTCTGCTTAGATGTTTAACCCATGAGTAGTGTCCGCCGTGGTAGAAGAGATGTACGCGCTCTCCTTTACTCTTTGACAGGACTAACAGTACTATCGTCTGCTCTCTGATTCCGTAAACGTTAATTGCTAGGTCATTTTCCTGCTCGAATATCGGTATGTCTATCAGCTGCATTGGGAATTCCACACTATCCCACTCCAAGTCATCTGTGGGATACTTACTCGTCCTGCAGGGATCCTTTTCTGCTGGATACAGTGCAGACCTGATTGCCCACATAAAACATCGATTGTCTTCATTTTTCACGTTTACAATAGCCTTCTTCCTTTCTACCCACACTGGTAGCGGCACGTAACTTCCTCCTCGAATGGGTACATACCTAGCCATGCTTACCAACATACCTTCAACCTCCTCTACTGTCCAACCTGATCCTTCCTTGGTATAGTTAGACAGCGACTCCATAATTGCTTCTAAGGCTTCGTTAAGTGACCTATCCAGGTTCGTGGACTCTAATATCACTAACGACTTTGATCGCAGCATTGCTGTCGTCGTCACCTCGTCTTTTTATAGACTCACTTCTACCATTATACTTGCTTTCAGGGCTCCTAAGTCTTCTATACCTTTTCGGAGCGTCCTTTTAACCTTCTTTTCTGACTTTCGCCAAAACTGCCTAACGTCAATCTCACCGTTACCGGGTATCGACACCGTTTCGAAGTTGCTTTGGGATTCCATCTATATAATAGGAAATATCTTATGCTTAATTAAAAGCACTCTTTAGGTCGTCGTAGTCGTACTCACAATCCTGACAATGCCAAAACAATTTAACTTTTGTCTTGAACTTCTTACCACATCCACAATCATAGCTGCTCATACATTTCTTTCTCATCTTTAAATGCTTCTTTAAGTCTGCTTCTTTCTTAAAAGTTCTCTTACAATCTTCACACTCCATATATAGACTAACATATTTAAGTGCGCTGTTACCCTCACGGGTAATCCTGGGGGGTGCGGTGCGTAAACTAACATATTTCGAGTGCGCTGTTACCCCCACGGGTAATCCTGGGGGTCTCATAGGGAATGAGGGCTACGCAAACACGGGTTAGTGACTTTAGGCGGGAAATCCTCGTGTGGTCACTGCGCTAGAACCCCCATTCCCTATACTACTTCATAAGCAGCATAAATAACTACCGTGACTGGATAGACAACTTCTTAGAACATCATGTCTATTCCTGCCAGCGCCCCAGGCCTGGTATCCTTGTTCAAGACAAACAAGCTTTGCTTACCAGACCCCCGGATAGGGTTACGGCCCTTTTCTATCATCCATTTCCCGTCTAAATACTTTATGAATGTCAATTCCAAACGGTAATCGCCTTCGGGCATTAGATTTATTATCCTTTCTGCTCTTTCTTCGTCCATAATTTCTTCTGTGTCTCCCTCCGCAAATGTCGTGAAGGCAAAGTCGCTATCCAAACGATCCAATACCTGGGTTCGCAGCTTGCGTACAGTTTTGTTTTGAATGCTTTTGATGGCGTCCATCTATATACATAATATATCTTAGCCTACGTTTGCGACACAACAAATATCTTAACCTAACGTTTGCACAGCAGCAGTAAGGGAATTATCGCGCGGGTAATACCCGATGCCGCTGGGGGTCACTTGGTGCGGGTAATGCCCCTCTCATACGGTACCCCCTCCGCGGGTCCCCCTTACTGCTGCTAGGGGTGCTCCTATCGTTATCTACCAGCACAACGGACACGCGTGGCGAGAGTTAAGGTTCCCAAAGAAGAAAGAAGTATGCGTTTACAATAGCAGTCCTTTGATGAAGTTAGTACCTGAGAATTCTATTTGGTTAATGGATCCTGAAGGCAGCCAATTTATGACCCAAGATGGTACCTTAAACAGACCCAAAATAGAACAGCAACGCATCCAAAGTGCCTGCGAAACTTTGCAGGAAGACTTCTCAGAGGACGTGTTGAGTTCCCGTAGTCTGGAATTCTTAACCGCGAGGAAGAGAAACGGTTGGAAACCCACTCCAAAAGAGTTTAAAGACATAGCCAAAGCCTGCGTAGAACACGGCCACGGCGGTCTTTGGAATAGTCTCCTTAGACATGAAACACTGCTACCCTGCGTCATTCAAAGGCCTCGGAGATTGTAAGGAATACTACGGCCGCTACGGACACCCATACTCGCAGTTCTTTTGCGTAGCTTTAGGGGGCACCGCAGGTGCCTGCAAGTATGACGCTCCAGCTACGGGATTCGTAAGACTTACCACATGGAAGCTAAGAGAAGACCTGCATCCCATAATCTAAGCTTGGTATGGTAAGCATTTGCAGGAGAAAAAATGGATACCCGTACTCTTGCTAAAGCTCTTCGAAGAACGCGAACGCCTTACATACACGAACACGAAGCCATACTCTGTCACAGCAGTTACACCAAATGGTTACCAGAAGGTAACCCCACGGCAAGAATAGTAATAGGAAAGTTCACGCAAGGAGCAAAAGAAGGCGAAAAACACATGCAGCGCCGCTTAATAATCGACGAAGGAGAATTAAGCTTCCTTATAAAGCGCGCACATGAGCAAGGCACCATAGTATCCACGGAGAAATGGGATCATTTAGTAGAAGGCAAAAAAGAGTATGAATGGAATACGCTTTGCTACTATCAAGACCATCGTCCGCAGTATACCACCTACGCGCTAGCATGCTCGCCTACGCGCATATCAGTCTCTTAACCATGCTTCTGAGATTCGACAAAGAGGACGTTCCGCGCATAGCTACGGATTCCTTGTACATCAAACCGCATAAATTAGAAAAGATAAAGGGATTCTACACTGAAGACGAAATAGCAGAAAGCGGGCAATGGCGTGTGAAAGACGAAGAGATCAAAGCCTGGAGGGAAAGGGTAGGATATCACGGAGAACATACCGCCGCGTAGAACCAACTAAGGAACCACTTCCCTCGGTTGCCGACACAATTTCTTACAAGCGCTTCTGGGGGTAAAGGTAACTCTATGAAAGGTGCGTTCTGCTTTCAGTCCGCCAACCGGCTTAGGTTATACGTTGGGATTCAGCTTTGAGCTTATCATATATAATGGAAGTAGAAGACACCGACTTTGACCACACCACCGAAGAAGGCCAGGTAGATAATAATGACGAAGAATACGAGACCCTGCTTCCTGATGACAACGTAGATCGAGAAGGCCTTTTTGACAAACTATGACGCAAATATGGGAGCAGGGCCCGCGATGCTCTGCGTTCTTTAAGAGACAAAATTAGGTCTAAGAATCCATACCAACCCATTCCACAATATTTGCAAATGGAAGACTTAGGACCCGTTCCCCCGCCCCCAGCGCTGCATGGCTTAGCAAAATCCAGGAACAGATGGATGAATCCATGGAAAAAGAACAGCCGGACGACTTTGATAGGCTGGCGGAACTATTACTCGATTGGGATCCTAAAAAGCAAAGCTGTTGTTCGATGCAGACAATGAATGGGGTAAATAAATAATCCTGGGCAGACTTTCAAGGGACGGCTCTAAGATTTATGTGATTAGAGATATAAGAGGAAACTTCTTTACCGACCCTTAGATTCCTAGGACTTTGAGGCAGGCCATTGGAAAACCTAACTTAGCAATACAGGAGCAAATGTCCCAGGAGCAAATAAACATCGGTAAACAAAAGTTCTTCGCCGCCCTTGCGCGACTGCCGCCCGAAGCAGGTGGAGAGTCAGAAGACCTAAAGACCGCACAACTTCAGGAGGCAAGAGGAATGATCGAAAGCCTAAATGCGGAAATAGAAAAGCAAAACTGGGAAGTCGAGAATTTGGAACAAAACCATCTCGCGGCCATGAACTCCCTTCACAGGGAAAAAGAAGCGGAAATAGGAAAAAAGATGGCAGCCGGTTTGCCTGGGCTGCTGGGTAGTGTTCTTGGCCTGGCACTTAGGGCCGGCGGAGAACTATTAAAGTTCGTGGGGAATAACATTTGGATATTAGTCGTAGCTATCGGCGTGGTACTCCTGAAGAAGATGAAGGTGTAACCTTGTCCTTGTGTATTACTGGGGACTTGTCGTCTTCAGACTTCCTGGGCATCCTAGACTTGGGATAAGTAAAGATAGTATTCGCGCCGCCTTGATAATTTGGTGCTAGGGGTATGGCGCTTATGGTGCTAATGGGCTTATGATTCCAAGTGGCATCCGGAATGGTACCCGCGCCACCCCAGCTTTTGGCTGCATTAGTTATTAGGGTCCTGGCATAATGATCGCCGGCATCCTTTACCATTATTTGAAGCTTTGCATATTTACAGTTGGCTATCATATGAAATGTCACAGGCGTCTGGTCTTCATCGGTAACCGCATGGGGGAAGGCCGCGAAATGAACCGGATTTCTGGTGTTATTTTTCGTCCTGTAAGGCAGCAAAGGATCGTCATTCTCATCGACTATCCTAAACCCAATAGTACCGCTATAGCCCACAGCTACGTTGATCGTGCAAACGATCAGCCCCAAACCGCCTACTTCTACGGACAATCCCACATCCTGCTAACCCATACGGTATTCCGTCTCCTCCAAATAATAGAGAAACCCAGTTTCTTTTGCGTTTGCATTCATATATTTCAAGGATCACAGATTCTCACCAGCTGAGCACTGTAAGAGTGCTGATGGTCGCGTGATTATAAGGCTGATCTCTCTGATCCTCTATGCTATTCACCGTAACCTTTCCTGTATCGTCTACTCTTATTTGCAGCTTTACTTTTCCATGGCAATCGGCAACCATGTGGAAAGTCCAAACTGATAGGTTTTCGGTGCTACTGGGGTTGGGCTCTACCGATAAATGCACTCGTCTTTGCATGCATGGGCTGAAGTATGCTATTGTCATCCAGGAACCGGAAGCCCACGTTGGCGTGACTGTCCGTACCAATGCAAATACTACAGAGGATTAACTTCTTGCCAGAGTAGTTCAGATCCACGGACATTCCAGTGACATCAACCCAAGATGCTTGGGTGTATTTTTTCTCGCCTGTGTAAGTCGTATAGACACAATCCATTCCGGATACGTAGGGGGGTTGTTAATCGCCATATATAATAACTCAAACCAATGCTCGCGACTGTTAAGCCGGCTTTTAGTAGGTCGTGGTTCATCCTCAGGAACCTTCTTTGGTGGCTTTTCTACATGCACCTTCTTTAATGGCTTCTCTACGTGTTCTTTCTTTGGTTTCTCCACAAAGTGCGGGATTGCCCTAAGCGTATCTGAGTTCACGTCATTCACTCCAAACTTCATATCTTTAGTAGCTAGCTGCAGCTTGTTGTTATAACCCACAACGGTATTGATAACTAAATTACTTGGCATTAACCAACAACCAGGACTCAAGGCGTAATCTTACCGCACTTTGGATTGCTGCGCCGCTAATTGATATCTCTGCACCGACTTGGATATGTCATTTTCTATTATTGCGGACTCAAATAAAGTTAGGAATTCTTGCTGCGTTTCCTGTGAAGCACCTTGGGATCCTACAATGGGGCTGCGGGTGTTTACCTGCGCTCCCAAGATGCAGTACACGAATGCCTCTATGCTGCGGTTAATTCGAGCTAGGTTTCCTAGGCCTTTTCCTTTTAATAATACGAATGGATCCCAAGGACTGGGGTAAATTGTCTCAATCCTATCGATAAGAGTAATGTCATTCTTGCGACCACCCAAGTCGTAAAACTTTAGGACCCCGGGGTATTTTTGATAATACATGTCTGCAGGACGCACGCCGTCAACATGCCAAGCATATATAATACCCAAGCCATGCGTGGCGCCCTCCCAATAACGAAAGTCTCTTTGCTGCGGCTTAAACTCATTCATTAGTCTTTCTAGGGCAGCGGATTCGTAGTGGTTATTCATTCTATTGAATGGCTTTTCCCCCGGTAATGGTACATTAAGCTCCTTCAATATGCGCCGCATAGTAAAGGCAACGTGGAAACTTAGAAAGGCAATGTCGAACATATCCGCGGCAACCCCGCATCCCTTTGTAGCCGCCCAGACGGCAAAGTTTAACTGCTGCGGCCAGTACTTAAAGTTAGGCCCCTTTAACCATTCGTGGGCTTCTTTACCTGAATTGTGCGTAAGGTTAAAATCCTTAAAGATATCCCTTATTACTACGTCAAAGGTTTGCTTACCCACTGGAATCTTCAAATGTGTTACTATTTTATCAAAGTCGTTTACACCACCTTCAGCATCGTAAAATGGGTAATCCTGGTTGGTTATTAATAGATTCTTTGGAAAATTAGGTTGTCTTTCTTTATTCTTTGACACCTTCTTCGTCACATAATGTGGTACCTCCTTTGGACTCAAGTCCGCATTGCTGTGCATCCTAGAGCCGTTAAAGTAAATCCCATCGGGTCTTCTTTCGAACTTACTAGGGTCTGCATGTGGAAACATCTTCCTAAATGCTCTCCAGTTGGCATAATCCCGATTATCGTGATGTGGCTGCTCTCCGATATCGTTCCCAAAAGCGTCGTACATTAGTACATATAATGGATGTTATACCATCAGCGCCTCAGTTGTACCCAGATGTTCCAAACTACCACACTACCACTAAGGACGCGGAACCCAAAGCTGAAAACTTCCGCTTGAATAAAGCAAATTTAATACTGGCTTATTTAGAAGGACAAACAAAACACTACGAAAACGTCAGAAAGAAATACGTCAGAGCCCGAAGTACGCTACATAAAATTGCGATTACTTCAGGATCCATGTCCGTAGCATTAACAGGCACCGGCGTTGCTACTTCCCTTACCGACCCTGGAATAGTTGTTGGAGTTCCTTTGGCCGGCGTTGGGGCAGCCTGTGGTATCATTTCGGCTGTTGCTACGGGTATTATGAAACAGTTGTCAAGCAAAATATCCAAGCATGACACGACAATAGCTCTGTCAAAGGCTAAAGTAAATACTATTACCGATCTTGTCTCAAAGGCATTGCGTGACAGTAAAATTCTCGCTTATCTTGGCCGAGGAGGAGAAATACGAGAAATTAAAATCGGACATAAGGAATAAAAAAACAGTCGTAAAAGATCTTTACAAGGAATCTCGCAAAAAGATTTACCAACAAGCAAAAGAAGAGCTTCAAAGAAAACTCGCTCAGTAAACACCTGCTTTGAAAAGAGCGTGACAGAATTCTATTTACATATTGAACGCGGTTCATATGCAAATTAGATATAATAATTTTCACATACGTAAGCGTACTGTGTGTCTGGCGTTCGCTTGTGATCGTGGACTTTGGATCTGGGGAGGCCCAGAGTCCCGAGTTCAAGCCTCGCTGCAGACACATTTGGACCGGTTGCTGTGGGTGAAAAAAAAGCCTCCCCCACTCACAGCAACCTTGGGAGGGGTGGGTAAGAAAAGATAGAAAGTGCGATTCAACCCCGCGATGGGGGGTTTCGCGAGGAAAAGTTGGAAAAGTCAGGGGTGCCTCGGGACGCTGTCCGGAGTTCACCCTCTCGAGGTGTATGTACTAGAGGCCCTCACCGGTTACCTGTTACTCTGTGCTGTGTGTTTGTTTGTATGGGTGTCTGTTGGTCTGTCGTCCTCTCTGTCTCTCTGTCGGTCTTTCTTGCTCTGTCTAGGTATGTCTGTGGGTCTGTCTGGCTGCGTGTTTGTGTGTCCATGTGTATGTGTGTATGTGTGTTTTTGTCTGTGTATCTGAATGTCTGTGGGTCTATGTATCTTTCTGTCTGTGTGTATGTACACACATATGTGTGTTTGTGTCTGTCTCATTTTGTCTGTGGGTCTGTTAGTCTGTCTGTCTATCTGTGTGTTTGTGTATCTGTGTGTATGTGTGTCTGTGACTGTGTGTGTGGGTGTTCGTCTGTATGTCTGTCTGTCTGTGTGTTTGTGTGCGTGTCTGACTGTCGGTCGGTCTGTCTGTCTTGCTCTGTCTAGGTCGGTCGCTCGGTCTGTCTGTCTGTGTGTCTGTGTGTCTATGTTTCTGCCTGCCTTTCTGTCTGTCTGTATGTGTATCCGTATTTTTGTGTATCTGTGTGTTTGTCTGGCAGCATGTCTGTGTTTCCATGTGTATGTGTGTCTGTGTGCCTTCGTGCCTGTGTGTCCATGTGTTTATGTCTGCGTGTCAGTGGGTCTGGGATTCCGTCTGTCTGTCGGTCTGTCTTGCTCTGGCTAGGTCTGTCTGTGTGTCTGTGTGCCTGTCTGTCTGTCTGTGTATCTGTATTTTTGTGTGTTTGTGGATCTCTTGACCAGTCTGTCTGTCTGTGTATCCGTATTTTTGTGTCTGTGTATCTGTGTGTCTGTCTGGCAGCATGTCTGTGTTTCCATGTGTATGTGTGTCTGTGTGCCTTCGTGCCTGTGTGTCCATGTGTTTATGTCTGCATGTCAGTGGGTCTGGGATTCCGTCTGTCTGTCGGTCTGTCTTGCTCTGGCTAGGTCTGTCTGTGTGTCTGTGTGCCTGTCTGTTTGTATGTTTGTGTCTGTCTTGTGTCTGTGTGTCTTTGTATCTGTGTGTGCAGTGTATGCTTCTGTGTTTGTGTCTGTGTCAGTGTTCTGTGTCTGTGTGTACTTGTGTGTGTGTATCTGTGTGCCTGTGTGGCACCATGTCGGTGTAACTATGTGTATGTGTGTCTGTGTGTGCGTGTATCTGTGTCTGTTGGTCCGTGACTGCCTGTGTCTGTCTGTGTCTGTCTGTAAATCTGTCTGTCATGTGTCTGTCTGTCTGTCGTGTGTCTGTGTCTTCGTGCCTGTGTGTCAATGAAGATTTGTCTGTGTTTCGTGTGCCTCTGTGTCTGTCTGTCTGTCTGTCTGCCTGCCTGTCTGCCTGCCTGCCTGCCTGCCTGCCTGCCTGTCTGTCTGCCTGCCTGCCTGCCTGCCTGCCTGCCTGCCTGCCTGCCTGCCTGCCTGCCTGTCTGTCTGTCTGTCTGTCTGTCTGTCTGTTTGTCTGTCTGTCGGTTGGTCGATCGATGGCTGGACGGTCGCTCGGTGGTACGTGCTCGGTTGTCGGATGGTCGGACGCCTAAACGTTCAATAATAATTGGTCGGTGATCGGTTAGTCGGTAATCGGTGGTCGGTCGATCGTCGGTCGGTGTTCAGTTGGTAATTGGTCGGTCGGTGGTCAGTTGTCAGTTGTCGATTTGTCAGTGGTCGGACGGTCTGACGATCGGACGGTCGGACTGTCGCTGGGTGGTCGGTTTTTAAGTAGACGGTCAATTATCGGTGTTCAATTTTTAAGTGGCCGGTCTATGGTCGGTGTTCGGTTGGTAATTGGTCGGTCGGTGGTCAGTTGTCATTTGTTGGTGGTCAGTGGTCAGACGGTCGGTTGTTGGTCGGCTGTCGGACGGTCGGTTGTTTGTCGGTTTTCCATATTCAATGATCGGCGGTCGATCGGTCGGTCAATGGTCGGTTTGTCAGTCGTCGGACGGTCGGAAGTTCAGACGGTTGGTTGTTGGTCGGCGGTCGGTTGTCGGTAGTAGCTCGGTGGTCGATTTTTAGGTGGTCGGTCGGTGGTCGGTGTTCAATTTATAATTGGTCGGTCAGTTGTCATTTTTCGGTTTGTCGGTGTTCAAACGGTCGGTTGTTGGTAGGCTGTCGGTGGTCGTACGGTCGGTTGTTGGTCGGTTTTCCATATTCAATGATCGGCGGTCGATCGGTCGGTCGGTGGTCGGTTTGTCAGTCGTCGGAAGGTCGGACGTTCAGACGGTTGGTTGTTGGTCGGCGGTCGGTTGTTGGTAGTAGCTCGGTGGTCGGTTTTTAGGTGGTCGGTCGGTGGTCGGTGTTCAATTTATAATTGGTCGGTCAGTTGTCATTTTTCGGTTTGTCGATGGTCAGACGGTCGGTTGTTGGTCGGCTGTCGGTGGTCGGACGGTCGGTTGTTGGTCGGCGGTCGGTGGTCGATTGTCGGTAGTCGGTCGGTTTTCCATATTCAATTATCGGCGGTCGATCGGTCAATGGTCGGTGGTCGGTTTGACAATGGTCGGTGGTCGGTTTGTCGTTGAACTGTGGTGGGACAGTTGATTGTTGGTCGGTGGTCGGACGGTTGGTTGTTGGTCGGTGGTCGGACGGTCGGTTGTTGGTCGGTGGTCGGACGGTCGGTTGTTGGTCGGCGTTCGGTTGTCAGTAGTAGCTCGGTGGTCGGTTGTCAGTGGTCGGTCGGTGGTCGGTTTTTAAGTGGTCGGTCGGTGGTCGGTGTTCAATTTATAAGTGGTGAGTCGGTGGTCGGTGTTCATTTTATAATTGGTCGGGCGGTCGTCAGTTATCATTTGTCGGTTTCTTGGTGGTCGGTCGGTCGGTTGTCAGCCGGCGGTCGGTCTGTGGTCGGTCGTTCGATGGTCGGTCAGTCGATTAACGGTAATCTGATTTCGGTGGTAGGTCGGTCGGTGACAGGTGGTTGGTGACCATCGGAGCATGTAGGAAGGTGTGTAAGTGCGTGCAGCACTTACACGTATTCCCACTTTCACAATAGAGAATCAATAAAATCTGTTAACTTTTATAAAATATAAAAACAAGCAAAAAACGCAAGCATAGAAATAATAGTCCATAAGTGAAGTAAGAAATTGCAAACGTAATGATATAGCTTCGAAAAGCGGAAATTTTGAAAAACAAATGGCTTGCATACAAGTAATGTATATATTACTTGGATTCTATCAAAATAAACAAAACGGTAAAAAGAAGCGAAAATCACAATTACGAAAAAGAACTGAATTTTAAAGCAAATTATGCAAGTTATGGTAGAATAAACCAAAATTTAAAGATGATGTAAAATTCAAAGTCAATTTGCGAGAAAAGGGCAAAACATAAAATTCCTGCTTAAGACATCCGAAAAACCAAATTGTATACCTTTCAGCAAAAAAGTAAAAGAGAATGAAAATAATATTGCAAATAATATAAGAAAAAACTTGTACAAACATCTGTTAAAAAGCACAGTAATTTTTAAATGCTTAAAAATTAAATGAAAGTTTACAAAATTGCAATGTTCAGCTTTCATGAAATGCTAGCTAAAAGAGGCGAAAAACAAGCGAAAATCCAAAGTACAAAAAAAACTAAATTTTAAAGCAACTTATGCCACGGTTTATTAGAATACATCAAATATTAACGAAGACGTAAAAAGTCCCGAAAAAGAAAAAATGCTAGCAAAAATGTGCAAACCTTACAAAATTGCAATGCTCAGCTTTCTCAAAATATTTTTCGAAGTAACAATATTTCTCGAAGAGATAATATTTATGTTATGATCATCCGGGTGGATGTAATCCTTAGAAGGACTGTTTAATGTGACTGACGTTTCGACAACCTGTGCGGAAGTCATCTTCAGATTCAAGTTGACTCTGAAGATGACTTCCGCACAGGTTGTCGAAACGTCAGTCACATCAAACAGTCCTTCTAAGGAATACATCCACCCGGATGATCATACCATAAATATTATCTCTTCGAGAAATATTGTTACTTCGAAAAATATCCATTCACCTGGGTTCAGACCATTCATTGTAATATTTCTCAAAAAAGTTTTTAAAACAAGCGAAAATCCAAAGTGGAAAGAAACTAAATGTTTAAGCAACTCATGCCATGGTTTAATACAATACATCAAATATAACTGACCTTAAATTTTACGTCTTCTTTACATTTTTGTATATTCTACCATAATTTGCTTTAAAATTCAGTTCTTTTTGAAATTGAGATTTTCGCTTATTTTTACCCGTTTTGTTTAATTTTGATAGAATCTAAGTAATATTTACATTATTTAATAAAATCAAATATTATTAGAAAAACTTGCACAAACATCTATTAAAAAGCACAAAATTTTTAAATGCTTAAAAATTAAATGCAATTTTACAAAATAATGATGAAAAAAGATGAAATGCTAGCAAAAAGTGTGAAAAACATTAGGAAAGTCCAAAGAAGAAAAAAAACTAAATTTATGAGCAACTTACTTCTCGCTTGTTTTTACCTGTTTTGTTTATATTGAAAGAATCCAAGTAATATTTACATTATTTATCATACTCAATATTAAAAAAAGTTGCACAAACAATCTCTTAAAAAACACACTTTTTAAAAAGTGCTTCAAAATTAAATGCAATTTAAACAAATTGTAATGTTCAGCTTTCTTTAAACAATTTAGAAAAAATACGAGAATGCTACTTAGAAAATTTAAATAAAAGCGCAATTATTGCATAAACTTCAGTTTCAACAAAAAGTGCAAACTCTCTAATTAAGTTTTAAAAAATTGCTTTTTAAGATCGAACAATAAATTATCATAAAGTAGTTTAAAAATTAAAAGCAACTTATGCCACGGTTTGATAGAATACATCAAATATTAAAGAAGACGTAAAATAAAAGGTCAATTCCCGAAAAAGATGAAATGTTAGCAAAAAAGTACGAACCTTAAGATTACTGCTTTAAGACAACCGAAAAAAGAAATTGTATACTTTTCAGCAAAAAAGCAAATAGTAATGAAAAAAGCAAGTCGTTGCAAATTATATAAGAAAAACTTGCACAAACGTGTGTTAAAAAGCGAAATATATTTTTAAATTCTTAAAAATTAAATGCAATTTTGTAAAATTGCATACCTTTCACAAAAAAAGCAAACAAAAATGAAAAAAGCAAGTCGTTGCATAAAATGTAACTAAAAACTTGCACAAACATATTGTTAAAAGTGAAACGTATTTTTAAAAAAATTGGAATGTTCAGCTTCATGAAAAAAGTTAGCAAAAATGATTATGAATATGAATTACTGAATATGTAAATAAAAGCAGTTACCATAAAAACATCAGTTACAACAAAAAGTGCAAACTCTCTAATAAAATTATTAAAAAGTGCTTATTAAGATCGAACATAAATTATCATAAAATAATTAACAAATTCACGAAAAATGCAAATAAGATTCAGAAGTACAAAAACGCGTGAATAAGAAAATATTACTTACTTATTTGAACTAATACTAAAAATTTGCAATTGCTTTTTCCATGGTTTTTTCAACGACACTTTATTGACGTTTAGAGGAAAAACATTTTTTGAAATCAAATTTTTCGTTAAATGCATCTTTTCTAATATATTTTATTTCTATAAGTTGTTTTGTATTTATCCTGTATTTGTCATTTGCTTTGTTGAAATTCAAATTTGTTTTCTTGCTTTTTTATAGCATTATTTGCACGTCTTGTTTTACTCCTGTATTACAATTATTTATTAATTGGTTAACATTTTTGCTTAAAACTGTCCTAAAATGTTTATAAGGTAAGATAAGTCTCCTGATGTATGTTTTAATGTAGATTAACAGGTATCAGATTAAAATCAACCATAAACAGTAATAAAATAGTTTATTTACATTTTTTATACAACACAACTTACTCATGACTCTTATTTTCTGTATGCATAATTTAACTGTTGAACTAACTAACTAATTAACTAACTAACTAACTAACCGTGAAAATTGAATGGGCTGTACTGTGGAACCCAACAAAAATGACCGCTCGCCAACATGATGATCGTAGCTCAGTTGGCAGAGCATCGCAACGGCATCGCGGAGGTCATGGGTTCCATTTCCGTTGAAGCTTGAAATCACTTTTTCAAGTATTTCATTACAGCGTTCCCTTAGATCGCTTTTAGATTCACTGTGATGATCAACACATCTATCATTAACTACCTAACTCACAAACTAACTACCTAACTAACTACCTAACAAACTACCTACCTAACTAACCACCTAAGTAACTAACTAACTAACTACAAAACTAACTAACTACCTAACTAATTAACTACCTAACTAACCGCCTAGCTAACTAACTAACTAACAAACTGACTAACTAATTAACTACCTAACTAACTAACTACCTAACTAACTACCTAACTAACTACCTACCTAACTAACTAACTAACTACCTAACTAACTACCTAACTAACTAACTACAAAACTACCTATCTACCTAACTAACTACTTAACTAACTACCTAACTAACTACCTTACTAACTACCTAACTAACTACCCAACTACCTAACAACCTAACTAACAACCTAACTAACTACATAACTAACTAACTAACTAAGTAAGTAAGTAACTAACTAACTACCTACTTAACTAACTACCTAACTAACTACTAAATACATAACTAACTAACTAACTAACTAACTAAGTAAGTAATTAACTAACTACTTAACTAACTAACTACTTAACTACCTAACTACCTAACTACCTAACTACCTAACTACCTAACTACCTAACTACCTAACTACCTAACTACCTAACTACCTAACTACCTAACTACCTAACTACCTAACTACCTAACTACCTAACTACCTAACTACCTAACTACCTAACTACCTAACTACCTAACTACCTAACTACCTACCTACCTACCTAACTAACTAACTAACTAACTAACTAACGAACTAACTAACTAACTAACTAACTAACTAACTAACTAACCAACCAACCAACTAACTAACTAACTAACTAACTAACTAACTAAACAACCAACTAACTAACTAACTAACCAACCAAATAACTAACTAACTAACTAACTAAGTAAGTAACTAACTAACTAACTAACAACCTACTTAACTAACTACTTAACTAACTACCTAACTAACTACCTAACTAACTACTAACTACATAACTAACTAACTAACTAACTAACTAAGTAAGTAACTAACTAACTACCTAACTAGCTACTTAACTAACTACTTAACTAACTACCTTACTAACTACTTAACTAACTAACTACCTAACTATCTAACTACTTAACTACTTAACTACCTAACTATCTAACTAACTACCTACCTAACTAACTACCTAGCTAACTAACTAACTAACAAACTAACTAACCAACTAACTAACCAACTAACTAACTAACTAACTAACTAACCAGCCAACCAACTAACTAACCAGCCAACCAACTAACTAACTAACTAACTAACTAACTAACTAACTAACTAACTAACTAACTAACTACCTATTTAACTATTTACTTAACTAACTACTTAACTAACTACCTACTTAACTAACTACCTACCTAACTAACTACCTAACTAACTATTTAATTAACTAACTACCTAACTAACTAACTAACTACCTAACTAACTACCTAATTAACTACTTAACTACCTAACAACCTAACTAACAACCTAACTAACTACTAACTAACAAACTAACTAACTAACTAAGTAAGTAACCAACTAACTAACTACCTACTTAACTAACTACTTAACTAACTACCTTACTAACTACTTAACTAACTAACTACCTAACTACCTAACTACTTAACTACCTAACTATCTAACTAACTACCTACCTAACTAACTAACTACCTAGCTAACTAACTAACTAACTAACAAACTAACTAACCAACTAACTAACCAACTAACTAACTAACTAACTAACCAGCCAACCAACTAACTAACCAGCCAACCAACTAACTAACTAACTAACTAACTAACTAACTAACTAACTAACTAACTAACTAACTAACTAACTAACTAACTAACTACCTATTTAACTACTTACTTAACTAACTACTTAACTAACTACCTACTTAACTAACTACCTACCTAACTAACTACCTAACTAACTACTTAACTAACTAACTACCTAACTAACTAACTAACTAACTACCTAACTAACTACCTAACTAACTACCTAATTAACTACTTAACTACCTAACAACCTAACTAACAACCTAACTAACTACTAACTACATAACTAACAAACTAACTAACTAACTAAGTAAGTAACCAACTAACTAACTACCTACTTAACTAACTACTTAACTAACTACTTAACTAACTAACTACCTAACTAACTACCTAACTAACTACCTAACTAACTACCTAACTAACTACCTAACTACTTAACTAACTACCTAACTAACTACCTTACTAACTACCTAACTAACTACCTAACTAACTACCTAACTAGCTACTTAACTAACTTCTTAACTAACTACTTAACTAACTACTTAACTAACTACTTAACTCACTACTTAACTAACTACTTAACTAACTAACTCCCTAACTACCTACCTAACTAACTACCTAACTAACTACCTAACTAACTACCTAACTACTTAACTAACTACCTACTTAACTAACTACCTACTTAACTAACTACCTACTTAACTAACTACCTAACTTACTACCTACCTAACTACCTAACTAACTACCTATCTAACTACCTACCTAACTACCTATCTAACTACCTAACTAACTAACTACCTACTTACCTACCTAACTAACTACCTAACTAACTAACTAACTAACTAACTACCTACCTTCCTACCTAACTTCCTAACTAACTACCTAACTAACTACCTAACTAACTACCTAACTAACTAACTACCTAACTAACTACCTAACTACCTACCTAACTACCTACCTAACTACCTACCTAACTACCTACCTACCTAACTAACTACCTACCTAACTACCTAACTAATTACCGGACTAACTCACTTCCTAACTAACTACCGGACTAACTAACTAACTAACTAACTAACTAACTAACTACCGGACTAACTAACTAACTAATTAACTGCAGGACTAACTAACTACCTACCTAACTACCTAACTACTAATTAACTATATATAAATATCTAACTTACTTTCCTGAAAAGCATTCTAATTAATTCAATTATCTAACTATGTAACTAACTTGACCGACCGACCGACCGCAAAGCCGACTAACAAACCGACCAAACAACCGACCGAACAACCGACCACCTTACCGACCGAACATTTGACCGACCGATTACCTAACCGACCGAATATCCGAACGACCGACCATTTAACCGACCAAGCAACCGACCGACCGACACGCCACCGAGCAACCGATTACCTAACCGACCGAACATCCGACCGATCGACCACTTAACCGACCAAGCAACCGACCGACCGAACAACAAACCACCGAACAACCGATTACCTATCCGACCGATCGACCACGTAACCGACCAAGCAACTGACCTATTGAACAACAAACCACCGAACAACCGACCGAACAACCGACCAGCTAACTGACCGAACATCCGAAATACCGACCACCTAACCGACCCAGCAACCGACCGACCGACCAACAACCGACCGACCAACCGACCGACCGACGGAACAATCGACCGAACAACGGACCGAAAAGCCGACCGAACAGTTGACCAAACAACCAACCGACCGAACAACAAACCACCGAACAACCGACCGACCGACCGACCACCTAACCGACCTACCGACCGACGGAACAATCGACCGAACAACCGACCGAAAAGCCGACCGACAGATTAACAAAGTGACCGAACAACCGACCGATTAACCGACCAACTAATAGACCGACGAACCGACCGACCAAGTAACCGACCAAACAACCGACCGACTAATTCACCAAACAACCGACTGACCCACCAATCAACCAACCAATCGAGCAACTAACCATCCGACCAAACGATTACCTATCCGACCGACCGACCACGTAACCGACCAAGCAACTGACCTATTGAACAACAAACCACTGAACAACCGACCGACCGACCGAACAGCTAACCGACCGAACATCCGACCTACCGACCACCTAACCGACCCAGCAACCGACCGACCGACCGACCACCTAACTGACCGACCGACCGACCGACGGAACAATCGACTGAACAACCGACCGATTAACCGACCAGCTAATAGACCGACCGACCCGGCCGACCAAGTAACCGACCGAACAACCGACCGACTAATTGACCAAACAACCGACTGACCCACCAATCAACCAACCAACCGAGCAACTAACCATCCGACCAAACGACCGACCAATTGACCGACCGATTAATTGACAGGCTGACCCAGCGACTAACTGATCGACTAACCGACCAACCCACCGACCGACCACACGATTGACCAATCTACCGAATAACCGACCGACCGATAAACTGACCAACCATTCGACAGACCAGCCTATCAAACGACCAAACGACCGACTAACCGACCAATCTACCGGCCGACCAATAAACTGACCGACCAACAGACCGTAACTGCGTTATAAATCTTCATGTGTATAAACTGGATGTGTCTGAAAATTATAATTATAATGATCGCTCATACAATTTTGCTAAGCAACTAACGAAGAAATGGAGAAAGGTATATAGTAATAAACAGCAATTACATCAAAAACAAATCCGGCTGCGAAGGAGGCTACGAAGCAGCAAGCGAGTTGCGAGGCAGCGAGCCCGGCGAGACCTCGTCGAAACCTCTGGTAGAAACTGCATAGTTGATTGATCAGGCCGCACCAATAGAATTACAGATTGCTTAAGATTGTTCTGGTTCACTGATTAGCTGATTTGAAGTCCAGTTTGTGATTGGCTAAATTATTTGTAATGAAGGATAGGGAGGTACAAGTATGCATGCTTTTTATATGTCAGTTTGTATCATGTATCGAGAATCGGTCCTTGATTCTGTGAATCCTCAAGAGGAATAAAACTGACGTTCTCTAAGGAATTATTGTAGTTTAATGTCTTTGGCAGTAATGTTCTTCTAGCAGTCGCTATAAAGCTTGTATTTTGATCGGAAGATCTTTGTTTCTTTTTGTATTCAGACGGCGAAACCTTGTTACATCGCTTTTGATCGACGATCACTTTTTAAATTCAGAAGTTCCTCCTCGTTTATATGTTTGTCTCAAAACATCAAGTTGTTTGTTTTGCTGTATAACCTTTTCAAGCTTAACAAATTCGCGGTAACACTTCTGCCAAAACAATTCAGAAAATCCGTCGTGAACGTGAACCTCGGCGTCAAGAACAACATCTAGTCGTTTCACAAGATTTTAGTTGCGAAACTTTGGTCCAAAGAGGTGAATTCTTGGTCTTCCAGACGTAATACTACATTTGCAAAGTCGACAGAACTTTAAAGGATGTGAGATTGCGCTTTTCAATGGAGTATTCTTGTTTGAATTTCGTTCACAATTGGAATAATTGTCATTCGTGTTACTGAATGTAAACACCGGACTGTCACTTTGACATATTTGGACGAGTGTATACATGACAAAAGCACTTAGGTGGACTCCGCAAAGTTATTTTAGTCAACTACAACCTCCCCTCCCCAAATACTAAAAGCGCCACGGGGATCTCTTGTGTGATTGGTTAGTTCTAATTGATTGATTGACACATTGATTTAGCATGGAAATGAGAATGTATGCGGTTCCTACCAGAGGTTCCGACGAGGACTCACTGCTTCGCACCTCGCTCGCCGCTTCACGGCTCAAAATATATGTGGCCAGGAGCAAGATTGTCGAGCCTCTGGGACCAGGGTAAGCTTGTCCCTGATTGGCTCCGAAATTCAGCAAGCCATTTTAGATTAATCTTCTATAGATATATGCATGTCTTAGAAGATTTAATCTTAATACCACTAGGACAATAGGACAATAATACACTAGGACACCAAAAGTAACCCATGCAACACACTCTACCCTTCCCAAGCATACACTAGGACACTAGGACATCAAGGGTGACCCATGCAACATGCTCTACCCATTTTAAGTATACAATAGGACAC
Source organism: Actinia equina (assembly GCA_011057435.1). Taxonomy (NCBI): domain Eukaryota; kingdom Metazoa; phylum Cnidaria; class Anthozoa; order Actiniaria; family Actiniidae; genus Actinia; species Actinia equina. The sequence goes on along the minus strand of WHPX01000126.1, from coordinate 779,456 downwards.
TAGGACACCAAGGGGGCCCATGCCATTCATAAACTATTTATGCATGAAAACTATTTGCCCATGCAAGATAGAAAAATCGGATTTTCACTTACTTTGTCACAATAAAGGTCAATGGCAGCCTGTTTTAAAAATCTATTTTGAGAGTCGTTTGGGCACAGGTTTCCCATTCTCTTTTTTGTATAATGGGCTTCCTGTGTTGCGAACAAGAGCAGTCTAAGTAAATCTCAGTAGAGTTTGAAAATCGCCTCTGAGAACTAGGGGTCTTTTGAGAGAAAAAACCCCTAAAACACACAAAATCGTCTCAAAAACCACTCAAAAATAAATGTTCGAAAATAAATGATAGGTAGTTGTAAAAGCTTTTTAAGATTTCAAGTTAAGAGATGTTCTCAGGGGCGACTTTCAAACTCTACTGAGATTTACTTAGATTGCTCTAGTTCGCAACACAGGAAGCCCAGTATACAAAAACAGAGGATGGGAAACCTGTGGTTTGCGTTTTTATTCTTTAATCGAGACAGATTTTTGTATTCGGCCCTCCCAAGCTATCTAATGTCCTATGTCCTATCTAATTGAAAGGCATTCTTCAATGTCATCGTAATTTCAATCGTACATTGTATTAGCAAGAAAATTAAATAAATTTAAATCATCTTAGTTTTATGTCGTGCAATTCGCTTTTCATGTGCTAAATTAAAATAGTTTATGAATGGCATGGGTTAACTTTGGTGTCCTAGTGTCCTAGTGTATACTTGAAAAGTGTAGAGTATGTTGCTTGGGTTACCTTTGGCGTCCTAGCGTCCTAGTGTATACAAACCCTAGTATGCCAAAGCAAACAAATCCTTGGGCGCTAAAATGTTTTCTCTGTCTATTGTCATATATTATGATTCGATTGGGGTCCCTGTGCATTCAAAATGGCGCCACAGCAACAGGAGCATTGAAGTATTTCAATATAGTTTATAAATTTGTGGCTTTTGGTAGATGGAAAGTTCTTCCCACTGAGATTTAAAGTAATCTCTAATTTTCTAAGACATGGAGCTACACAGTTTTCATCCAATTTCGTGAGTAAACTTACAATTAAACATGGGATCGCAAAGACTCAGGTTACAGTGTGTCGTTTCGCATTTTAAAGATCTGTAAAATGCGAAATAACGGTTTCGCATTTTAAAGATCTGTAAAGTGCGAAATCCTCGTGCGTCGTTTCATTTCGTTTCATGGTTTATTGTAAGCCGATTAAGTTAAGTCGTCTAGTTGTCTTTAAGGATCAAATAGAAAAGTTAATTGAAAGGTCTTTACTCAAAATCCTGGTATAGTTCTTGAAACATCTTTTTGTAAAACCACTACTTTTTAAGCATCTTACTTTAATAGGATAGTTTGCCTTTGTCTGTAAAGAGGCGCCAACTAGTGTTTTTTCTAGTCGCTCTCAATTTAAATTGTTTCTAAGACATACGTACTTTTCTTCGCTTGAGGACACATTTGATGTTGATCTGACATTGTACTTGGTCATTAGTTCGTAAGTGTCCTTGTCATCGTACTCGATAATAACTGAACCTCAGGGACTTTTGTTTGTTTGAACTCCATTGATTATTTTGTGGCCGTTCTCGGTTCACTATTTATCAGTTTTTACTACTATGACTGTATTAATTTTCCAAGACAATTCTCTATTGATTTATATCGTTAGTCAAAAGGAAATGCCTATCATGGGTCCTAGAGTCCCGTTCGCACTTTCCGCTTTGGGTAGCATGTTGGTTCTGTAATTTTCCTTTCTAATTGATACCCAATAAAAGTTGTAAAAAAATACTCTGTATAGACCATTTGTCCCCCTTTCCTGGCTTTGGTTACAAAGAATCAATTTAGTTTAGCTTTAAGTTATAATGACCGATTTAGGTCAGTTTAGTTTAAATCATTTATTCATGCCGTTTAGTTGATGGGATCTAATATTGTAATTGGGGAAAACCTGTAGTAGATTCCTAACCTCTCTTATTTGACCTCTTATTATTCAGCGATACATTTTGTAGTCTCATTTGTTTTACCCACTAGCTATTGATAACCTAAGAGTTGGCTATAAGTAAAATCAAATAAAATACTTGAAAACGGTAGTGTGTTGCATGGGTTACCTTTCGGTGTTCTAGAGTCATAGTGTCCTAGTGTCCTCATGTCCTATTGTATACTTGAAAAGGGTAGAGTGCGTTGCATGGGTTGCTTTTGGTGTCCTAGTGTATACTTGAAAAGGGAAGAGTGTGTTGCGTGGGTTACCTTTGGTATCCTAGTGTCAAAGTGTCCAAGTGTCAAAGTGTCCTAGTGTCTACTTGAAAATGGTAGAGTGTGTTGCATGGGTTACCTTTGGTGTCCTAATGTCCTTGTGTCCTTGTCTGTATACTTGAAAAAGCTAGAGTATGTTGCATGGGTTATCTTTGGTGTCCTAGTGTCACAGTGTCCTAGTGTCTACTTGAAAAGGGTAGTGTGTTGCATGGGTTACCTTTGCTGTCCTAGTGTCATAGTGTCCTCATGTCCTAGTGTATACTTGAAAAGGGTAGAGTGTGTTGTATGGGTTACCCTTGGTGTCCTAAGTGTCCTAGTGTATATACTTGAAAAGGGTAGAATGTTGGCTACCTTTGGTGTCCTAATGTCCTGGTGTCCTCATGCGTATACTTGAATAGGGTAGAGTGTGTTGCATGGGTTACCTTTGGTGTCCTAGTGTCTCAGTGTCCTAGTGTCTACTTGAAAAGGGTAGTGTGTTGCATGTGTTACCTTTGGTGTCCTAGTGTCATAATGTCCTAGTGTCCTCGTGTGTATACTTGAAAAGGGTAGAGTGTGTTGCATGGGTTACCTTTGGTGTCCTAGTGTCAAAGTGTCCTAGTGTCCTAGTGTCTACTTGAAAATGGTAGAGTGTGTTGCATGGGTTATCTTTTGTGTCTTATGTCCTAGTGTATACTTGAAAGGGGTAGAGCTAGTTTTTTGCATATAGGTTACCTTTGGTGTCCTTGTGTTCTATATATTGTCCTAGTGGTATTAAGATTAAACCTTCTAAGACATGCATATATCTATAAAAGATTAATTTAAAATGACTATGCTGAATTAGGGCTTAAATCTGTTATTAATATAAACCTTTTGATACATATATAAATCTTCTGACAAAATTTGGAAGAATTACACCAAGAACGAACCAATAATTTTAGGAGGAAAAATGACACCTCAGTTTTGAAAAGTTTCTGGCTAACAACTATAGGCACAACTATTTCAGATTTACCTTATAATCACTGCATCAGAGCAGATCTCACTGGTTTAAACTGGATTTCTATGAAAATAATAATATATTCATCACAATCATTCATGAAACTTAAGTAACTAAATCACTAAGTAACAAATATATATATTCACATGTATTATATTTTTGATGTTGTCCAGTTACTTAGTAAACTATATATATATTTGTAAAACGCATGAAAAATTAATGAGGGCCTAAGCCAATACAGCTTTAGAAATCAGGTCACATGAATATCTTGTTAACCCAATACACACATTACGATTAAAATGCTGATTAGATTTCTAAAATAACTGTTATGAATGTCGTATTCTGATTGATGTGGAGCGCATGCTCTATGAGAGCACATTGCGAGCGCACACACTTTCCGTTGCGTCATTCCTATCTATTATTGTAATTTGTATCTAATAAAAGAAATAAAAAAAACTTCCTTGCTGTGTAGTGTGCAGTCATAAAGCACTTGGGGATTGGCAAAACACTCGAGAAGTGTACAGAAGCATTCCGCTACACTTCGTGCTTCTCCTAACACTTCTCTTTTGTTCTTCCAACCCCTGCCTGCTTTATAAAAGCACACAACACGCGCACACATTTCCTATTTCTTTAATAACCACTGGTGGACGTACACAGATGTCCAGCACTAGTGGTTGTATCTAATTAGCATAGGAATTCAAAATGTCCCAAAGGGGTCATGAATTATTTATTTTACAAGTTGTTTACAACATTCACGTCCGTGTTGTATTGGCCAGACAATCACTAGCTTCACTAAATCACTGTATACAGCAACAAACAGGGACATTTTGAATTCATATGATATGGGATATCATCCCTGATCTTTTTTTCGGGTTGCCTTAATCACTAGGCCTTTCTGAAAATGATATCAAGAAAGATATTATCTCACTGTCTGATATACTTTTGATATACTTGTATGTATTTGTATACGTATATGTATACGTATATGTATACGTATATGTATACGTATATGTATACGTATATGTATACGTATATGTATACGTATATGTATACATGTATATGTATGTATACATGTATATGTATGTATACATGTATATGTATGTATACATGTATATGTATGTATACATGTATATGTATGTATACATGTATATGTATGTATACATGTATATGTATGTATACATGTATATGTATGTATACATGTATACATGTATGTATACATGTATATATACATGTATATGTATACATGTATATGTATACATGTATATGTATACATGTATATGTATACATGTATATGTATACATGTATATGTATACATGTATATGTATACAGCGATATGCAGAAATTCTGATCCAACCAAGTATATAGTATATAACTATATCGGGTGCATTTTGGGTAATAGACTCACGGATTCAATACAGGACTAAAAGTACTAAAGTGTTGGCTGGCGCTTTGTTTAAGATAAGTTACCTTTCAAAACAAACTCCGCTTTTTCCAACCAGAAAAAGAATTTTCACCCTGCCTAGGACTCGCGGTCGGTGTTATTTTCAATATAAACCACTGTTCAATTTTATGCAATCTTGATTAATACAACCGGCTTACATGCAATGATGATTAATATTCAAACTTTCACTCTCATGAGTGAACTCATTTTGCATAAAATTGCAAAGCTTTTAATAGCTTGAGCCAAAAGAGAGAGAGAAAAAAAAAGAAAAGAAAAAGTAACCACAAAGAATCACTAAGTTATCAGAGGAGAAGTGGAAGAATATGCCTCTCTAAAGTAAGAATAACCTCCGTTTATCTAGAAATTATATTCAGCCTGTTCATCAACTTAGATTTGACCGAGTTGATGCTCAATAACAATAACAGGGTAGACTACAAATAAAGCAAAATATCCTATCCAGAGTAGCTCATGAACAATTTTTGTTTTATTACCGACTGTTTTAGTTATGCTGGTCTCCGAGTGATTGATTGTTTTAGAAGGGCAAATATAAATAAGCGAAGAACGAGTTCAGAATTGAGCTCAGCTCAACCGAAACTTCCAAGAATTTTATCTGTATTGTATTATTTAGATTAAGTTTTAGCACATGCACGTTCTAACGAGACTTTATTGTTAGCTCCTGTGTGTCTACTTGAATAAATAAATCACTTACTTATAACAATCTCACCTTCAGCAACGAAAGCAACAACAACAAACAAAATCAAGATTATCAAAATCAAGAACATTTAAGAAAAAACATTGACAACCTCAATATAACATCAAAAATGTCAAAATCTTCAGCAACATATGCAATTACATAATACCGAACATAAACGGTGACGACAACAGCAAAATCAAGAACAATAACAACAGCAACCATAATCTAACTCAACTATGACACCAGCAACAACAAGAACAACATCAACAACATTAAAAGCAATAAAACAAACATAACAGCATCAACAATTTCGACAACATAAATATCTTCACCAAAAACAACAATAATAACGAAAATAATCAATAGCAGTAACATCTAAGAGCAAAAACGTCAATAATTGCAAACAACATTTAACAAAATTAAAAACAACAGGATCGACAACTTCAACAACTTCCACAACATTAACAGCGACATGAGCAGTCAGATAAAAGCAACATAATCAACCTCAACAACATTTTTAGCAGCAACATCAAAAACATCAACGTCAACAACATAATAATAAGAACATCAAGGAGCAACATTAGCAACAACAACATAATAAATAACATTGACAAAAAAACAGTAACAAGATCGTAACAACTTCATCAATGATAAGGTAACGCTACGACAGCTTCAAAGACAAAACATACATCAACAACAAAACGAACAAAAAGATATTTTCAACATCAACACTACATCAATGTCAAAAAGAACATAAAGAAAACCCAGTACCAACAGCAACAACAATAGCAAGGACATAAACAACATCAAAAACAACATCATCAACATAAACAACATCAAAAACAAGGGCATGAACATGCAACAACAATGACAAAATCAAAAACAAGAACATCAACACAAATATAAACATGTAAGAACATTTAAGCAGCAGCAACAATACATCAATAACAACAAGCTAATCTGGAATAGTTATGTAGGAATGACATCATTGCAAAACTGAGGTGTCATGAAGCCCTGTGTAAAATAAAAACCTGTCCACTATTCCAAAATATAATATGGTTGTAATACAGTTGTTTTCTTCTATTAGTTGCCTGCAAATCAATAATGTCAGGAGGAAAAGTGACACCTCAGTTTTGGAAATTTTATAAGCAACTTATAAGCACAAATTTTTCAGATTTACCTTATAATCACTGCATCAGAGCATAATTAACTATGATCAGTCAGGTAGATCTCATTGGTATAAACTGGATTTCTCTGAAAATAATAATTATAATCATCACAATCAATGATAGATGTGTTGATCATCACAGTGAATGAGCGATCTAAGCGAACGCTGTAAAGAAAGACTTGAAAAAGTGATTTCAAACTTCAACGGGAATCGAACCCATGACCTCCGCGATACCGGTGCGATGCTCTGCCAACTGAGCTATGAAACCAATCATGTTGGCGAGCGGTCATTTTTGTTGGGTTCTTCAAGCCCCCAGAGATAATAAGTGTGGAAATTGATTCATCATCAATTGAATCATCACAATCAATTCAACTAAAAAAAAATAAAGGATATATAAGTTGGATTTCTCTGAAAATATTAATAATAACCATTATTTATGCAACTTAATTAGGTTAATGGACAACTTCAAAAATGAGACATCAACATCATCAACATTGTCAATAATAAAAACATAAATATCACCAAGTATCAACTGCAACTGCAACAGCAACAACAATAGCAATGACAAACAACATCATCAACATAAACAACATCAAAATCAAGAGCATGAACAACAACAACAATGACAAAATTAAAACAACAGAAATAAAAACAAACAGCAACAACATCAAAAACCACCAGCTGATCTGAAATAGTAATGTATAAGGAATGACTCCGCAAAAAACTGAAGCGACACGAAGGCTGTCAAAATTAAACAGCAAAAAATCAAAACTATCCATCATCGCAATTAAATTATAAAACTTCTTATCTACAACTACATTATTTAAAGACGACATCATCAACGCAAAATGAAGAATGACAACATGGACCACAACAACATCAAATACATCAACAGCAACAAAAATGCATACAACAACAAAATCCATGAAAATGCCAGCAAATGTCAACAACATCTCAATCAACAACATCTAATCAACAACATCAATCAAGCAACAACAACAACATCATCAACAAGAACCACAATATTAAACAATCTAAAAAACAAAAACAACAGCAACAACATCTATGTCAATGTTATCAACAACCGCAACATTAAGGACTTTATCAAGAACAACATCAATCACATCAACGTAAAGCATTGGTTTTCAGATGCATGTTTCGTGGATGCTTATTAACCAAACAGAATGTTTGTTATATCATACTATAATTGTTTTTTTAAGGTTTAAGTGTCTACTATTGTAAAGCTTAAGATACAAGATGCAACATTGCTTGCAACATTGCACACAACAGGACTGTTGCAGTGTGTCTACCCCTTGAAACTTGTTCCACACAATATTGCATGCAACAAATCTGAAGTGGAATTGAGCTCTACTGTTTCAATTGTGTGCAACAAATTCCACTGTGATCATGGCTGCCACATAGTGTGCAACATTTTGAAATTTCGAATTAACTTGCAGCAAATGTTTAATTGGTGGCCTAATTTCTTGGCATAGCGCGCTGACACAAGCAATGTTGCATTATTTTGTTGTTGTGTCACCCTGGTTCAAATTTGTTGTGTGCAATGTTGCACCGTGTGGCTGCACCTTAAGCGCACACACTTACTGTGCATCTACGATGAGGGATTCCTGCGGGTTTCAAAAGCAAAACACCCAAAGTTTTAGAAAAAGTCTGGTTTGGGGCAAATTTAAGGCCAAGAACAACAGCAATAACTATCTTTTATGTAGTAAAAGATGGATCAAGAAGCAATCATCAAGAATTCAGGTGTTTTAAGGAAGTACCCCATTAACACCACGGCTTAAACATGATTTAAAATGATTTAGCTAAACAGGTTTGGAAAACTATCTACGAACACAATATTTGGTGAAATGATGCATGTAAACTATCCTTTGTCTTGCTCTGACAATATTTTAGAAAGTTTCATTACAATTATATTGTAGGTTTCTAGTTTCTCAATTTTTTTCCTTATAGTACACTCAACCAAATTACTCGACTCTGATTGGTCGTACAGTTATAGCGTTAATTGTACTCCGTAGGAGTACCGAATTAAGTCGATATTGCAACACGGCCAAAACAATGTCAAAACAATTGTTTTCTATTATTTTGTACTTAAAAAACATAGATAAGATTTTAAAGACGTAAGAAGTAATCTTTTTATGCATTTCAGTGGCGCAAATGACTGAAAATCGACCGCCAAATAGACAAAGATAAACGGCGTTTGTTTACTGAAATCTTGTTAAGTGAACTACAAACAAAAGATCGCACAATCTTCTCGTACAACTTGGAAATTAATAGACACGAGTAATGTTTTGTAACTACACGAGCCTTTATTTCCTATACCAAAGAAAACTAATTTTGCTGATCTTCAACCCTTAATTTTCGTAAAAGTTCTCGATAAACCCCCTTACTTGTTCTTCGATGTAACCATTCTTTTTCCCAGACAGATTTTGCACGCCACTTACGTTTTTTTCGCTTCAGCACGATTGATAACTGTCCACCATTTTGTTTGTTGTTGTCCCCAGTCTCTCATGTGGCAAACCGAAAAAATTGCAAATTATTTTATGCAAATTCTTGTAAGTTTAATTTCTAGTTTCTCAATTTTTTTCCTAATGAAAACATATCTTAACTTAACACGTTTAGGTGTGAATGGGGTATTAGATTATCTCAAATTTAAATCGGAATTGAAATGTTCTACACACCATTTGTTAAATCGGGTATTAGTTTATCTTAAAGTTAAAGTTATACACAAATCCTAAACGCTTTTATGACACAATTCAACACAGGTAGCCCAGGCTTGGTTTCTATGGTGTCGGAAATGTATGGGGATTCATCAAATTTTCAATAAAATCATTGAAACGTGAAATAAAGCCAGGAAATTTTACCCGATCATTGAGAAGTAGCACTTCTTTCAGTCTGTATGGATATTTTTTGAATTTAGCCCGAGGCGAAAAAAGTCCCTTAAGGTGCGGCTGACTACTTTTGGACGTTCAATTGGAGCCCACGACGTGCGCTCGCTCAAAAACCGCTGAAAAATCTACAAGATTTTATTGAAGAACCATACGTGTTTTGTGCTTCAACAGGGCAAAACCCTCAAATTTTGCACGGGACTCTCTATTTTTTAATGGCTCATTCAAAAAAACTCCCAAAAATCTTTGTTATATCAACATTTTAGAAAAAGTTTAAATCAGCAACACATGAAAATATAGATTTTTGTAGGGATTTTTGCTTCGACTTTATGAGACTTTTTAAGAGCACCGAAGCTACAAAATATTACAAATCAATGTATCTTTTTGTCGAAAATAACCATGTATAATTGTAGAATGATTGACTAGTCTTCATTCGTGCAATCATATAGTCCGCAAATACTGTAACTATTACCTTATGAATCTTAAATTTTTTCTAATCACTTCCGGTGGCGCAATTTTTACTCCAAAAGCTCATGCGTAGGCTTCCATTAATTGCTGATTATCTCGAAAACGAGCTCGGGACACCCTATTTTTCTTCCCAGATTTGGAATCAGTATTAAATTTCAATTTAAGAAAATTAAAAAAAACTTAAATCAATTTCCAAAAGTAGGCAGTCACCTTAAGCTTTATTTCAATGATCTGAAAAAAATTTACTTAAGAAGGGTCTTAATTCTTAATACCCCTTTGGTGTGACATTTGGATTGAAGACCTTTTAACTACTGTGTTTGACTTTGAAGTTTTCCCAATTTTTTTACCCCTTTTATCTAAAATACTTCCTGATGATTTCAGCATTAAGTCTGACCACCTCTTTGACAAGCATTTTTTAATCAAATTCAACAGCAATCCAGGGCAAGACTGGAACACAAGATATGCGCGCTTTCTGTGTTTGGACCTTACCGGCTTGGGCTAAATCAGACTTGACGTTAAGCGAATCCTGACCCCCACACATTAACCAGGTTCCTTTGTACTTGCCACTGCTAACCCTCTTCAAGCCACAATTGACACTGCTATTCTGAAATCAAAAGACCAAGAACGACTTGACTTTGAATAGATGACAAAAATAGCGTAAAAATGTCCAAATCGCTTGTAGCTAGCTAATTGGTATGACCACACGGAGTTTTGATCAATTGATGATTCCAGCAATGAATCTGACTACCCCTTTGACAAGCATTTTTCGAATCAAATTCAACAGCCGTCCATGGCAAGATGGGAGCACCAGATATGCGCGCTTTCTATGTTTGGAACTTACCGGCTTGGAGCTAAATCAGACTTGGTGTTAAAAATTTAAAAAAATTCCTTGATATACACTTTAAATTTCATTACTGAAATCAATAAATATTCTATTTAATTAAATGTTATTAAATCTATAACGGTATTAATAATTATTCTTGATATTTAATCTCAGTCCAAACATGTAAGCCATGAAAAAAGTCCTTCTATAAGCTCATTTTAATATGATCATCAATCTTTCTAAATACGATAAATAAACTAATTTACTTTCGTAATGACTCTGACAGTAGTGTTGTTCTCCTAACGACACGTGGTATGTAACGACGTCATGCCACCATGTCCGGTTGTCAGATCAAGATAACTGGATATTTTTTCCCGATCTCATGAAATTATGGCATAAACATTTTGCGCAATTTGGTTTTCATTGTACTTTAATAGCTCTATCACTGAATCTTTGCAACATTTTTCCACTTCTTTGGATTCTTAGATTCTCTGAAACCAGGTAGCCCGGTCTACCCTGCCACCAAGGTTATTTTGTAAATGAGAACACTACTAGTTGTTTATCCTTAAACAAATTTCAGATAAAACCTTTCAAAACAGCTTTTAAATTTATTTTTTTTCTTCACGTAGAAAATTGCTTGCGTCATATAGCCATATATCGGTGGTTAACGTTAATCATCTGTCTTTGATAATAGTTATCGTAGATTTATAAGTTTTACACCGTAGTGAAAATAGAAAACTGACGATTCGTTTCGGTGTGAGGAGGAATAAAGTAAATATGAATGAGAGTCTGTGGGTTTATAATGAATGGTGGTATTATTCATTATAAACCTACAGACTCTCATTCATATTTACTTTATTCCTCCTCACACCCTAAACACACTCTCAATTCTATTCCTTTTTCGCAATTCTTACGTTTGCGCCGTCTTTGCAGTGACGACACTGATTTTTCTCACAAATGTCAAGAAATGCGTTCCTTCTTTCTTAATCGTGGTTACCCCATTACCATCATCGAGCGTGCTATGCTTAAAGCCTCTTCCATAGATCGTAACACTGCTCTCACCCCTAAATCACGCAATTCTAACCTTAACCGCATTCCATTCACCATCACTTACCATCCTATTAACAACTCTATCAAACCTGTTATTAATCGTAACTTCAATTTACTCAATTCTGATCCAACCACGTCTAACATTTTCAAAGAACGCCCTCTTTTTTCGTTCAAAAGGGATCGCAATTTACGTTCTTTCTTAGTTAAAGGTGTACTTCCTTCTAATAATGAACCCGGTACTTTTCGCTGCTCTCGCAAACGTTGCTACACTTGCCCTTTTGTTGCTTCATATACTTCTATTAAAGGTCCCAAATCCACCTTTAATATTACTGATCATTTTGATTGTACTTCTTCTAACGTCATCTACTGTATTCAATGTTCAAGCTGCAACATGCTCTATGTTGGAGAAACTGGCCGCCGATTAGGTGATCGTTTTAGAGACCACCTTTACGACATTCGAAAGAAAGATTTGAATAAACCAGTTGCTCGGCACTTCAATTCTGGTAATCACTCTGAGCTTAATGCTATTGTTTTTGGTCTTTGTTTAACCCACGGCAGCAACCATCATCGCAAAACAAAAGAAATGCGTGTTATTCATTCACTTGGCACCGTTAATCCCCACGGGATGAACGAACGCTTCGCCTACATTTAAGTTGTTTTGTTTTGTTTTTTTCTTTTCTTTTCTTTTCCCTTTTTTCTCACCTATTGTTGCTTTCTATCCTTTTGTTTTCTTTTTGTTTTATGGCTTGTTTTCTTCTTATTGGTTTGTTTTCTCTATCCTCTACTATATAAACATCTCTCTCACTCTTACTTTCTATTGACTCCGACGAAGGACTAACGTCCGAAACGTCAGTTTTCTATTTTCACTACGGTGTAAAACTTATAAATCTACGATAACTTGTTTCATTAGAAACACCGACGCAATCCACGCTAGTTTCACTAGCCATCATCTTTGATAATGATAATAATAATATTAATAATAATAATAATATTAATATTAATAATAACATTAATAATAATATTATTAATAACAATGAATAGAAACTTACAGGGCCCATTTCTAACCTCAATGCGCCTAACAATGCATATATAATATATATGTGAGAGTATATGGACCGCGTGGCACTAATGAAATAGTTGAAGATATAGAAGTAAGTTATAGTGCTTGGGAACGAGGTTATTCCCAGCGAGGTCGGAAATTAATTTTTCCGAATTTAAATCCAAGGGCTTTCGCCCGGAATAACCTCGTTCCCAAGCACTTACTTCTATATCTCCAACTATTTCATTAGTGCCACGCGGTCCATATACTCTCATCTTTGCATCATAATTACCGCGACCTAACATCTATTTCACCCCTGCCTGCTCTCAGTCTGACCTCTAGCTCAGCTGGAAGAGCATCGGTAGTACAATTCCGAAGGTCGTGGGTTCGAATTCCAGCGCGGTTGGAAATTAATTTTTCCGAATTTAATTCCAAGGGCTTTCGCCCGGAATAACCTCGTTCCCAAGCACTACAACTTACTACTTCTATATCTTTGACTATTTCATTAGTGCCACGCGGTCCATATACTCTCATCTTTGAATCATAATTACCGCGACCTAACATCTATTTCACCCCGGCCTGCTCTCAGTCTGACCTCTAGCTCAGCTGGAAGAGCATCGGTAGTACAATTCCGAAGGTCGTGGGTTCGAATCCCAGCGAGGTCGGAAATTAATTTTTCCGAATTTAAATCCAAGGGCTTTCGCCCGGAATAACCTCGTTCCCAAGCACTATAACTTACTTCTTTATCTTTAATATATATGTGATATGATGCATATATATATATATATATGTGTGTGATAACTAAAAATAATGTTTTTGAAATAGAAATGTCTTAACTTTAGCTTTAAAAGTTTCTGCTCTTTTAATGCGTTCAGGGATTTAATTTCACAACTCCGGCGCTGATGTTACGAAAGCGCGTCCGCCATAGGATTTGGATTTGATCGAAGGGATGCATAACAGTGAGCGAGTTGATGATTCACGGGTACCCTCATTTTTTTAAAGTTTTCAAAGACTGACAATATAAGAAAAGATGGTTAACAATTAGTAAGCTCAGTCCGTTCCCGTTTCCTTTTAATTACTTGTAGGTTATTTTACGCGATAAGAGTCTTAAATTCTGAGATATCCTAGCTAATTTGTTGAGCTTGTGAGTCATAGCAACGGTTACTAAGGGGAACCGGAACTATGATTTTGTACAAAGTAATTATTCAACATATACGTTTCAGTGTTGCCGATATGTTGAGCAAATAGTAGGTTTTCTTTGTTATAGTAGTTACATGCAGCACAAATATTGTCATCATCATGACAAGTCTCTCGTCATTACGTTGAACAAAGTGTTATATACTCGTGTGTTAAACAAATGCCACTGACTTTCAACGGGAAAAGAATCATACGACGTTTTGTTTTATGGCGGACGGAATTTTAAGAGGTAAGGCAATAAAATAATGTATAAACTGCGCGTGAAAACCCATAGTCTATTATTATTTTGTTTTAATCACTCTGGCCTGGAACAAGCCAAACCAGAGCGGACGACCAAAGTCGTCGGAGCTAAAACCGACTTCATCAATGGGGGAGGTGGGTGGGTCGCTACGCGTCTCTTACGAGTAGAACCAAGTGCAATGAGAAAATAAAATAATTCCTTTATATATATTTAATGCTAATCCCCAGGGACCATAACACAACATTCACGTGACTTTGAACAGCTCAACAAAACCACACAGGAATTGAGCCTCATGCACGATAGTCACATGTTCACAATGTAAAAAAACACACAGGCAATAACAAAGCCATTACACTGACCATTCTTTGAGCCGCTCAGGCATTTCAATTAGAGACATTTACTCCATTTTAAGCCGCACAGGCGTAAACGAAAAAAATTCCGAACTATACGACATTTCATCTTATGATTAAAAGATACTCGTTGTCTTGTAAAGCGTCAAAACTAGGGTACACTTGGAATGAAACTACATTAGCCCCACAGGCATTCTTTTTCCCCAGCCACACTAGGCCAATCAAAACTCAAATATATGGTAATATATATAAGTCACACGGACGCTAAAATCAAGTTTATAATATATAGGCACATATAGCTTTACTGTCCCGAACGAGTTGCTAAACAACGAGTTAAAGACACGCTCCGAATAGAAAAAGCTAACCAACATCCACAATTTACCTCCAAAACTTCGTACCGTTCGCTTGGGGGTTGCTATTCCGGCTTCGGCTTTAAGCTTCAACAGCTTGGTTGACTTAGTGCATCGACAACATCGATCCTGAGGGTCTTGATTTGTTGCCATTGATGAAGACGGAGTTTGAAGTAACAAGCAGAGCGTCTCTTACGGGTAGAACCAAGTGCAATGAGATGATAAAATATTCCCTTTATATATAAATAAAGGTCTCCCGCTCATATTGTATCTTTTACTTAATGTTAATCCCCAGGGACCATAACACAACATTCACGTGACTTTGAACAGCTCAACAAAACCACACAGGAATTGAGCATGACTTTGAATAGTCAGCATATCCACTAAAGTGCATACAAGAGAATATTATCATATTCTCTTGGTGCATATTTACATGTCTATGTCAATGGTCTTATGAGGAAAAGCTCTGCCATTTTATGTACATCAAAACACAAGCGGCAAATTTTCTCTTTAGAATTTCCACTTAACACAATTCTCAAGTGAAATAACATATACACAATAATACTTCAAGTCCGGGGAAAACGTATCAGGTATGCTTGTCGGAAATTTTCGAAAGTACCGTTATTTATTCAAAAAGGGCGTTCGTATTCAAAAAAAATATTTACCCAGACGCGAGTCTTCGGGCGGCGATGTAAATATTCTCCGATATTCACTGAGTCTTTTCAAATTTTATTCATCTCTACAAGCGGCACAAATCGACAAAAGAACGTGCGCGTGCGCGCTATATTCACCTGGGGCCGGTTGTACGAAGCCTGGATAGCGCTATCCGTTGGATAAATCCTTATCCAGTGGATAAGCTTTCATAAAACCTTCAAGTACACTACTTTAGCTTATTTAGTATATTATTGCTCTCTTAATTCTTTTGTTTATATATTGTTTACTACAATTAAGCTCTAATTGTACACTTCGTTTCATGGGTTTATGAAAACCGCTCTTACAGATGCACCAGATATCGTAAGAAATGCTGAAATTCTAAATTTCAATTCTATTTCCTAAAAAAGTACCAAATCGCTGACTCATTACGCATAAGAGATACGACGAGCATACCTAGATCCTTCCTCCGTGACTCCAAGTGCACGAGTAACAAAACATGCATAACTCAACACTTCGTTTAGAAAATCATATGTTTTCGAGTCCAACTTGGAATAAATTTGAACAAAAAAGTTCAAAAAGTTCAAAATTACACGAGCCGTATTTCTTTTAATAATATGCATGAAGAAATTGAAAGCAAAATGGAGTATGGATTAATTTGCTTAAGAAAAAGCAAAAATCTCAACAATAAAAAACTAATAATAATACACGAAAAATTTGAAAAGGAAATTGGAGTACTTTGCTGAAGACCAGGCACGGTGCACGTGACATGCATCGTTCAATCGGATTCCCTGAATGTTTTACCGAATGTCGCGCAAAAAATGAGTTTGAGCATTTTCCTAAATTCCTACTGCTGAAGAAGAAGCCTCTCTATTTCTTCGAAACTAAAAATTAAGAGTTTGTTGCAAGGACATGGAAAGGGTAGGCCTTCTCCTACTGATAAGTGAAGTTTGAAGTAAAAGTAAACAAAATATGTTTTGTTTCTTCGCTTGAAAGTGAGAAGTTTAATATATATATTTAGGCACTGCCTAAAAGCGGAGCTCCCGATACGGAAGTCACAGGGAGAACAATTTGAATGAAACTGAAAGTTAAAAATAAGATAGGGGGAAAAATCTTCAATTATTTTTTATTCGAGATGAAGATAATTTCTCCCATAATAAAAACCATGCAGTGAAATCAAATCGAAATGCACTACATTGTTTTTTTGTTGTTTTGTTTAGCGCGAGTACATACTCTCACAACTCACCACCACCCCCAGGGGCTAGTTTTGCTCTTGGAAGATTTTTCGACAAATTTTTCCAAAAAAACCGACATTTTTAGGCTTTGAATCTCTTTTACTTAAAAAAAAAAACGAAAGATAACTACAGATAATCCAATACAATATCAAGTTCAGTGAAATTTACCTCGGATGTCTTTCATTGAAATCGAAAATCTGGAGATTTAGGACAAATCAAGACCAAAAAAAACAGACTTGGAGCAAAATATAAGCTTACTTTAAATAATTACGTCTTTTACAAAACGAGACGTTTTACATTCAGTTAAACTTGACAAGAACAACTGAGACAAAATAGAAAATTAAGGCAATGCAAAAAGGCAATGCAAAATGACGAATTTCTTTGTCAGTAAATTGGCGTTTGTAAATGTTTTTGAATATTTTTTACGGCTTTTTAAGGTGAAAGTCTAGGTCTTTCTACGACAACATCTCTCAACAACACAAATTCAAGCTCATTTTTATAATCAGACTTGCTCGAATAGCTTAATAAACAGTTGAATATTTGGTGTCAATTTATATTTCATTCAATACTTAAATAAATTATCTGTAGAAATAAAATTATTAAATGAAAGTCTTCGTTGTTTTGAAGATGGGACCCCGCGATAGGAGGCGATTCCTTCTTGAGCGAAAAACATACGATAGTTCGTGGTTAAAAACAACGTTTTACAACGTTAATTGAATTGCTAAAGATTTACAAAGCTTAATAAAGGACGAATATTTGTTGTAATATGCTCTTCACGTTATATTTACTCAACATTAAAATAAATTAAGCTTATCTACAGAAATATTAAAAGTTTTGAGGGAAAGTCTTTGATTTGTCGATTCGTCGAGAAAAAAAGCTTGTCAAAAAATAATAAACGATAGTGTTTGCTAAACCACACACCTGAATTCTTGAAGAACACTTCTTAATCCATCTTTGAATACATGAAAGTTTTTTATAATTGTCTTTGGTCTATAACTTGCCCTAAAGTGATTTTTTCTGTGCATTTGAGAGTCGCCTTAGCTAGTAGTTTTGCTTCAAATTCCTTTGTCTTTCACGCTCTTTTCTCTTTGTTCATTCGTGAAGTTTTGACTCAAATTCCTTTGTATTTCACGTTAATTTTCTCTTTGTTCATACGTCAAGTTTTGCCTCGTATTCCTTTTTCTTTCACGATCATGTTCTCCTTGTTTATAATCGAAGTCCCGCCTGGATTTGCGTTCTCTCTCTCTCTGCTTGCCGCTTTTCTTTGGTAAGATTCCTTCGTCTTTGCCTTCCATTTTCACGCCACCAGAGTTTTTCCTCTTTCGAAAAAACTCTTTTACTTCTGGCCTTTCTTTTTTGGCTTCATTCTCCTCTTCGACATATCGATTTCGGAAATGGGTTCCATCGTAAATAGAGTAAATATAAATATAAGCTTATCTTGTGTTGTTATCTTTCGGTATTTCTATACGTAATAAAAGGTGTAAAACGTTTTTTTACAAATAAAAAGTTTAATAGCCGGATTTACATTTATGTGTACCCGGATGTTGCAACGCGTCGATCGATATTCCCGCCAAAAAAAAAAGATAATTTAACCAGCCAATCGGAATGCTTGTGTACACGCCCGGACGGACGGACGGACGGACGGACGGACGGACGGACGGACGGACGTACGGACGGAAGTGACGTCAGCCAATCCATGAAAAATCAACTCGATAGTTTACCATTTTTTCTTAGTAAAGTAGAAATTATGCGTTCGGTGTGTATATAATGAATCAGAGAAATAAGAGAAAAATATCATATGCCCTTGGCAGGATTTGAACCCACGTCTTCGGTATTCTAGTCCGATGTGTTAACCACTACACTACAAGGACCAACCACGCTGGTAACGCAGCCAGAATATGAAATGTAGGGTATTCGTGAGGATCCCAGAGCGATATTTTTTCTCTATAGGTAAGTTGAACACCGTAAATGTACGCAGATAATAGACATAGTAAAGTAGAAATTATGCGTTCGGTGTGTATATAATGAATCAGAGAAATAAGAGAAAAATATCATATGCCCTTGGCAGGATTTGAACCCACGTCTTCGGTATTCTAGTCCGATGTGTTAACCACTACACTACAAGGACCAACCACGCTGGTAACGCAGCCAGAATATGAAATGTAGGGTATTCGTGAGGATCCCAGAGCGATATTTTTTCTCTATAGGTAAGTTGAACACCGTAAATGTACGCAGATAATAGACATAGTAAAGTAGAAATTATGCGTTCGGTGTGTATATAATGAATCAGAGAAATAAGAGAAAAATATCATATGCCCTTGGCAGGATTTGAACCCACGTCTTCGGTATTCTAGTCCGATGTGTTAACCACTATCCTCACGAATACCCTACATTTCATATTCTGGCTGCGTTACCAGCGTGGTTGGTCCTTGTAGTGTAGTGGTTAACACATCGGACTAGAATACCGAAGACGTGGGTTCAAATCCTGCCAAGGGCATATGATATTTTTCTCTTATTTCTCTGATTCATTTTTTCTTAGGTATGGTGCTCCGCTCGCGCGGGCCTTCGGCCCGCGCGGGAGCTCCGCTATAAAGTGATTGTTACGTTTCACTTAGTTTCTCTTCTACCGGAAGTTCCTAAAACTCATTTTTGTTTGTAGTCGAAATCATTTAATTTAGGATTTGAATGGACTAAGAATAAGTGTAGTGAAGAATGTCCTATAGAAAAATTCTGGTCGACCCCTGTCGACCTCTAATAGTTTCTCTGATATTTTAGTTTCCTTGAAACGTATGCAAGTATTTGTACTGCCACACACATCAACATCAAAAAGACGAAGCACCGTACAACGTCTAGTTTTTCCCCGAAATTACGACTTGGAAACCAACAATAATCTAGAAGAAGTCCATAAACATACACAGCAGTATCATGTACTTGAAAAAATATTATTTTTTTTATTACAACGTTGCAATAAAACACACTTTTTTGCCGCTTACTAGTTTCAAAACTATGTGTTTACAAACATGGAAACCCATTTGCAGTCGTGATTCACCTCTTTGACGAGCTGTGTGATTGGACAGGATTGGACAACTAGCTGTCAAAAGTGACAGCTAATGATTGATACCGGAATGTTTTCTAAAAGCAAGCAAGAAAGGAGTATTGGTCGTAATATATTTTGCTATATGTACAATATTTTATGCCTTTTATACAGCAAAAAAAGGTACAATTTTCAAAAGTCTGATGTCTCGAGGTAACCATGAGGAGTCTCAATTGATAGGATTTGTCTTTGGGCACCAACTCGAAGAGTGGACTCGTTAAAAAAGTGATTGAAAATGTCAAAAAGGTTTGAGAAACTAATCTGGAAATAGGAACAAAACTATTTCTTCAATTGTTAATTTGTTGAACTATTACAAAACGCCAGTATTATCTTAGTTAGATTTGAATCTAAACGACTCTAAAATTGTTTTTTTTATCATAATAAAAAAAAGTCAAATCCTGTAATAAGCTGAAGCTGTGAAGTTTTTCAACTTTTTAAACTTTTGTACGAGTTTACGCATTTTATTTAACATGGAGAATTTTGCTTAGCTTTTTCTTTTCTTTTTTACTAGGAGAAGGAGGGGTGGATTGTTTGCAAGATCTTTAACTTTTGAAAATATCATCAGAAGTACCATAAATTTTCAGTTTCGGAAGAAGCAGGTGGAGCTCTGTACATGTTACGACGAGAATTAGAAGCAGGTAAATGAGCACATTTTACGTTTTCACCCATCATGCTTTGCGAAATAATCTATGAGCACGCGCGCTCGATCACGTGATGAGCGAAACCCCTTCAAACAAAAACAGAACGAAATCCGTCTCAACGTTTTTGTAAGTTTGTTCTTTTACCATCGAAAAATATAAGGTTTTGATGCTGTGTTCCCTTGAGACAGTAATGAAATAAACGTAATATAACGTACGTTTAAACTTGAGAATAAAACTAGCGAACAGGCGATACAGTGAAGAAGAAAAAAACGCTTGCAGTACACAGTAAAAAAATTTCGATGGAGGCCGCGAAAATATCGTTCGTTAGTTTTGTGATATGCACTTTCCATAAAGTATTCTCTATGCTTACCTTACTAATGTCTCAAAAGCTACTAGCTCAGCACAGGTCCCTTGCTAACCGGGGAGAAATTTTGGCGAGTAAACCAGAAAGTTCAAAACATTAATGAAACTACATTTTAGATTAAAAATCACAAAGCAAAGGAAAGGTTAGCCGAGTGTACATAATTTGAAAAGTACTTTAAAAAATACTTAGAACGAAATAACAACATCAATGACGAGGAAACGCGAGAAGACGAGTTTACTACGAAAAATATTTTCGGTCAGCTTTCTCAAACGTGTAACTAAACCTATTGTTTTACGCGAGTAAAAAAGAAAGTTTGAGATAAAAACTTGAATGAAACTATTATTTTCTAGACGACAAAACAAAGAATAACCTCGTGGAAATACAGTTAGCAAAGCGAAGGAAAAGCTAGCCGAGATGTAAGTTTAAATGTTTTGGAAAGGGTTTAAAAAGCCCAATTATTCAATATTCCTAAAATGCCCAATTGGGATGAATTAATAGAATTTTAGTAAAATACTAAAAAAGACGTGACTGAACCTTTGAATGATTTTTTAGTTTTATTTTGTAAACTGAAATACTGTTTTGAACTTTGTAAACTGAAATATGTTTTAATTGAAACCAAATTGAATATCTAGGTGTGAATATGATAAACAAAAAAACACCACGGTAAGTGGTTTGTGCAGTAGTTTTTTCATAGTATTTAACAACCTGCAAATAAAACCGTAAGGGCGCACTTTCCATTAAGCAATCTCTAAGAATGGCACTAAAGTTTTAGACAAAAATAAAAATAAAATGGCAAGTGCCAATACAAACCTAACCCATTCGCCGATAGTACTTGTATGTAAGGTTCAAACTCGTTCTGGAGCCTTGGATAAGATAAAAACGGAGCGAGAAGAAACACATCCGATGTACGGAGAACAGCAACAATGTTTAAAGTAAAGCTGATTCATGCTTTTAAAAGAGTGCGTGCATTTTGACCCGTGCACGTGATTGAGCGACACGTGACACGATCGTACAATCAAATTCCCTGATTTTCCCTGATTTTCTTAACCGGAAGTTGCACAAAAACATGAGTTTGAAGCATTTTTCCAAATACCCACAGGGGGCAGAGGAGGGCCATATGTCATTTTTCATTGCTTACGAAAAAGTCTTGTCGCTCCACCAGTTTTATATTATTTACCGGTACCGCTGTGCATAATTAGACTGCGAGGTCGAGTTTTCTATGAGTCAATAGATAGTCGATGAGGCGCCTATCGCCAAATCGACTATTTGAATCATAGAAAACGAGAACGAGAACGACAAATGATCGATGAGTTGGGATTAGGTACCAGGGCAAGCTCGGGTTGCGACAGATCATGTCCCCGCGTGAAGGTAACCATGGCAACCGGGACACAGCTAACCACACCGGTACCTGTCACACAGAGATTCAGTGGAATATGTACTCACCTGTAAATAACCTATTAGCAGAGGAGGGAGGGTGGGAGAAAAACTCTTGGTGCAAATAAACTAGCACTGCAAACACAGCAAGTAAGCCCTTGGTAATGCCCTGGGTCCCTCCGGCCCATTGTTGGGAAGACCGCTGAGCAGCATGCATTGTCTGATTTTAACTTCGCCTAAATTTCATTCAGCCAAATTAAACTTAATTGCTTATATTATAATAGAGTGCAAACAATATAACCTTGAAACTTTAGTAATACTAAATACATACACACATACACACATACACACATAATAATAATAACTTTATTTCTATAGCGCTTTTACCTATGATGTTCAAAGCGCTTTACAAACAATATAACAATTATAAATAATTACTGAAATATCAAATAATCAAAAATGTAACTACTAAACTATCTTAATGACTACATTCTATAAAAATATAATAATCTAGTAATTATAAATATACATAAAATGAATAACTAATCTAAAAAAAAACTAACCATAAGCCTCTTTCTATAAAAATGTTTTTAGCTTTTTCTTAAAGCTATCCAAACTTGAACATAATCTAATATCTTGGGGAAGAGTATTCCATAACACAGGCCCACAAATGGAGAATGCCCTAGCGCCATAGGTCTTGAGCTTAAACTTGGGTACATTGAGCAATCCCTTGGCAGATGAACGCAATGTGCGAGATGGAACGTAAGGACACACTAAATCACTAAGATAAGTTGGCGCAATACCATTCACTGCCTTAAAGACAAAAAGAAGGATCTTATACTTAATACGCTGTTCAACTGGGTGCCAATGTAACTCCATCAATACTGGTGTAATATGATCTGATTTGCGTAAAAGACTAATAAGCCTAGCGGCAGCATTAA
The DNA here is from genome assembly GCA_011057435.1 of Actinia equina. NCBI lineage: Eukaryota > Metazoa > Cnidaria > Anthozoa > Actiniaria > Actiniidae > Actinia > Actinia equina. Next base: position 756,206 of record WHPX01000126.1, on the reverse strand, counting down.
GAGCATATTGTAAGCCTTGCACAAGGTGTATGGGTAAGCCAAACAATAAAGAATTACAATGATCTATCTTCGAAGTCACAAATGCATGAACTAGGATTTTTGTGGTGTCATAGCTTAAATACCTTCTAGCGCGTGCTATGTTCCTAATATGGTAAAAAGCAGACTGGCAAACTGCAGTAACTTGTTTAGCTAAACTTAGAGTCCTATCGAAAACTACACCAATGTTCCTTGCATATTCAGAAACTTTAATGAGTTCGTTAGCAGCAGAAATAGTGTCCAGTGGTGGCGATGGACGATGCTGCGCATGCAGTAGAAGAAACTCCGTCTTGTCGTTATTAAGCTTCAAGTTGTTGGACAGCATCCAGCAATCAATATCACGTATACATGCTTCAACCCGGTATCTGCAAGAATCCATGTCACCTCTAATGGAGCAGTTGAATGCGTAGTAAATCTGCGTGTCATCCGCGTAGAGGTGAAATGAAACACCATGATGCCGCATTATATCGCCTAATGGTGAAGTGTACAAAGTAAAAAGGACTGGGCCCAAAACGGATCCTGTGGCACACCGTACTCCAAGTTGAAAACGTCCGATCGTTGGTTTTCAACACAGATGACTTGTTTGCGATCAGAAGGTATGAATGAAACCAAGCAAGAACTTTACCACGTACTCCAAAACGAGAAGAGAGTCTTGAAAGCAGGATGCGATGAACTACAGTGTCAAATGACATACACACATACACACATACACACATACACACATACACACATACACACATACACACATACACACATACACACATACACACATACACACATACACACATACACACATACACACATACACACATACACACATACACACATACACACATACACACATACACACATACACACATACACACATACACACATACACACATACACACATACACACATACACACATACACACATACGTACATACATACACAAGTTGTTTTATTGGACAACTAGCTGCTGAATATATTTGACATGTTGTTTGATTGGACAACCAGCTGTTGAAAGTGACAACTGATTAACATCGCACTACTTTCAAATTGGATTCCTTGAGCTCAAACAGTCAACAAAATTAGATTTCGTTAGATTTTGTCTTTTTACACGGGAGATTGGGCTGCCTGTGGTCACACTGCACATGATTCGACTGCAGGACCCATCTGATTCGCTAGATTTTGTCTTCTTTTACGGGAGTTAAACTCATCGTCATCACAGTAGATGAGCTTGGCGTTGGTGCTTAGTATAGGTGGAGAGGTGCCTTGCAGGGTAAGCGGTCAGCCACCACCCTAGCAACCCTGTCCGACCCCACTTATAATCTTGGTCAAAAGTGCTGAGAATTTTTTAGTTTTGATGGTATTTTCATGAAAAGCATGAAAAATTCCCCATAAAACGAATCCCTTCCCCCTTAAACAATGTTGTGTCGAGGGATACAGGGCTGCTTTACCTACTGGGACCAACATTGTCCTGGGGGAGAGGTGGTACGGACAATATTTTTTTAATAAGGGAAATTCTACTATTTCATGATTGGATGAAAAATTCTCAACTCTTTTTGTCCAAGATTGTAGCCTATACTTGCCAGAGAAGGGGTGAGGGCGGGAGATTAAAACAGCGTTCGTAGCAAACCACATGCGAATAGCTAGCAATAGCGAACTGGATAGCGTGTCAACATGCGAGTCTCGTATCGCCAACCACACAAATGCGTCCAGCAAGCGTTTGCAAAATTGGATAGCGTTGACACTGCGAGCCAAATAGCAATTAATTGCTTATCACATACTTGTATGACAGATAAAATGCAAACAATACGATTGTGAAGCAGCTTTAGTAATGCTAAATAGCGCAATTTCATGCAAATTCCATTTTTTTCTATTGTTTAATTAGCACTATTTTGTACTATTTAGTATTTAGTGTTTCACGGATTAATTGTTTGCACTCTAGCGATAACAGGCAACTAATTAATTATTTATTTTATTTTTATTTTATTTAGCATTTACCTCACATCAAATAATAGTTTTAAGAAATGAAAAATATCAACAAATCACAAGCAGATAAGAGGTAAGGGATACCGTCACAGGTTTCCACATATTGGGCTGCCTGTGGTCGCACTGCACATGATTCGAATGCACGACCGTATGAGTTATAAAAGCCACTAAGAAACGGGTCCATATCATGTTCTTTCTCATGATATGAGCGGAAAAAGGGACCAATTATCGGTTCCCTATATCATGAGCCTTTTACTTATAAAAATATGAATTCATTGCATTTTAGAGTATGTTAAATTATTCACCAGTATCATTTAGGTGATTTATATATCGAATATGCGGAGACCAGCGGATAACATCGAAGTTTTTGCAAATTATCGTTGAAAATTTTCAGTGTGATATAGTAAAATGCACACATTTTCTTGTATACATATTCTTGTTTTTCCATTCCTAAAAACTATTAAATGCGTATATAATAATAATGGGGTTTACGCTCAACCATATTCTAAGTCAGTCAGTCAGTATCGTTAAAAATCATATCTAGCGACCTTTATTAGCGATACACATGAGCCTGATACAAATTGAAGGTCATAAATAAATTCAAACTAGCAGTGAATAATGTAAACCATATCTCAGAGTGAAATGATACGGAAGAATTCGTGCTTTCATGATGGAAATTAAAACGTAAATAATTTTATAATCTCTATATACTTTTTGCGCAAGATACTACTGAATAAGTACATCATTTCGAATACATCTGACAAAAAAAAGTAATGATTTCGTGACACGAGTGTGGGCATGAAATATCTCTGAGTTGAACGGTAGGTAGGTGTTAGCCAGCTAAGTATCTCAAACATTTATCACAGGCTGTTTCCTCTAATTTTTGAATGTTTGAAAAATGATTCAGTACAGCATTTTATTTATAAATCAAAATTCAATAACCTAAAAAACATTATAATTTCCGTGGATCAAATATTTCTCGAAGTATCTATATACCCGGCACCCGGGAACCAATACCCGGGAGTTTTTGATTTTTGAAAAAAATCATCAAATACACAGATCGGTAAGAGCATGATACCAAATGCACTCATTTCTTGACCCTCTTGTGTCACACTCTCAAGATTCATTCTCTATTCCCATAACGGTGATGAATGCATTCAGGACCTACCACTCTCTTGTACTCGATCATCAGCTATTCCAATCCCATACATTGGTTGCAGAATATCGACCGTAAGAGCATGATACCAAATGCACTCATTTCTTGACCCCTCTTGTATTACACTCTCAAGATTCACTTTTCCATTCCCATAACGGTATTGAATGCATTCAGGACCTACTACTCTCTTGTACTCGATCATCAGCTGTATTCCAATCCTATGCTCGCGGCTACCTTTGGAAGTGGTGGTAGGGAGCGCAAGTTTGGAGAATATAGGAGACTAGGGGAAAAAGTGGGAGGATTGGATCGGAAAATATGAGATACTAGTACCTCACCCACATGACACATCTATATCACATGTGAGTAGCGTCTATTCGATTATTCTTGCCCATTATTCTAAATTCCAGTACATTACAATTAAATCTTTTAGTTAGTTAGATGCACTCGATTGCAGAGACGTCATGTAGCAAACATTTATACAAATATTTGATGAGATGCATAATGCAAAATAACCATTTTCAACGCTTAAAACCCACTGATTTATAATCTGTACGATATAATAGACAAAAAATATATTTTGACAGTCATTGAATGAAACAAACAATAAATAAAGCGATTTTTCTGTTTTGCATATCATTAAATATACTGAATAAATTAGATATTTGTATAAATGTATACTACAACGTTTCTGCAATCGAGTGTAAATGTCGTATCTCCGCGCGCCCATGCAATATCTCTATTTACATGACAATCTTCTTAGACTACATTGACGAATCCTTAGCCGGTAGAGCAGCTTACAACGTCAGGACAAATACTTTTTCCAGCATTTTTTTTTACAATGTTTTTTCAGAGATTTTTATGCATAGAATAACTTCAAAGTTGAAGTTTACTTAGTCTTACGCTAGCTTTACATGATAGACTCTAACTTACCACAGAATCAAGCATGTGTGTTTGAAAGCCACCTTATAATAATAGCTCTTTATTAATTAATAAGACAAACGTCCTTAATGACAAATTGACTAACTAAACTAATTGTATATGTAAGAATTATGATAAAATAAGAGAAAACTTCCTTAAAAAGCTCAGTTTTTACTGATTGGAGACTAAAACTATGTACTCTATCTCTTAAGACCCTGGTCCTCTTGGGTGGAAGCAGATGGAAAAGAGAATGATTAGCCTGAGTTACTTTATCCCAAAATCTTAAATCTGAATTTTCAATTATGTCTTTCACTGGAACCATATTCTTAATATAATCAAACTTAAAAGCCCTATTCTGCAAAACACCTATTTTATATAAATATTTAGAGTAACTAGAGTACAAACACTATAAGTGTGTAACATAAATACCACTAAATACTGCTAAATTATGCTAATCCTGTCGTTTTCTATTGTTTAATTAGCACTATTTACTATGGAGTCTACCTCTTGGATAGAACAATCATTATTACCAATCCTAAAGGTACTAAGTTATATCGTCTGTGTGTTTAACCAAAATAGACTTAGAATTATTAATAGCTTTGATGTCATTTAGCATAACTGAAAAGAGCACAGGACCCAAAATTGTTCCTTGGGGAACACAACTATTTATAGATACAAAAGGAGTAAAAATGCCATCACTAATGACTCTCTGTTGTCTATGAGTAAGAAAATCCACTACCCAGTTAAATATATATGGGTTAATAGGCAATTGTTTAAACTTATTCAGTAAGATAAAGTGATTCACTGAATCAAAAACTTGCAAGAAACCAAAGGCAAAGACATTTCACTATCAGCCATCCCATCCAACATTTTCATCCACATATGGTGGCACTGAAATAGTGCCAATGTGGTATTACAACCTTGTTTATAAGAAAACTGATCCTGACCTATTTCTATTTTTAAGATTGATGGTCTAATTTCCAAGTTATAAATTATACGTTCAAGAGTCTGATAATAATGTCAGTCAAAGATATTGGATGCAGTTGATTGATGGTTTGAAGTGGAGATTCTTTAGGTATAGAAGTTAAGCTAGCAACTTTCCATGGCAGTGGGACTGATTGAGCTTCAATAGATAGGTTGAATGAGTGAGTAATAACTGGAGCCAGGTCTAGTGCAAATTCTTTCCAGAACCATGCAGTACTGAATACCATCCCGACCTGAGGCTGTTTTTTAACACTTGATAGGAACTTGAATGTGGTAGATTCATCAACAACAGGCATTCTTGTATGTTCCATAATTTCCAATAAAATAGGAGTTTTATATTTAGTATCTGTGTTAATTCCCTGAAAAAAAGTATTTATATCTTCCAGACAGAAGATTGAACTAAGTGGGACATCCTTTGCCTCTCTACCAGTGATAATGTTTTCTGTCTTCGAGTTGAGATAAGGAAAACTGATGAATTTATGGTTGCAGATTAGTTGATTAACATCGCCAGCTAGCATGAACTTACATTTGGATTTTCCGACAAGAGAAATTCAAGTACATCAGCAAGATATTCGATTAAGTCGTCCGGGTTGCAAACTGGATCTGGTGGATGATAAAGTACAGCAGCATAAAACAGTTGATTCTTTGAAGGACATATTTCAACCCACAGGCATTCAAGGTCTCTACCATCATTGAAAGGTTCAAGCACTTTTATTTTCCAATCATTCCTACTTACGATAGCAACTCCACCTCCAAACCTTTCTATCTAAGTTCTAAATTCTATAAAGTTCTTATACGAGACATCCAGGACAAGCTTCGACGTACGACTGCTGTTAGTAAATAATGATGGCTCATGATATAGGAACCGATAATTGGTCCCTTTTTCCGCACATATCATGAGAAAGAACATGATATGGACCACTTTTATACCTCTAAAAGCTAGAGTACGAGCTTACAGCACGGGTTTTGGAGGAAGAGTGACAGATCTATAGTAAATTACTATTGGGATAATTTTTCTCATTCAGATATGAGATTGGTTCAGTTTGAATTCAAGGAACGTATGTCTGTTGGAGTGGAATTGGTTGATGGAGGTGATGTTGTTGATCTGCATTCAGTGGACTCGTCCATTCCAACAGACATGAAAAACTTTCTAGAATCATTTGAAAAATTGAAAGCCAAGGCTCAAAGGTAGGTCAACGTAAGTGAAAAACACCTTAAAATCTTTTCCTATGATTTTTCCAAGGCTGTTTTAAAAATCATGGAAGCTTCACAGTATGATAATGTTTTTAGCTATTTATGCCGAAAGGAACATCCTCCTGATTTTGTGAATAAAGAGAAAATTTTTACAAGGAGTTCTTGCTCGAAATAATTGGACACGAAGAAACTCACTAGCATCGCGTACTATGGTACATAGAAAAAGGAGGGAAAAAGAGAGTGGTAATCAGAGGACGTGAAGAGAAGCAAAGCTAGTTTCTTTGAGGAGTGCCATTCATCTGTTTTCGGCGCCCATGTAGGGCTAGATAATATTCTGCAAAGAAATTTTGTATATGAATTTTGCCGAGAGACCAAGAAAAGAACTCGCTTGAATTATTGCATTCAGTAAATACAATTTTATCTCTCAAAATACCAACAGTAGTAGAGGATCACACGGTTATAAGAAGTGCGATAAAGATGTACGATAGAAATAGTCCACTGATTTATTTTTTGATTTCAGTGTTAATTTCAGTTCAGGTACGTATCGCTTGTTCTTCGGATATAAAAAGTACGTTTATTTGACTATGCAGAGTAATAACAAATAAGGATCGATGGATGACTGTTTTGCAATTTTCTTACATGTAACAAGCATAAATTATGAACCCAACTGTGCTTTTGTTGTAAAAAAATCGCTATATATAAGATAACCTTCATATTTAAATACGGTAGGAGTGCCGAAGAGTGCCGAAGCCTTAAACGCCTTCCTATTAGTCTTGCTATATATAGTGCCAAAAATAATTGATAAAAAATTCTATTACACATTTAAGCTCGATATCTGTGAAATAAAGCCGTGAATAAAAACCATATCAGTGAATTCGAAGTGATACGATATCATTTCACGGTAAACTGTCCAATCAAATCTTGCGATATATTTTACTTGAACCAATCACATTGTTTGTTCTATTCAGAACTAAATGTGTAATAAACGCTCGAGGACTCGCTCGTTCGCGATATGATAGAAAAACTCGTGAATAAAAACGATATCAAGTTCTTAACATGTGATAATCTCTATATATGAAAATTTCTGCAATTCAATTTTTGTTTTGAAAAGAATTTATAAATTTAGGGAAAATTGTATCTGACTCGTGGTTGACTCGTGACTCGTGACTCGTACTTGACTCGTGACTCTTACTTGACTCGGGCTCGAACTTGGCTCGCTCAACCGAATAACTCATATAGCCTCTGGCTGAATTACTCAATCTTAATTAGTACAGATAGAATGAAGTCATTAAACCTGTGAAATAGATTTTAGACTATGCACATTGGTAGACCTTAAGGTGACTGCCTACTTTTGGAAATTAATTTAAACTTTTTTTAAAACTTCAATTTCCCGAATTTAAATTTAAATGCTCATTACAAATCTGGAAAGAAAAACATGGTGTCCCGTGCTCGTTTTCGAGATAATCAGCATTTAATGGAAGCCTATGCATGAATTTTAGGAGCAAAAATTGCGCCACCGGAAGTGATTAGAAAAAATTAAGATTCATAAGATAATAGTTATTTGCTGACTATATGATTGCACGAATAAAGGCTAGTCAATCATTCAACAATAATACATGGATATTTTTGACAAAAAGACAAAGAGATACATTGATTTGTCATAATTTGTAGCTTTGGTGCTCTTGAAAATTCGCATAAATAAACAAAAATACTGATTTAAACTTTTTTAAAATTGTTGATATAATCTAGATTTTTAGGAGTTTTTTCGAATGAGCTATTAAAAAATAGAGAGTCCCGTACAAAATTTGAGGGTTTTGCCCTGTTGAAGCTCAAAACGTGTATAGTTCTTCAATAAAATCTAGTACATTTTTCAGCACTCATCGTGGGCTCAAATCGACCGTTTAAAAGTAGGCAGCCATCTTAATTCCATTGTTTTCTTTTGTGTCTATTTGACTATTACACATTGACTAGTAGTTTTTATTTCATGGGTTATTACTAAAGTTTCACGGTTATATTGTTTGCACTCAATTGCAACAAGACTCAAGTAGTAAATATATATGGCAAGGTAATTTCATGCTATTATTGGTCAATTTTGCGGTCCATGACTTATGGTACAGACCAAAAAATGAAATGGTTCACTGTGTGTACATACTTATGATCTTTTAAAATGTTCAAATCTTTGTTACAAAGAATTTTTCTGGATGAAAATCATCGGAAAACCTTGAGAGAGGATGTCAACAAAAATCGAACATACATCGGGCAACAGTCAAATAGCAATATCGGAGTTACACTCTGTTGCCTTAAAACAATTGTTGAAAGTCGAGGCATTTGGGTCAATGCAATGAAATTTATAGAAACTGACCCAAATGTAACAATATTGTCTGAAGGCAAATAGAGCATACTCTGATATCTGCTATTTGCTAATACTTTGGTGTTAGGAAGACCTTGAGGCAATAAAAACCATGGTATACTTTATTTGCCGAAATATCGCTTTATTTCCAAGAAAAACCAAAATTTGTGCATAATTGAAAGAACCTCTGAAAGAACCAAATTATTCTCCAACTTCTGGAGTATCGCCAATTTTTGCAAAAGCATGTACAGAATTAATTGTTTAAAAATTGAAATAGCTAGTGTTTTAGCTTTGAAAAGCTATAATTTCTTTAGCATTTGAATAAATTTATAGTTGTGGTAAAAAATTAATTACCAGGGTACCTTAACGCCTTATCAAAAGTGAGGAACTTTCAAAAAGGTTATTAATTATACCTATCAAGCAGTCACCCTCTATTCAGCAGACACCTTTTAAAGTCCCAAACAATATGCCACTAAATAACTGTTTTTAGTACCTCTATTCCACGGCTACCTCTATTGAGCGGTCATGGTCACTATTTTCACAGTAAGCCAATTTGTGTTGAAATGTTTTATGTGAGATGTTAGAATGAATAGGTGACAATTGATAATGACAAGAATAATTGTAATTTAATGCGTTGTAACATGAGGTTAATTATAGCTATAAGGACAATCAAACAAGACGTAAATATCCGCTCTCTACCAAAGCATATAAAAAAAAAGTACTAAAGCTCTACGTTCTGTTCTGCTACAAGATAATAATAGTGTATGTCTATAAAAATCCTTGCTCCTGAAGTTTTGTTTTAAACCATTGAATAGAGAGCTGGTCTCCTGTAAAGCAGTACTCACTTGGAATTTCCAAACTGTAAGCTGCCCCTCTGTTCATACGCTTGCCTTTCACAACAACTTTGCCTTAATTTGTCGCTGTCTTTAAAACTTTTGACACCCATAAAGCCATAAATTTTGGAATATGCCCAAGAACAGTTTCACCATTCTGTATCTCATTTTTGTAGCTTGGCTTGCGAGACCTCCTATGCACACTAATCTGTAATTGTGCTTTTGTTATATCTAAAAGTAATTCTAATTAACAGTTTATTAAAAGTCGAATGATCCATTTTACGGTGTAAATTCAATACAATGTAGTTAATTGCTGAAAACACAATTTTTTTTATTGAACCTCTGTTAAGCAGCCAACCTCAATTAAGTGCCACTTTTTCTGGTCCCGAGGGTGACCGCTTAATAGAGGTCCCACTCGGGTATAGATTGTTTTCCCAAAGATAATTTTCTATTTCTTCAGAAATTACTTGTGACTGCTTGGATGCAAGCCTAGCTTGTCATTGGTTGAAGTTTTCATTTTGATATCTAGTGATTTTCTTAGCTTTTCAAATGCCCCTTCAGAAAATAACTTAACTACTCTCCCCTTCATTTCAAAATACTTCTGCAAACTACTCACTATCTCGTGCAATGTTTTGGCGGGATACCGCTCGCCTCCTTCCTTCCTAACTTCAGTGATGAATTGGCTAACAACGTCACTCAGGTTTCCGTCTTGCGTAATATCCAACAATTCTGTCGTCTTCTCATCTTTGGAAAAGCCACTGCTCTTTCGCCACATTGCCCAATTTTGGTTTAAACGGAAAGCCCACATGACTTAACTCTTTGTATTAGTTGGAATTGACTCCTCTGCTAGTTCTACTAAATGCCTCTCTTGCATTATCTTGAAACGACTTTGTTGAGCTCTTCGACTTGCTCCTCTTCAATAGCTATAGAAATAAAGAAGTAATTCATTTAGTTGAAAACATATTTACAAGCAGTTAAAAGTCAAGACAATAGCATCACATGAAATAATCAACAGAATCATCATACTTTTAAACAAACTCACTTTTTACAGTTAAAGACGAGTTCTCATTTTCAAAACTTTCCACCAATAATTGCAATAGGATTGCATCGTTGTCCTTGTGGACCGCTAACAGCACTCTTCATATGTCTCCATTTCAGCAAAGTAAACTGTGAAGTGAACTCAATGAAATGCACATGTGAAAAGCCAAAGTTCGATTTTATAGTCAATTAATAGGAACGTGAATATGCAAAGCTCAAAGCGTTTCATTGGTGCTTTGCAATATAGTGTATTTGATAATTTGAAGCTTTGTATACAAGTTCAATAGAACTCCTATACAAAGTGCATGGATTATTATGCTCACTTGAAACCAATAAGATTTCCGATTAGAAATTCTAATGGAACAACAAGTTTAAAAAAGACACTCTAAACATAAACCATTAATTAGCCTGCTTATTGTAAAACAAGAACAAAACAGTTTTGACAATTTGGTTTCTTTTCTTCGAAAACAATGAGAGTAAATATTAAATAGGATAATGGTCTCGCTCTTCGGATAATTGAAATAATCCTTAGAGTTCGACCATTATCCAATACGAATTTACTTATTACACATGTTCTCATTTGATTTGCGAGCCCATCCTACACAGCCTACCGCCTCATCTCTCATTAACTAACTGTTAGGTCTGTCCGGAAACCGGCGACAGCTTTCTTGTGCCGTTGATCCCAGCAGCGTATCTGGATTTCAGTAAGCGTTCTGATTGACTCTTTCATATACATTGCTGATTGGCTATAATTTCCCTCTACAGTCCCTATTCAAATGTCAGGCTAGTTTGTTCATGTGCCAGTTCCACATCTGTTGGTTTTTGCCAGGAATAAGTCTCATATTTATATCTCATTTATTGCTAGTTGTTCTATGTCCTTTCACTTTATCAAGGCGCTTGAAAAGCTCTCGAATTTTAAGATTCTAGTGAAACTCCTTGAATTTTTGCAATGATCATTACTTGCATGGTTTTGAAATAGATCTAGTCAGAAAGATCAGCAAATCTGAAAGTCGGTCGTGTGCAGCTACCATGTAAAACCTTGGTATACTCCTTGAAAATTCATTTTTGGGTCCTTGTATACTCCTTGAATAGTCCTTGAATTTTAAGTGGTTACCTCAGCATGAACTCTGTTTCAAAGCACCACGATCGGTATCTTATTGCTAGTAATTTTATGTCCTTGAGAGATATCAAAGCATCATGATCAGTATCTCAAGGAAAGTCAAAGTTAAACGCAAAGTGTGAGTTGGAGAGTCTCCCATCTATTTTCAATCGACAGAATGAGTATATAGGCAAGTTGTGCATTTAATCCAACTGCAACACAAACTTGAAATCGAATTGCATGACATACATTAGAAGAATACATTGCCTGTTGAGACAAATAAGCTTTAGAGGGGATCAGCAGAGGATATAGAGTGTGTAACCCCTTAAAAGAGTCATATTAAATGGACTAGCAAAGGTAATGCATCATTAGGCTTTTCAAGTTTGACTCCTTTTCGCACTTTAACAAGACCAAGAAGCCCATGTATTATACACAAATTTTTAAAAGCACACAAGGCCCAAGAAGTTTGAGGGTATTTTGGCTCTATTTGAGGGTCATTAATTGACAATTTTGTTTGTCTCATTTTCCTTGGAAATAAAGTGTTATTTCAAAAAAAGGAAGAACTTGTCTGAATCCATCAGGTGGAGAAAGCAGTGGTTTCTTTCATTAACGTTTCAAGTAGTTTTCTAGGCTCATCCACTCTTGAAGTATTTCCATATTTCAGTAATATTTCATCAATAATTCCACACTTGAGTTTGAATGCATTTGTGGACAGAAGAGTTGGCAGTACCTTTTGAAAATGAGTCGAAAGTGTGTTGTCTTCATGACTTCAGCCATTGTGCATATGGGGGCCTGCTGTAAACATTTAAAAGTTGAAAAGTGAGGAAAAACTATCCATGTTCAGTGAGCCGTAATTTTTCAAAGCTTCTCATTCATTTCTGGAGAGATTTTGAGTTTTTTACCATTAAAAGGCAGGAAAACAAACAAAAGGCAGGGCTGTTGTGAACAATCCGCACCATATAGTAAGGTTTCAGTCAGTAAGTGTTGGCTGACTACTAACAAACATCTTACCGGCCACTTACTGACACCTTACTGACAACCAGATTTCAGAATTACAGAGAGTTACATAAAGTCGAACTCTCTGTAAACGCATTGTAATTCAAGAAAAGACATAAAAGTCTGTTTTTGTGGATGATAAAGAGATATCAAACTACAGTTTCGTTAAAATTAGCGATCGTGAGTAAATATTGGAACGGTACTAGCAGCAAATTGATCCAGTGGTACTAGTAACTCAAACTCGGCAAATATGTGCTGCCTAAGAAGATTATTTTTTGTCTGACACTTTCATCTAAACTGATATCACAAATTTGCTTTTATGCTGCCTAGATCTATATTTTCATTACCAAAATTATGCTGTGAGTAAAAGTGAACTTTTTTTTAGAATTTTAGAAAGTGGCAAGGGTGTAATTTCAAGAGCTGAGGTCAAACTTAAGGCACCAATCTATAACCCAGAAAAGGTTTTGTGTGGAGGCATGAATTATGTTGATCACTGCCGTGAACAAAATGCACTAATTCCAAAAGAACCCATATTCTTCAGCAAGTTTGCAAATGCCATTATTGGTACTGGTGACCCAATAATACTAAACAGTGAAGTAAAGGTAAAAAATTATAATGTTAGAGCATAATATTATGATAAATTAGCAGTGTTTTCTATACGTTTTTTAAGTAATAGGAGAAGATTGTGAACTAGCCAGACAGTCCTGGCAGGATTTTCTTAGACTGCGTTCAGCCAGTAATATTTTCTCAAAAAATTTCAAGGGAAATTATACTGGCTGAACGCAAGCTAAGTTTTTATTGAAGTGCCTTTGGCAACAGAAAAATTCCATCCAATCTTTGTTTTATTATTTGTACTTAAAGTAGGGCTCTGTGAATATGAAAGGCATTTTCTGTTTCTCAATATCTTGTTTTGTTTCAGACAATTTTTAAATATATGCAAATTGAGTAACTTATGCCATCCCTAGTAAAGTAATGTGCACAGACTTCAGCAATGATAACAAAGGGAAAGGAAGTCCTTTTCAAATACACAACCGACGCCAATGAAACTTGGCATTAATTAGTATAGTATGAGGCAGAGTAAAATTAGGGATTAATTTCACTAATGTTTTCAAAGTATTGAAATAACAAGTGGAATTAATCCTTAATTTTATGAGAACCCATATGATTACCGTTTAACGTATAAGGGCAAAATTCATCAAAAAAATCTGTGTTGAAACAGATATGCTGTCTTATCCTAACCTATCCAATCAAATTTAGTTATGGTTCAAAAGAATTTTATTCAGAATTCAGAATTGTTTTTTCATTACATGTGTGCTATCTTCCATCAAACTATGGACAATAATCTAGGTTTTTTTGCGTACAAAAGAATATAATTGATCACTGAGAGTCAAACAATAAGTTAATATTTGGCAAGTTTCCCTTGGATCTTGCTGAATAAAACGCTAACTTAAGCTTAAATCTTGAAAAAAGGTACTTCAACTGAAGGAACAGCAAATGTAAAATATCAAGTCAAAACCCATAAAAAATGCTACCAACAAAGTTCTTAATCTAAATCAGAATCAAAAGGAAGAAGCCAATTAAAGTGGCGTTTTGGGACTACTACAAAGTGGTCTTTCCGAGGCCCATTTATAGAAATTTATCCAAACACCTACAATCTTTCTAGTGTTCTCACTTTCGCTTGAACTTTATTTTTAGTTTCCTTGTCATTTCTTCATTTGGCAATGCAAAATATGAAGCCATTTTGGCTTTCAAAAATGAAAACTTTACAGTTTGCAGGCTTTGCCATCAAAACTGAACTACCAATCATAATCTAGTAATTCTGTCCTGCAAATTTCGGAAAAAAGCCCTCCTTCATTAGCAAATCATTTTGCCCTGTATTTGTAATTTTTCTCTGTATTTGTTAAAATATAGTTTATTACTAGCAATGAAGGGATGTTATTAACCACCAGTTAGTAATGGTATCGCTATGGAAACGGGTTTTGTTCCAGATCTCCTGCTTATGAAAATCAAGAACCCTTGTTTTTTCTTTTGAATGTTTTTTATACACTTACAAAAAGACATTAGTATTATGTGTTTGTATAAGCAACTTATTACTTAAAATTTACCCTTTTATCATTAATTATACTGAAGTCTGTTTATGACTTAATGACTAGTGAATATTCCATGTTCTCTTATTTACAAATACACTAATTAATGAAATTAAGATTGGATAGTTTTTTTTTTCTACGTAGGCACTTGAAATGATAGGAAAGATTATGGTAGTTAATGCTAGGGAGTACATGTACATTGGCACATTGGCTATTGCAGTGTTACAAAATTAACATCACCTAGGAAGAGTCATATTGCAACATTATTTTTTTAAGTTCTTTAATTTTGTGTGTGTTTATAGGAGTTGGATTATGAAGTAGAGCTTGCATTTATCATTGGAAAAACAGGCAAAAATATCAAGGTACATTGACAAAGATATGCATGGATATCAAAAATTAAAGGACGGGTATAAAACCTGGATCAGGGGCCAGATATGTATTAAGTAAAGGTTATATACCTTATACCTCGGTGGTTATGAGATATATCTCATAACCACCAAGGTATAAGGTATATAACCGTCTTATATCATCATTGAGGAAGTTTCTTAACGGCTCCAGAGGAGGTTGATATCTAGTTATCAACCTGGATATTCCTTTGTTTAATCAGCCCCGCACTCCCCTGAAAACTATTCAAAGCTGCCCCCGACTTTAAGACAGTTGGGTGAATAAGAAAGATAATGGCCGCCTGAGAACAAAAGAAACTGAGTTGATATAATTGAAATGACTGGCTCCTAATAATGATAACAGAAACTACAATTATTACTATGCTTTATTAGCAAAAATAATTGGCCTCTTGCAATGCTAAGTAACTTTAGCAAATTCATGAATATTAATAAGGTGATTTGACCAATGGCGTCCTTGATTTACATCATGTGACAAGTTTTTTATACCCCGCTAAAAAATCAAGATTCGTAAAGTCGGGGGCGGTTTTGAATTTTTCAGGGGAGTGCGGGGCTGCAGATAATGAATACATGATGCATTAAACATTAGTGGTCTATCACATTTAAAACACTCATGTTTATATTCATGAGTGTTCTAAATCTGATAGACCACTGATATTCAATGCATAATACTAATTTGCTCTAGAGGCGTGTCAAGATTTTGTAGCGTTTCTTTTACATTGAAATTGAAGCTACTTTCTTCCAATGCAGCAAAACTTTTTTGTTTTTGAAGGTTATAGAAATACATGAATTTGCTAAGATGTTCAGAATACTCGAGACCGTGTTTTATCGGCTAGAAAACTCTCGCCTCCGTCTCGAGTTTTATATGCCGATAAAACACGCTCTCTCGTTTTCTAAACATTACAAAACATTCTATCTAGACAAAGACAAACAGAAAAAAACTGGAAAACTCACAATCCTCACGATGACGATGACACCATGCATGCAGGAAAGCTGTTGTGTATTCGTCAGCATTTCACTCTTCCTTCTTATTATATGTTGAATCGGTTTTGATGAACTTACACATTTTAAGTATATTTTTCTATGTCGAAGGATTAAATAGTAAATACTAACAATAATTCCTCGCCTAGCACACTATTATATAGCCCTCCACTTTTGAGCCATAAACGATTGCACTAAGTCATAACTGTTTATAATGACATCAAAAGCGAACAAAGACCTGATAACAATAGGTTTCCTAACCATTCCCCTCTATTAACTATGATGCAACCAAACCATTTGTTTTTATTTTCATTGCAGTAAAAATACATTACAAGACATACAATACAATAAATACAATACAAGACACCGAAATTCCTATGGAAAACCAAACATTGTTATGTTAAAGATTCATAATTAAGTAAGCTTTTTTTGATCACCTTAACCAGTTTTCAAATCTTTCGTCCTAAAAGAATCAGGAATCTGGAATCTCTAAATTTTTGATTTCAATAAAAGACATCCAAGGTAAATTTCACTAAATTTGATATTTTGTTGGATTGTCTGTAGTTATCTTTGGTTTTTTTAAGTAAAAATAATTCATGGAAAACTTTGTTGAAGAATCTTCAAAGAACAAAACTAGCCCCTGGGGTGGCTGGTGGTGAATTGTGTACAAAATTCCTAAGTGGGAGAGTATGATTGTGAAAAGAAAACAATGTAGTGCATTTTGATTTGATTTCAATGCATGGTTTTTATTATGGGATACGTTATCTTCATCTCTAATAAATTTTGTCCAAATACCAGCTCATTAATTTCAGGCTATATGAGGCTGGGACAAAACCTGGACTGCCCAAACCTGGACCTACAAAACCTGGACCTACAAAACCTGGACTGACAAAACCAGTACTGACAAAACCAGTACTGACAAAACCAGTACTGACAAAACCAGTACTGACAAAACCAGTACTGACAAAACCAGTACTGACAAAACCAGTACTGACAAAAGCAGGACTGGCAAAAGCAGGACTGACAAAAGCAGGACTGATAAAACCTGGACTATGAGAAGAAAACATCTAGTTATTATTACTAACTTATACATAAATAAATAATATATAATAAATAAATCACTTTATTTTAGTGTCTAGTTGTTCTAGCTCTTTTGCACTAATTGGGGACACTTTTCGCACACAACGCTTAACTCACATAACCGGAGAACTATTGATATCAACAGTTTTAATATCAACAGTATTAATAACAACAGTATTAATATCAACAGTATTAAGTATCAACAGTATTAATATCAACAGTATTAATATCAATAGTATTAAATATCAACAGTATTAATATCAACAGTATTAATATCAACAGTATTAAATATCAACAGTATTAATATCAACAGTATTAAATATCAACAGTATTAATATCAACAGTATTAATATCAACAGTATTAATATCAACAGTATTAAATATCAACAGTATTAAATATCAACAGTATTAATATCAACAGTATTAATATCAACAGTATTAAGTATCAACAGTATTAATATCAACAGTATTAATATCAACAGTATTAAATATCAACAGTATTAATATCAACAGTATTAATATCAACAGTATTAAATATCAACAGTATTAAATATCAACAGTATTAATATCAACAGTATTAATATCAACAGTATTAAATATCAACAGTATTAATATCAACAGTATTAAATATCAACAGTATTAATATCAACAGTATTAATATCAACAGTATTAATATCAACAGTATTAATATCAACAGTATTAAATATCAACAGTATTTATATCAACAGTATTAATATCAACAGTATTAAATATCAACAGTATTAATATCAACAGTATTAATATCAACAGTATTAATATCAACAGTATTAAATATCAACAGTATTAATATCAACAGTATTAATATCAACAGTTTTAATATCAACAGTATTAATATCAACAGTATTAAATATCAACAGTATTAATATCAACAGTTTTAATATCAACAGTATTAATATCAACAGTATTAATATCAACAGTATTAATCAGAGTTGATATAGCTAATTATTATTTTACATATGAAATGGATTTTTTCTGACAGTTTGCAAAATTAAAACCGGTTCATCAAGTAATTTATCAGCTGTGTGTATTTTGTCTATCCTAAATAACATACTGTTTTCTTTAACACCACTAGTTCACTAGTGTTCTGTACCACTAAGCCATTACCCATTTATTCTTTAATAGGAAGAAGATGCAATGAATCATGTTGCTGGATATACTGTAGCACATGATGTTTCAGAAAGATATTGGCAATTGCAAAAAAATGCTGGGCAATGGTTTCTGGGAAAGACGTTTGATACCTTTTGTCCTTTAGGACCAGCTTTAGTGACAAAGGATTCTGTTTCAGGTATAAAACATGGTTTATTATGACTACCCCAACTATACAGTGAGAATTGTAACTCAAACTCCAACATTTTTAAATTTGATTTTTTTTAAATTTTCAACATGAAGCAATGAGTTCAATTACACGAATTGAATAAAATATATCTTATTTCCAATCGATTGGCTCAAGTTCACAGTTTGATTGTCCTCATTGTGAAAGTTTGAAATTGATTTTTGTGAATTATGCCTTATAAAGTATCAAAACAATTTTAAGCAAACAAATTATTATCATAATTATTGTTATTATTATTTAATATTACTATCATTAGTATTATTACTTCTTTACGTGTCACGTTTCGTTGATACTGCATGCCCTCAGGAGATTCAGTGACAACACTATTTCCTCCTTTGCTCACCAATAATTTTTGATAGCCTGTTCTCCTTGCCTTGTTTGATTAGTACTTTGTCTCCTGCACTCAGTCCTGAGTAGTGATCTATTCTGCCTCTCGATTTCACTGTTTGCCTGTGGCCTCAAGGGTGTGACTCTTCGGTGCTTGATGTCATGATCCAATAAATACTGCTCAAATGCCTCTTATAAGAATTGTGTCCCATTGTCGCTTGATATTGATTGGGGTAGGCCATGCTTAAAGAAGATCTCGTCTAATCTCTCGATGACTTTCTCAGTTGAGGTCGACTTCATTATTGCAATCTCGTAAACACTGATGACTCTCACTGGTATTTGCATTCATGTCGAAATATGCAAGCGTTTCAGCTTGGCCCAGTCTGGTCTTCAGCTCCTCAAAGGCTCTTTTATGTTTCTTGCCAAACACAAATGGCACACCTTTCTTCGTGAGTTCCCACATAGGCTCTGTTATTGTTGCATAATCAGGAATGAATCGCGAGTTGTAATTTCTAGTCCAAGGAAGATGACCTCACTGCTGCGACATGTATAGCTTGCATTTGTCCTTATTTAATGTCAAATTCTTCTCTTTCAGCTTCTTCAAGACTTGGTCATACTCTTCTCATTTTAGTATGCACAATAATATCATTAGATATGTTTGCAGCATTATCACAGTTTTGCAGCGTCTCCTGGATAATGTTGGTCGATTTCGGGGGTAGCGTTTACGCCAAACATCAACTGCTTATATCTATACAAGCGACAGTTCAGGTCCAACTTGCTGAATACGGTACTTTGGTTCAGGCTATGAAGCACTTCATCTGCATTTGGTATGAGATGCCTTTCCCTGACAATGGCTTCATTTGCTCACTGCATGTCTACGCTTCGACGAATTTCTCCATTAGCCTTTGTTACAAGCATGACTGGACTAACCCAGGGGCTGGGCCCTTCCACTGGCTCTATTATGTCTAGCTCTACTAGGCTCATCAATTTTCTCTTTGACTTTATCCCTCATACCATAGGGTATCCTATTGCCTGTTGAGCTACAGGCTTGACGTTCGTTGGCATCAATTTAAAGTTTAAGCTGATATTCTTTTAGCTTACCCACAACTTCGGAGACTCTCTTGTATTTATCCATGATAGGAACAGCTTGGTTGATGTTCATCACATTAGCTCCAACCTTCAGCACTCCTAACTCTAACGCTGTCTCTCTCCCTAGTAGAAGTTCGCCAACACAGTCAATCACAATAAACTCTGCCAGCGTCCCACTATTCCCAATGCCAGTCTGTGCAGTAAAACTCTCTATTAGATTAAGTGGTTCATCATCACTACCATAGGCATACAACTTCTTGTTTGATTTCCTGGAATTTCCTCTTCTGCTTCAAGCTCTTCCACAGTTCCTTGTCTATGATATTGACACTCACTCCAGAATCAATTAACATTGAAATCACTTGTCCATATTAAATAAATATTGAAATATTATTTTAATTTAATCATTTATTATGTCATCATTTATTGCAGATGTAAACAAACTTGGGATACGATGTTGTGTAAATGGCCAAGTAAGACAGGATTCTAATACAGAAAACTTGATCTTCAAAATACCAACAATAATAGCCTTTGTTTCCAGGTGCAGTATAAAGAAAATAAATTTCAAAGCTAGGGGCAATATCTGGACAACATAAAATCATCGATATCAAATTATTGATATTAACTGATATTAGTAAATATGAATTTTCAGGTTATCATTCTATTAGTATTGTAATTCTATAAGGGAAGCATGGGTGGTGTACAATGGATAAAAAATGAATTAGAAGATTTTTCTGCTCGCGCCTTTGTTTTCCTATATAATTCCCTTATGGTATCTAATGCAAGTAAGGTTAGCACGTGCCACCTCCATCTGGTGGACCGCATCTCCTGGCCCCACGCACATAATTCCAGATTGAAACTTGGTAGCATTGGGGAGACTTGTGTTGTCAATCAAAATAATACTGCGCGCGCTCATCCCTTTCGGAAGAAAACTCTGAGCTCTGTAAGTTTTCTCATTTTTTATACTAAATTTTATCTTTTCATTTCTCAAAGTATTTCGAACTTATATCTAAGAAGTTATTTTACAACTTACTGAGTTTTCTCTGTTGAATTTTTTTTCTTAAAGATTCGTTTTTATCTACTTTTTTTTTTTTACCGTTATCAAACAAACATAGAAAAATTACTTCGTGTCTTCAACTACGTTTGGTTGATTGGTTGCTCACTTATTTTTTCATTATTCTTATTCTGAATTTTGTTTATTGTCATTAACTAATATATCGTTACTAAATTCTTTATTCTTTACATCTTTTCTTAGATTTTTTCATATATTTCAGATTTGTTATTCGGTTATTTTGTTCGTTAGTTTTTCCTTTCCAATTCAAAAACATTAGATTTTGTTTGTTTTATTTGATTTGAATTTCAAACTCGAGCTGTAACCGTAGTGGGTGAAAGCGCGCGCGCAAAAAAGAACTGTTTAGACAACAAGCTCGAGCTCAAACAGTTGAATATGATGCGTAACCATGACCTAGTCAAAATACTACCAACAACAACGCGCACGTCGCTGTATGTTGCTCATCTTAACGTCAGAAGTCTAAGATATAACTATATATATATATAACTATAAGACTACTGCGGCGAGATAGACATGGAGGATCAGGCAGTGGATGTGCATTTTATGTTACAAACCACTTATCTGTACAACATCAAAAATGCTTTGACTACAGTAACATCGAAGCAATTTGGATTAAAGTAAGGGCTGGTGCGTCAATGGTGCTTATGGGAGTTGCGTATAGACCACCAAGTGATTACGAATTTTTCTCCAACTTCGCCCAACCTCTGGAGAGGATCTGGCTAAAACAACAAAACATAGTCATACTTGGCGATCTGAACTGCGACTTATACAACAAGAAAACCGGTACTGCAGGACATCTTGGAAATAAATTATCAAATCTTCTGAATCAGTTCGGCATGCAAGTCTGCAACGACACGCCAACAAGAGTCACCCTCAATACTGCAACACTGATTGATCTAGTGATATCCAATAAAGTTGGTCTGGTCAAAACCACTGGAACTAGAGAACTTGGTATTTCAGATCACAAGCTTGTTTACGCCAGCATCGACGCCAAGATAAGACGTCCGCCTACCAAGATCATCAGGGCGCGTAACTATAAGAACTTCAACCAGACAGACTTCCAAAAAGATTTAGAAGATGCACCATGGTCTGTTTGCCACGCGTTTGATGATCTTGACGACACATATTGGGCCTGGACAAAATTATTTGGAGACATCTGTGAAAAACATGCACCTTTCAGAAGCTTTAAAGTGTGCAGCCAGTCACTGCCATGGATAACACCTATGATCAGACACAAAATGAATCAAAGATATAATCAAGACCTACCATCAAGCCATCAAGTTCAACGACCCCATCTTATGGAAAAAGTACCGAGAAATGAGGAACCAATTGACGACAGAGGTTAGGAAAGCAAAAGCTGAATACTACAAACAACTGTTTGATAAAGTTAAGGACACCAAGAGCTACTGGAAACTGGTCAACGAATCATCATCTCGTTCCAAAAGCACATCTCCTATTAACGTTATCAGACGTGAAGACAACACCCTAGCTACAGAAAACCAGGAAAAAGCTGAAATTCTGAACCAACACTTCTCGACAGTAGGAGAATTATTGGCTTCTGAGTTACCACCAAAACAACCAGAAGCAGATCATGTGGCCACATATACTAGCCAAACTCAACCACTGTTCCTGCCCACCATTAATGTGACTTGTGAGATCATCCGTCGACAAGTCTCTAAACTCAAATCGTCTAAATCCATGGGTTTAGACAACGTGTCTCCCAAATTAATAAAACTCGCAGACAACGCTAAGCACCATCTTTGACTGACATCTGCTACAAATCTGCAAGCACCAAATTAATACCAAATGCATGGAAAATTGCAAAAATTTGTCCCATCTTCAAGAAGGATAACGAACAAGACAAATCTAACTACCGACCCATCTCACTTCTCTGTGTGCCAAGCAAATTAAAGAAGACTACTGTCGCTGATTGCCTTACTTTACACATGTCATCCAACAACCTGTTCAGCCATTTCCAGTGGGCTTACAAACCTGGTCTCTCAAGTGAACTACTCCTTGCCAACATGATAGAACAGTGGAGGTCGGCCCTTGACTCCAACTATGTTGTTTGTGCTGTCTTTTTTGATTTCAAGAAGGCTTTCGACTCTATAGACCACAGCGTTCTCCTGAACAAGATCACCATGCTCGGAGTGGCTGATAACGTACGATTGTGGTTAAAGAACTACCTCACAGATCGCGCTCATACAACGGTTGTCAACGGTGTATCATCGAGTATTCAACGTGTTAGATATGGCGTCCCGCAAGGATCTGTCTTAGGACCAGTCCTTTTTTCTATCTTCTGCAATGACCTGCCAGATATTGCAACTGGTGAGGATAAGTTATACATGTACGCTGATGATACTACGATATTCACCATTGGCGAAACAACCGATATTGCAGTCAACAAAATAAATGCTGTACTCCATCGAATGTTCGCTTGGTGCAACACAAACCGGATGACTGCTCACCCTGGCAAGTGTGAGTACATAATTCTGCGACGTTCTCCATTCATTGGTCCCTTATCAGACGTCACATTTGGTAAAGTATCGCTGAAGAAAGTCTAACACACCAGATGTCTAGGTCTAGAACTAGATGACAAGCTGTCTTGGTCTTACCATGTAACAGAACTCACTAAATCTTTTGTGCAAAAACTAAATCTACTCAAATCGCTCTACTTCCTTCCCAAACTTGTAAAACGAGACTTCTAGTACAAGATCATTCTTCCAGCCGTCACCTATGGTATATTACTTTGGGGTAACTGTACTCAAACACTCATGGATAACCTGGACAAGCTACACTACAGAGCTGCACGTGTCATCAACCAGCTGCCCTGGAACACCCCAAGAACGGAGATAAGGCGCCAACTGCTTAGAAGACCCCTCAAGTTCTTTTACACTATCAAGCTGGGTGTTTTCATGCACAAGTGCTACTACAACCTAGATTCCAACCAGGAACTGCAGGACCACATCAAAAAGAGAGATGTTGGCTACTCCCTACTTAGTTCCAACCAAAATAACATTGCCTCTTTTCCATACAGTCAATCATGGAAAAAAGGCAATAAGGTACCAGGGTGCAAAACTGTGGAACGCGCTCAACAACAATACTATAGAATCGAGTTGCCCCGTTATTTCCAAACAAAAACTTAAAAAGGACATATCTCAACTAAAGATGTAATAACTCTTTCCAGTCAAAATATTAAATTATGTAATAATTAGCTTAGTAGTAGATAAGATCGAGAGAATGAGAGAAAGAGAGAGGGAGAGAGAGAGAGAGAGAGAGAGAATGTGTGTGGGTGAGAGTGAGAGGACTAGTATAGCTTAGGACCTAGGATAAAAACACGACCACATCAGCTACGCTGTATTTAACTTATCGTGTATAAATAAATATTATCATCATTATTATTATTATTATCAGACCACGTGACATAGCCTGACGTCAGATATCACATAACCCACAAACCAAACGTTTTCGCCAATTTTTTTCGAACACTAGTTACAATTAATGCTATGATAACGAAACTTGGTACATTTGGTGAACCTTGTGTGACGTAAAGCCTGAACTAAAGAAAAATTATGCTATGGCAATGAAACTTGGTGCGATGTTGTGAACGGTATCCGATAAGCTTACTTTGTTAGGAGCAACACAGAAAATTTACTGAACATATAAAATATACAATGTTCCTGAGTGGGGTACCTTTTATTAACACATGAATTGGCTAGGTCCCTCAGTACTGATTTTTGATTACAGAGAATAGTGCTTTGAATAGCTGAATCAAGCCATAACTAGTTAATCAAAATAATGGATTGTAAATTCTTAGAAACTTTTACCTGGAAATTCTGTTGATTTCCTAGCTCAGCTGTTTCGAATTACAGCAGTCAACAAAATAGAGTATAAGTAGACATTGTCTATCACATGATCTGGAAGCTCTACCCTCTCATAATCACTTGACAACATGGTGACACTGAATGCTATTATAGCAAAAGCCTGCAGACATCTTTCTGGCAAAGTAATGAAGACCTCTGTGTACCAGAAAGGGAATCAGAAAGAAAAAGGCAACGGTTTTTTGTGACTGGGTATCCCAGTATATTAGAAGGATTTATAATTGTTTTATGCTTGTGCATGATATCAATAGATATAATACTAATTATATTTATTTCTAATGATTTCAGGCTATTTACACTTAAATGTGGGGATGTCATTCTGACAGGAACACCCCCTGGTGTTGGTGTCTTTAAAAAACCACCTATATTTTTGAAGGTTTGTTGAAAAAATGGTCATAATAAAAACAGCAAAATAATATGATTATTAATTGTATCATCACTCTATAATCCCATATAAGCAACTGTTGTATTATTTTCAAATTTTCTTTACTTTGCACATATTAAAGATTATTTTTAATCGTTTCCATTTACATTCTTTCAAGGGATAACTATGACTATAACTGGAGTCAGTCTAGTATAGTTTGGGATGATATAATAAATCTGCAATAGGACTACATGTCTGTCCACTTTGGAAATAATTGAATTCAATAAATTCCTCCGACTTCCAAAATTGGAAAATTTTGTCTGTTCTCAGAATTATTTTTGTCCAATTATTTCCAAATTGGACAGCATGTAGACCTATACTTATTGTTATTATTATAATCATTATGAATTTTTGAGCTTGACACAATGGTAACTACAGGCAGCAGAACTATGAATAGACCCTTTTTGAGTTCCAAATTACCAATGTGTTTCTTGATTACGAACTCATTTACTCACTATTAGCCTCGAATCAGTGTCGCAAATACCAACGGTAAAGTAAAGAATGCACAACTTCAACGATACAAACACTTTGAAGCTTGAGTCTGTAATCAAAAAACAGTGGTAATTTGGACTCAAAAAGGGCCTATTGAAATATCTGCAGAAAAACCTACAGATAATAATTTATCATGCCTAGTTCACATGATATTAGGTATTGGCAGAATTTTCTGGGCCAACCAGAAACATGATAGTGTGTAAAATAATAACTTATTCAAAATACAGATGTGTAATCAGTGGTAAGATTTTTAAAATGTATTATTAGTCACACTACCATTTTACCCAGTCGTATGTATTACTTATCAATCAAATAAATATTCCTTTTTTATAGGACGGAGATGTTGTACAATGTGAAATTGATGAAATTGGCTGTATTAAGAATCAGATACAGACTGAGTGAACTCACTTGAAGACAAGGCCTGATCTCCTATGTATGCATTATCTTGCATCCCCAAATTGCCTTAGCCTTTTTTCTAGAGAAACAAATGTTTATTAAATTGGCCATAGCATTAAAGGATAGCAATAAATATGTGGTGATTGACAAGCAGTCACTTAAAAATTGTGGTAGGGAAAAGAATGAAAAACATGTCATACTTGGATATAGCATCGAACAAAAAAGAATCATCATTTTAATTGTTAAAAGTCATTAAAATTTATTAGTCTGATTGAAGCAAGCAAATTCAATACTAAATTCAAGTAATATATTCCACACCCAGAGTGCAATGAACAGACAACATGGACTTGTTATAGGTACAACTTAATTCTTTTGTAATTTTTTCTGTATGTATTTTTCTGTATGTTGTAATTTTTCTGTATGTATTTTTTCTGTATGTAATTTTTTCTGTATGTATTTTTTCTGTATGTAATTTTTTCTGTATGTGCAGAATATACTAGGGCCATTTAAGGTTATTCCCTTACAGCAAACATGCAGTGTTCATCCTCAGCTGAATTTCTCGTCCAGAATCGAGCGAGAGACCATTCGTTCGTTAATTGACATATAATCAAGGTTGAACACTCCACTCCTTCTCTCGTATAATTCGTATGCTGATGTGTTTTAAGTAATATGACGATGATGTGTTTAGTACCATGATGATGATGTGTTTAGTACCATGACGATGATGTGTTTAGTACCAAGATGATGATGTGTTTAGTACCATGATGATGATGTGTTTTAAGTACCACGACGATGATGTGTTTAGTACCATGATGATGATGTGTTTAGTACCACGATGATGTGTTTAGTACCACGATGATGTGTTTAGTACCATGATGTGTTTAGTACCATGATGATGTGTTTAGTACCATGATGATGATGTGTTTAGTACCATGATGATGAAGTGTTTAGTACCACGATGATGCGTTTAGTACCATGATGATGTGTTTAGTACCATGATGATGATGTGTTTAGTACCACGATGATGTGTTTAGTACCATGATGATGTGTTTAGTACCATGATGATGTGTTTAGTACCACGATGATGATGTGTTTAGTACCACGATGATGATGTGTTTAGTACCACGATGATGATGTGTTTAGTACCACGATGATGATGTGTTTAGTACCACGATGATGATGTGTTTAGTACCACGATGATGTGTTTAGTACCATGACGATGATGTGTTTAGTACCACGATGATGATGTGTTTAGTACCACGATGATGATGTGTTTAGTACCATGATGATGATGTGTTTAGTACCATGACGATGATGTGTTTAGTACCATGACGATGATGTGTTTAGTACCATGACGATGATGTGTTTAGTACCATGACGATGATGTGTTTAGTACCACGATGATGTGTTTAGTACCATGACGATGATGTGTTTAGTACCATGACGATGATGTGTTTAGTACCATGACGATGATGTGTTTAGTACCATGACGATGATGTGTTTAGTACCATGACGATGATGTGTTTAGTACCATGACGATGATGTGTTTAGTACCACGATGATGATGTGTTTAGTACCACGACGATGATGTGTTTAGTACCATGACGATGATGTGTTTAGTACCACGATGATGATGTGTTTAGTACCACGACGATGATGTGTTTAGTACCATGACGATGATGTGTTTAGTACCATGACGATGATGTGTTTAGTACCATGACGATGATGTGTTTAGTACCATGATGATGATGTGTTTAGTACCATGACGATGATGTGTTTAGTACCATGACGATGATGTGTTTAGTACCATGATGATGATGTGTTTAGTACCATGACGATGATGTGTTTAGTACCATGACGATGATGTGTTTAGTACCATGACGATGATGTGTTTAGTACCACGATGATGTGTTTAGTACCATGATGATGATGTGTTTAGTACCATGATGATGATGTGTTTAGTACCATGATGATGATGTGTTTAGTACCATGACGATGATGTGTTTAGTACCATGACGATGATGTGTTTAGTACCATGATGATGAAGTGTTTAGTACCACGATGATGATGTGTTTAGTACCAAGATGATGATGTGTTTAGTACCATGATGATGTGTCCCTGGGGCTACTCTCCTATAATTGCTATACGGGTATGTGCAGCACTATAGGGTATTTTAGTTATTTAACCACCATTGTATGGTATTTTTGTGACTGACCTATTTTAATGCACTTTTATAATTAATATGCTATTGGTCATGCTACATGTAAGTGTCATATCTCACTATATAAGAAGAGTACATGTATATATTGAATATGAACAAATATTTTCAGATTTAATTTTATTATATCTTTCAACTTCACGCAACTAGTTTGTTATAGAATGAATGGAATTAATTCTGTAGTAATTTTATCGATCTACAGTTATGGCAAAAACATAACATACAACGTGACGTACGGACGAAACATTGCCGATTTTCGCAATAGTCATTACAGTAAATGCTACGGTAACGAAACTTGGTACGATGGGTGAGACTTGTGTTGTCAGTCATTTGACCACGTGACATGGCGTTACGTCACATACCACATGACTTACGAACGAAACACTGCCGATTTTCGTCAATAGTCATAACAATAAATGCTATGGTAACGGAACTTGGTACGATGGATGAGACTTGTGTTGTGAGTGATCTGACCACGTGACATGGCTTGACGTCACATACCATGTGACTTACAAACAAAATGACGATTTTTGCCATTAGTTTTTATTGACGAACAATTGCATATTATCTCTTCATCAAATGAAATAATACTTTTTTAAGCAAAATTAATATTCGCTTCCACATACCTCTGGTGAGCCCATCCTACCTACATCTGGAGGCCCAGCATCTCGTGGCCATAACGCCTAACGAGGTCTGATATGGTAACGAAACTTGGTAACCGTTGATGAGACTTGAGTGGTCAATCATCTGACATCGCGACATGGCGTCACGTCACATGTCACGTGACTACAAGCCAAACATTTTGACTCCTAATGCGTCTCAGCCTCATTATTATTAATACGAGAATAAAGTTGTTGTTGTTGTTGTTGTAAGTTGCCGACTGAGGATCGTTTAATACTATGCCGTTCATAAACCATTACGCAAGACAGTTCAAAGTGAAACCATAAAAAAGATAATATCTCCGTTTTCGATTCAAAGTTGTTTTATTAACTGATATCTAAGTGTGAAAATCGAATGAGCTGAACTGTGGTGGAATAATGATAGATGTGTTGATCATCACAGTGAATGAGCGATCTAAGCGAACGCTGTAAAGAAAAGACTTGAAAAAGTGATTTCAAGCTTCAACGGGAATCGAACCCATGACCTCCGCGATGCCGGTGCGATACTCTGCCAACTGAGCTATGAAGCCAATCATGTTTTTTTTTTGATAATTTTTTTTTGCTTTTATCAATGTTTTAGCTAATTTCCTCGAGCTTCAATATTAAAACTTCTTGATTAAATAGTTTCAACAAATGGCAAGGTGTTATGAAGTATAATTCTATGAGCCACACACCACCTTGATTTCATGTCTACGTTGTTTATTTAAATGCGTTTCTCCATATCTTGTCAAGAAAAAAGATAACTTAATGCCAGTGATCTTTATCAATTCACACGGCTCGTGTTTCACATCTAAATTCAGTTCCATTGCATGCAATGTAGCCGGGGAAGGGAAAAAGGTCTTCAAAATGTTGAATCATATCTTTTAGATTTAATATAAAAACATGATCAATCCAAGGCTGAGGTGTACCATGCAAATGTGGCGAAATAAGCTATTGATATTAAAATACGAACGCGGTGCAAATTATGAAAAACTACAAAAGAACCCCATCCGAGGCTGAGATGTAACTCGAGTCCAATCCGAAGCTGAGAGCAAAATCAGCATAAATTGATCCCGATACGAAGGTTAGAAGCTAGTAAAATCGAGTTCACTATGAAGGTTAGAGGCTGAAAGCAAAATCAGTAAATTCGTCGAGTGGGCAGTGAATTCTACTTAAGAGGATAGACTATTATAAATAAAAATCAGAAAAGAAAGTTTAACCGGAATTCGTTTGTGATGTTGCCACTGTTAGGGGAAAAACAGAGGAATTTAGTAGAATGACCTGTTTGACCTCCACCGGAAATGATTCTGCATCTCAACCGGAATATCAACCCGACGCTGCCGATCCGACGCTAGCTTCACTTTGTAAAAACTTCTAGCAAAAATCGACTATGTTTGGTTGTTAACCCACGTGATATGTGACGTCACATCATATCAGGTGGTCAGATCACACATGGCAAGGCTAGCCAAGTAACACGTTTCATTACCATAGCATTTATTGTTATGACTATTGGCGAAATTCGGCATTTTTTGTTTGTAAGTCACGTGGTACGTGACGTTAAGCCATGGCACGTGGTCAGATGACTGACAACACAAGACTCACCCATCGTACCAAGTATCGTTACCATAGCATTTATTGTAATGACTATTGGCGAAAATCGGCATTTTTTGTTTGTAAGTCACGTGGTATGTGACGTTACGAGATGTCACGTGGTCAAATGACTGACAACACAAGTCTCATCCATTGTACTAAGTATCGTTACCATAGCATTCATTGTCGGTTATGACTATTGACGAAAATCGGCAGTGTTTCGTTCGTAAGTCACGTGATATGTGACGTAACGCCATGTCACGTGGTCTGGTGATTGACAACACAAGTCTCACCAATGCTACCAGGTTTCGTTACCATAGCATGCTTCGTTCCCGACTTAAGGTCAAGGTGCCAGGAGATGCGTGTGGGGCCAGGCGATGCGGGCCACCAGACTGTAGGTAGCACGTGCTACCCTTCTCACTTTTCTAGACGAGCTAAAACCAAAACGTAATTACTCGGGCTACCTACCCTAGGTTTCGGTTTTCTAGTCTATCTATCGACGTTGTCGAAAGTGTGTAAGCCTGCGATGCTCGGCGGTCTGCGGTGTTCCCCTGCAAGTATGAAAACGAGTACAGCGGCATAACTGCGTGTAGTGACTTATTTTTAAAAGGTCTTGCGCATACGAAGGTTAGCTAACGTAACCGGCATAAATCAGAGAAGATGGTATGTATATGTTAGAAAATCTGTTTCCATCCTAGTTCTTTCGAACTTGATTTATGTATACGCTAATGTATTCCGTAGTCGAGTATGCATTTAGTCATTTCAAATGTGTATCTTAACATTTGGCTTTCTATAGTGTAAACATCATGTTAAAGAAATCCATGACCAATTTCTTGTCATTTCATAGCAACCCGGAATAATTCTGCTAAAAGAGGGTACAGACTCCTCACAAGGGATACCTCAGCTCATAAGCAATATAAATGCCTGTCAGTTCATTGCAAATGCAGTCCGTACGACACTCGGCCCTCGAGGAATGGACAAACTTATGGTGGACAACAGAGGTGTGTACAAAACATGGGTGTGTTGTACGAATTTGACAACTTAGTCCACGTGTCTATAAATTTATCCTTAAAAATACCTTGCCTATCCTTTTCCTAGGGAAATCTACGATTTCAAATGATGGAGCTACCATAATCAATCTTTTAGATATAGTTCATCCTGCTGCTAAGACGCTTGTCGACATCGCCAAATCCCAAGATGCAGAAGTGAGTAGACTTGGTCACTATTATGATAGAACTTTGTATAGATAAATCATGGTATTTACAAGTAAATGAAATGGAGATTTTGTCAGAAATCATACGAATGAAGACAACATTTGTTAATCACCAGATTCAGACCAGAATTGCATGATATCAAGTTCAATTACCAATTATTTACATCTATCTTGAAATCTTTTTTGATAAAGAAAAGCTAGAGAATACTCCAGTTTCGAGTTCTCTTTGCTCAGCATTAGCCTCAGTTATACGTTAAAATATTCAACCAAAACCTGTGGTATTTTAATCGACACATATTGTTACGTAGTACAGTCAATTCAAAAAATCCCCAATTTTAAGACTAAATCTGTTGTCCCAAAACAAAAATTATTTTTTTTGCTAAAAATCACATTTGCCACTCTCTTCAATATGGCTCTAAGTTTTTTCTTTGAACTTCCTACTTCAATAGACCAGTGCTTTTTCTAGATGGTAGTGAAATTCCTACAGCTCATCCTATCCAAAGTTTGGAGAAAATGTTTTTAAAGTAATGGTTATGATTCTAAAGCATAATATTTCCAATGCTTCAAATTTTGGATGAAATTTTCAAACGGTGTCATAACTTCTTTTCTGCCCAAGGCTTTCCATCCTAATTCATACACATACTTTATTAGTACTAGATGATAAGATTCAGAGAATTTCAAGAAAATTGTACCATGAGGATGAAGAGAAAAAGGCCAAAAACTAAAAATAACACTGTTTGATTTTCAACCGTAGTAGGCTCAGGATTCAGGTTTTCTTCTTTAGGTGTCTTCATTCTGGATATATATACGTATATTATAAAATCTGCAATCACTATTTCTTTTATTACATATTTGTACAATTATTGTTCATACAATTTTTAAATACTTGATATTATATTTCCAGAATGGTAGATTAAATAAACTGATTGATTTGACTTGATTTGAAAATCTTAAAATCAAATACACTGTTAAAATGTTAATCACTGTTAATCCAAGCACATTATATGAAAAATCCAGTTAAATTGACATACTAGTTTTGCAAAGGGAGTGAGTATGGCAAGCCAAACAGGACAAAAGTATGGTGAGATCAAAATAATAATGAATCAGAATAATGAATCACTGTACGAGAATAAAGATAATTGCCTTGCAAGAACTGAAATCATCAAATAAGAATAAGAAATTACTATAAGAGAATTGAAATCACTATACAACTTTGCAAAAACAAGGTATGAGAATCAATAATTATCATACCAGAACCAGAAACAAAATCATTATGTGAGTTCAGGAAATCACTATACGAGAATATAGGTTAGCAATCACAAAATATCAATTGAAAAGTCATAATTTAGAGTATGAAGCAATTTACATATAATAGATATGAAGCAATCCCATCAACAAAGTAGCTTTAAGATGAAAAAAAACTGTTAAATCTCCAGAAGTCATCTTGCTTCAGACTCTAAATGATGACTTTTCAATTAATATTTTGTGATTGCTAATCAATATTCTCGTATAGTGATTTCCTAAACTCACATTGTGATTTTGTTTCTGATTCTGGTATGATAATTATTGATTCTCATACCTTGTTTTTGCAAAGTTGTATAGTGATTTCAATTCTCTTATAGTAATTTTTTATTCTTATTTGATGATTTCAGTTCTTGCAAGGCAATTGTTTATTCTCGTACAGTGATTCATTATTCTCAACATGTGATTTTAAACTCACCATACTTTTGTCCTGTTTGGCTTGCCAAACCTGTCTGAAATTTGCTCCTAATGCCTGATTACAGACTAATTTAGAACAAATCCTCACATTGTCATAAACACGTTTTCCAAAACTTTTCTTTTCAAACAAATCCCTGTGTCCACTCACTCTCGAAATTTCAGTACCAGAATTATACGTCAATCTATTGACTCCGACGAAGGACTAACGTCCAAAACCTCAGTTCCTATTTTCACTACGGTGTAAAACTTATCAATCTACGACAACTGTTTCATTAGAAACACTGACGCAGTCCACGCTAGTGTTTACAAGCCATCATCTACATTTGTTTTTCGATTCATCTGGAATCATAAAATTCAAAGATAAATTAAATTTGAGAAGCATTTTAAGCACTAAAACAGTCTATAATTGTTGCGGCCATAGTCAGCAAAGGTATCATAACTCGAATTTTAAAACGTAAAATCTGGCCTCAAAAGCAAGCAAATATGAGTTTTGATTACCATAAGAAAAATCTGTAGGTATATCTTCATTCATTTCACGAATCTTGACAATTGAATTGAAATTTTGAGATTAAATCGGGGTTTGAATGAGACATAAACATCCCTGAGAATTCCACCATTGCACTTGGTCTTCGGTGCATGGCGACCAGAATAAAGACAAAAAACTCTCTTTTGCGGCCAAACTTTATTATAAAAAGTATCGGCAATGATAAACGGTGGCTTGCCCACCACAGGATTGTTGCTATGGGTCAAATTGACATGTGATCAATTAATGCAAATGGCCTCTTAGAAAGTTAACCTAGAATGCTGGAGATTATGATAATTTGATCCAGATTTAATGTGTAAACAACTAGATAAAAACAATGCATAAAAACATGTCAAAAGGCTATTGTTTTCTGCTGCTTTCTGATTGGCTCCACTACCCAGAGTTTAAATCTTTTTACTGGGATACTTGTGGTAACACAGTTGCAAAATGCATTTGTCTTTTTTTTGGTATTTTTTTTCTCCGTGACAAAATGACAAAGTTGTACAATAAGACCCAAGGGTCTTCAGGAACTTACCCAAGAGACCTTTGTCAGCATCTGCTATGGGGTTGAAATCCATAGTTCAATCAATTATCATGTACCTGATGTCATTCAATGTCACTATGTTGTCAAGTAATTAGACAGGGCAGAGCTAGCAGATCTTGTGGCAGAGATTTATGTATACACGAATTACAGTCTTTTCGCTACCTTGCACATTTGCTACTAATAGAAGTTGATTTGCTACTTAATAGAAGTTGATTCGCTACCTTGAGGTAGCACAATTGCTACTTAATCTCAAGATGCCTGTAAACCTCCTCTATAACATTTTGGATCCTTTATTATCAGTAATTCTAAGTAATTGTTATAATTTTAAGGAAATTTCAAAGCGTATATGGCATAATGGACAAGTCGGGAGAATATCTGTCTTGTACTCTGTTTTATCGAACAGTTCTCTTGATTTCTCCCTTTTCTTAGAAATTGTTTTGAAGGACATTCATATCAAGGAAGAATTTTAGTTACGAAAAAAGCAACCTAGTGGCGTTATTTTAGCTTATATGCCTAAATGTATGACTTTAAGATTTAAACTCATGTCAAGAATGAATTTTAGCTACAAGACGAGCAATCTTGTAGATTGTTTTATAGTAATTTTAGCTTCATAGTAAAAAAGCAAATGAACTCCTTGCGTGAGGCGTTGTGGGACAACAAAAAGTGATGTGCGTGGGGAATACTTATCAGAGTTCCAATCTGAGATTTTTCAGTAAATAAACTACACTCATAAGATTTTTTTGCTGAGTGGTAGTTGATATTCATTTCGTGATAAGATTTAACTTACCTTTTACTCTAAAATTCTTCCTTGAAATAAACGCTTTTATCTTAAAGTTATACTCTTAGCCATCGAGCAAAATCGGGAATAAGAATAAGTTTCGCATAGCTTTCGATTTGTTTGTTGTAACACAACGCTGAGAGTCCGTTCGCTACTTTACTACGAAGCAAAGAAAAAACTCCACTAGATTGCTTGCTTCGTAGCTAAGATTCTTCCTTGACATAAACCCTTTTATTTTAAAGTTATACTATTAGTCATTGAGCAAAAGCAGGGATAAATAAGCCTTCGTTTCTCTTAGTTTTAGATTTGTTTCTTTGTCACACAACGCTGAGAGTCTAATCGCTACTTTGCTACGAAGCAAGACAAAATAACTCCTGGGCTGGGAAATAACTCTGAAAAACTCGACTAGATCACTTCTTTGTGACTAAAACTTTTTATTTGTCAGAGAAGTTCTTCATTAAATGCAAGATTCTATTAGTCGTCGCTAGCTTGCACGGAAATGAGGAGATTTAAATATCCTCTCTTCGCTAGGTTTAGATTTCTCGATCGACATCTGAACAGAAAATGTATGAGTTTCAATGCTGTAAAACACAATTTAAATTCATGAATATAGACTCAATTAATTAAAATTAATATATATGTAATATATATTCCTGATACTGTGATACTTAACATTTGAGATAAGGTAGCGAATCGACTTCTATCAAGTAGCAAAATCAACCTTTTAGGTAAGTAGCGAAATTGCAAGGTAGCGAAAAGACCATATACCGTATACACATGCTCTATTTTGTTGACTGCCGCAGTTCAAAGACAGCTGAACTAGAAATATTAATTTATCAATTTTGTAAACAAGCATTTCAAGCTGAGAAGATAGCAATGATTTAGAAGCGATTATTTGTAAGAATTTAATGAACTACATGGGCAATAGCTTATTTTGGTTAACTGTTCATGATTCATCTACTCAAGCAGTATTTTCGGCACGAACAAGTGCAGATCGAACAGGGTTTCAGGAGGTTTACTTTGATGAATATGGCATAAATGCCTCAAACGGCTTTCAACACTGTAGTTCGACAGTTTGCAACTTATTTTTACTTCTCCTTTAGGTCATCAGAGACTCTGATACTAGTAACCGTCCCAATCAGGGTCTGGTTTGTTATTACTTCGAGACATCACGAAATACTTTGTCAGTATTTTTGGACACTCAACCAACTAAATACTCCATGCATGTTGAAACCAGGTCCTCCACTCCCCCCTTCCCTGCATCCCAGTATACCCTGCTCACAGTGTCTAGTTAATTGTGCAATTTGATTGGTTCTCACTAAGTGACCCCCGTTATAGTAGTCACACTGTAAGGGGATGAATGACAAAATGGCTTTAATACTTTTCGGAAAGAAGACTTGAAAGCAACTACAGTTTAAATATTTTAATTGCAATTTTTTAATACTTTTTTTCTTCTTCAATTTTACATGATTACAAGAATTACAAGAATATATAGCTCGAATAATATTTACAATTTTTAATATTTAATTTTTACTATAATTAACATATGATAGGTGTAAGTGTATGGCAGCCAAAGGAGCTAAAGCTTTCTAGTTGGCTTTCGTAATTTTACCTTCAGATAAATGTGGTGACCATGTCAGCTTGTCGTCCCCAGTTACTCCTAACAAACGTGTTCTATCAACCCATTTAATATTGGAACCAACAACAGCAACAGTCTTCTCTTTTTATGGGGCCATACATCTGTTTGACGAACAAGAAAGGCTTTTGATTGATTTGGATATTTTTTAACAGATTTTAGAAATACTTCAATAAAATGAAATTTGCTATAATTTGTTCTTACTCAAATTTATAGAAATTATTATTAGATGAAAATCTTGTATTGTAGGAATGAATATCTGACATAGGTGCTAAGGATTCACTGAAGATGTTGGATATCCTGGAAGCATTGCTCAAACTTTTATGAGTAATAATGCCTATTACATCATATATATATATTTAATGTAAAGGATGCCTAACAGTTTGAAGTATGATTTTGGATCATCGCTTCCCTTAGAAAGAAAATGCATCTTTTACATTTTTTAGTTGAGAAGACAGCTTGTCAGTATTACTTTTATAAGTAACCCCCAACTTGTAACCCCATAGTTGGCATAAGGATATATTAATGCATAATAGAAGTTTGTGAGCATCTTAATGTTCAAGTATCTATGTAATCTACATGAGATGCCTATATTTTTAGCTATTTTGTTACTATCAATGAGAAATGGAACTAAATGAAACCCTAACCCTTTACAAAATACAAATTGGTATTTATATGAGATGTTATTCTTGTTAATAAAATACAATAATTAATCCTAAACTAATCGTTCCAAAGCTTTCCTAAATGGTGAGTGTCCTGTAGGTCTATAATGAGTTGCATCAGTCATTATTCCACTTTTTATAAATTGGAGTGATTTTAGAGATTTCAAAGATTTCTGGTACTTTTCCTTGAAGGTTTGATTGATTAAAAATAGGTAAGAACACCTTTGCTAGTTGTAGACAAGCTATTTTTATTATTTTGTTGTGAATGTCTAATGAAGACTTATGTACATCAGATAGAGAGAATATTTGAGACACCCCACTTTCTGTTACAGGAGAAAATACGAAGCGAGAAGGAGAGTTGTTAAGGTATTAGGATACCAAATTAATTTAATCAAATTTTTCTAAAATTTGGAGAGTTAAAAATGGTTACCGGTCTTTTCGAACCAAAGTCTTTTAGATCCAGGTCTTTTCGAACCAGGTCCAGGTCTTTCCAAACCACCTTTCGATCCACAGTAATACACTTTCGATCCACATACATACACGTTCGATTCAATACAGTTATGAAATATTTTATAGATGTTTAGTGTTTTCTTTCAGAAATATTACAGAAGTATCACAGAACAGGGGAATTAATCCAACCAACTGAGAGAAGCATTAGTATCGTGTGTGATCATGTGTGATATGTGTTTAATAGTATCGCTTACAAAAGTCAATAAGTTAGCCCTCATAGTTTTCTCCTTCATTTATATGAATGTCCTAGTGAATAAAGTGAAGGAATATCATGGAGAAGTCCAAAACTTTAGAAGCGAATGATCACTGTTGTGTGACAAGCGTGTATGACGATTAGTGTGTGTGTTGTTATCGTCTCGTCAATGAAACTGGTAAGCCTTCTATTTGGTAATGAGTTATTTATGATTTTTGGAATCTTCTTCAAAAACGTTATTATATTTAAGATGCTTTAAAATACCTTTCAAACAAACAAAGTAGGGGAGCAAACATCGTGAATGGTTAAAAACTTTTACGTCTGTAAAAGACTAGAACGAATAGATGTTGTGTGACATGTTACATGTGAAACTTGTTAATGAAACTGGCAAACTATCCGATTTATGCAAGGAATATTTGCTTGTTTAGCCAAATCTTTCTGCAAAAATTCTTCTTATGTCCAAGAAGCTGTAAAACGAATAAAAACAGAGAAACATAACAAAAGAATAAAGAGAATCCTGATAATGCACGAATTAAAGGAGAGATACATAACACAACACATTTATACACATACATTAGAAAAAACAGTTCATGATAAACATAAAACCCGTCTTATTAAGCAAAAAAAATGTTTTATATAGCATTTTATTAAATATTTTATGTAAAACTCAGGGCAAATAAAGTAGGGGAAACATCACAAAGGAGTAAAAACTTTAGGACGCGAACGAAAATATGTGTGACAGCAAGAATGTTACATGTGAAACTCATTAATGAAACCGGCAAACTAGAGTCACTCTATCCGATTTGTGTATTTGATTGAAATATTTGCTTGTTTGCCCAAATCTTGAGCAGAAAAACACAGCTATTTTCTCCAGTAATGTTTATGTTAAACTCATGGTAAATACATCAAGGGAAACTCATGGCGAATGAGTTAAAACGTTGAGACAAATGTTTGTTGTTGGGTTGCGAAGGACGCTAAGAAGTGGAGTTTCTTTCAACTAAACTGTTTGTATAGGTTTTTACTAATAAATAGTTTCAGAAGTCAACAGTTTTCATTTTGATTTAGATGTTGGTTAACTTTAGAAAAAACTTTAATATTCAAGTATGTGAAACACATAAATAAGCTTAATCAATCACAACTGAATGGCGTTTTGAATTCATTATTTCAATCCAAAACGATTTGATCGATTACAAAAACAGTAAGCATTTCATACACTAAACTTAGCCAATGATATTTCCACTTCATGTTTATACACAGTTATTAGATACTATTAACAAGAATTTAGAACGATTTTAACTATTCAAGACAGGTTAAAGGCGTTTGTTTGAAAAAGTCCGTGGCATGGATGTATTCATCATGCTCAGCCAAACTCACTGCCCAACGCGCATAGTTTCTATTTCTTTTTTGATCATAATCTTTTATTCAGTGCTCAAGACAACTTTTTAAACTATATTCTTTCACATTAACTATATTCATAGCATATAGGACGTGTTATATGCTTTAGTTATATAGGTGGATAGAAAGTGTATGTAGGTGGTTCGAAAAGACCTGGACCTGGTTCGATAACCTGGACCTGGTTTGAAAAGACCTGGATCGAAAAGACTTTGGTTTGAAAAGACCTGTTACCTTTAAAACTCGTGATCCAAAAAAGGGTGTTCCAAAGTTATGGCGCTTTTTACTCTAAACGACACTCCAAAAGCAATAAGCTTTCAACAATTGAGCTTTTAACAATTTTCGGAAGTAGAAATCAGAGGGGAAAAGTTTCTTTTTCGGGCCAATTGTTTATTGGTGAACTTTATAACCTATTTGGGCATTTACGAAATCAGGGATTTTTTTGGATCATTAATATTTTCGTAAGACTAGCACTTTTAAGAAACAGAGTACCAACTTATATTTATGCATTTAGTTTTCAGACAGAAAAGACTGATTGAAAAATCTTAATTTTAAGGGCATTCAAAGACAAAACTAAAAAAAACTTATTATTAAAAAAGCTATTATTCATTTTGTATTTCCTGTGCTCGCTGTATCATGCACAGACTCCTAATACCCCAACTGAAGAAGTTCATAATGTTAGCTTAAAGTTTATGGAATGTTTTACAGAAACGAGTGGTTTCTTTTGAGGCCTCCCTTAAAATTTTCTCCTTGTAATCCTAAAAGATTTGCAGGTTCTGGGCTTTTCCCCACTAAAGCTTTGGGCTTCCATTGATAGCAGTTGAATTTCAACTGAAGGAACTACCGACGTAAAAAATATAGGTACTTTACTTTTAATAAACAGTCTTGCATTCTGCATGTCATACTACTTGTCAACTTGACCTTGCCAGGACAGGGCAAGATCAAATTGCCCATCTTGTTTAGAGGGTCACTCTCTTGTGCAGGAAATTATGGTTCATTTAGCCTCACCCAGCCCAATACGCGGGGTCTTGAAATAACTGAGAAGGTACTTCTGCAAATGGTTAGACCTTTAAGTCTTCTTGGATAAGGACTTATAATTGTAGGCCCTGTCTCCCAGCCTGTCCTAATCTGCTGTACAATTGGAGAAATATAATATCCTAAAGAATGGTTCTTATAAGAGTAGGGAATTGTCTCCTGGTTCTGGTATGTTGAGGAATAATGCCAATCTACTGCCTCATCTCTCATGACAAGCTTTAGAGTTAGTACCTTTGGGAGTTAGAAGTGGAGTAAAGAATGACAGGAATTCTGATATTTCATTATTTAACATTTCCACAGTAGTCCTTCTAGTTCCCAAGGGTACTAATGCTAAAGCTCATGAAATCAACAACCAAGGTTATTTTTCCCATAGAGAGATATCTGTTCTGTTAAGACCCCCAATTTGATTCTCTGTCTTATGGTTTTCTTTTTTATTCATATATATCTTTTTTATTCATTTTAATCATATGGTGGTATTTGAGGCATTGGGTTCATTAAAACCGAACCCAGTGAGAATCACCAAAATAAGAATTTAATTTCCAACAGTCATGCAGGATGAATTTTAACTGAACTACTTTGTTACTGCTATTTCCAGTTAAACGTGTTACTCTCTATTTCTTTTCACTTTTTAAATAAGTGTTAAATGTCTGTATAAAATATCTCTCTAACTCTCTATCTCTCACACCAGTTTTTAGCTAGTTATATCTTCTCTCTAATAAAGTTTTCTAATCATTATGTTCTTAAGTACTACTAAGCTGAATTAAGCTAATGAGAAATGCAGTTGTAAGGCACTTGGGAATTCGCAGATCACTTACTAAGAAGTAATCATACTTTTACTGAGACTTCTCTCATGTACTGCCAATCTGGGCCACAAGGAATAAATCTGCTCACAGCGCTCATTTGCATTTATTAATTTCATTTCTTTTATTTAAGTGTTTTTTTTTTATGTCAAAGGTTGGTGATGGTACAACTTCAGTTGTTCTTCTGACTTGTGAGTTTTTAAAGCAAGTTAAACCATTCATAGAGGAAGGTGTCCATCCTCAGATTGTAGTGAAAAGTTACAGAAAGGCTGCTAATCTGGTAAGTTTGATTGATTAATTACAGACAGTATTTCCACCATTTCCTAAGGTGTAAACCACACCCGACCTCACTTTTTCTACTTATTTATATTTGACTAATCATAAAAGGTTGAAATAAAAAACTCATAAATAAAGTCTTATCTATTTACATGTATCTATTTTTCTAATCGTATTATGTATGAGCCTCGGTATGTTTTCACTCCAAACTGCTTTCAAGACAAATAAACAAACAAACAAAAAACAAAAAAATCAAACAAACAAACAAACACAAATAAGTATTTTACCAATAAATACAGTGTAGGCGTCCAAAGCTGTATTGAGCATCTGATGCATAAAGGGGTCAAGACTTGCTAAGAAAAACTTTCCAAAATTGTAAAGCTGAAAAGTACTGAAGACCCTTTTCAAATTTTAGGATGGCTCCAAGCCATTTTTGTTGTTGTCAACCGCTTCATTGATTAACAGCTTCCTTAAGAATTCTTAAGACTTACGAATAAAAAATATAGGAATGAAGTTCCATCCAACCAATGTACTTTAATTATTCAGCATATCATTCAATGGTGTTTCCTATGATCCATCTAGAGGCATTTCTTTGAATGCTTTCCACCTTGTCCGAACAGGTTCCAAACAGGACAAGCATAATCGATATTAGATGAACCATGGTGATATATCCAGTTAATATGGCCTCAGAAAATTTACTAAATGTACTCTTCAATAATCCAAGTATCTTGTTGCCCTTTGCAGCTATTGTCAGCACATGATTTCAGTACAGGTTCTACATAAAGTAAATGGTTGATTGTTAATATATATCTTGATTCGAGTGATGCTTTTTTAAGTTATGAAGGTTTATACTTCCTATTTGTTAATGATGGTGATGTCAGGCAAGGTATTTGAGGGTTTTTGTTGTAACTAGTAATACTAAATGCTAGCCATTATGAGAAAACAAATTTAAAATAGCTTTCATGTAAACCATGAGTAAAATAATGATAACTTTTTAATTACTGTTTGTGTGAACTAGTTCAAATTTTAACAACACTGTTGCACTTGTGGTCTTCCTGTGTTACAGATGCTAGCTAAAATCTTGATTTGAGAAATTTCTTAACAGTTTGTGAAGATGATTTTCGGAGCCTTCAGTACTTCTCCAGGTGTGGCTTGTTAAGTTAATTCTGATTGCGTTGTTCACTCATTTAGGGAAGTATTTCGGAACCTTCATTACTTAGAAATATTTCACTCAAATCACGAAATAATTTAACATTCAACCATTTACTTTATGTAGACTGAAAGTATTGCCGAAGGGTTCATGTGTTCTTTGATGATGTATGAACACTGTGTATTCACCTTAGATCTTGTGATTCCCATGCTCTCACATTCCAGATAAACTCACTTGAACAGGGTAAGAGATCTCATTCAGGAAAGCCTTTATAATAAGGCGTTATCAGCAAATATTTCACCGGAGCAAGAAAGATTTTCTGGTATATCATTCAAAAAGAGTAAAAATAGTAGTGATCCAGATACTCTTCTGAGGTACTCCAGATTAACACCTTGGCCCAGTCTGAGTTACAACCATCAACCAGAGGTGTATTACTACAATCTGGTGTCTATCAGCTAGGAAATCTCTTGACAATTTCTTTATCTGATCTCCAATTACATATGGTGGAATCTTATAATTATATTAGGTGGTTATAGGGAAAAGATACAAATGCTTTCTCAAAGTCTAAGAATACTACATCAGTGGTTTTATTATTATCAAAAGCCATGTTCTGGGTGTAAGTAATTGGATAAGTTGGGATTTCCATAAGAGACCAGATGGGAAGCCATATTGGTGGAAGCTGAGTAGATCTTTTTTCTCAATAAAGCATGCAATATGAATGAACAACTAGCTTTTGCAATATTTTGACCAAAAGGCATGTCAAAGAAATAGGTTGATGATTTGACACAAGTTTCTTTTCACCTTTCTTGAAAACAGGCCTGAAATTAGCAGATTTCCATACACTGGGTGGCTAGTTTTCCTAACTCGAGAGAGAGAGAGAGAGGTTAAACATGTTTGAGATTAAAGAAATAATGGAAGACACAGCTTCTTTTGACATAGTGCAGTCAGGCCATCAGGCATCTGTGTGTGTAATGATAAGATTGGTTATCCACAGCAGAGTTCAGTTAAGTTGCAAATACTGCCACGAAAGACTTGTTAAAGAGTTGGGATTTTTCCCTCGGAAGTGATGCCTCATTATCACTAAACTTTTCAACTGAAGGGACGCGCGATGGACGTATTTTTTAAAGACTT
Organism: Actinia equina; assembly: GCA_011057435.1. Taxonomy (NCBI): domain Eukaryota; kingdom Metazoa; phylum Cnidaria; class Anthozoa; order Actiniaria; family Actiniidae; genus Actinia; species Actinia equina. The sequence continues at coordinate 712,021 of WHPX01000126.1, read as the reverse complement.
GTTAACAAGCAAAAGCGTTTAGGATTTTTGGAGTTAATCTCAATACAATTCTTTATTCATCCCCTGATTTTAGACCAATCTGGTCTAAAGCTTAGATTAAAATCTACTCATTTGCATTCAGACCCCTCACAATAACTTGTTGCTATGCTTTGCGTATCCACTCATTAAACACTATAGCCTGTACTCAAGGAAGTACTAAAGTGTGTTGTATGTTTTCATTTAGTTCTTATTATGATCAACAAAGCTATTCATTTCTAGTTGTCACCCATATATAAAATGTACATTTTGAGCTTTAATACTGACCAGTATGTGTAAAACTTTTGTAATTTTTGTTTGACAACAGGCCATTAAAAGGATAAAAGAATTAGCTGTTCCTGTTAAAAAGGATGACCCAGAGTAAGTGCTTGTAAAAAGTGGCTCTTGAGTCGTTAATTGTGCTTTTTTATATAAACTTAATGCTGTTCCATCCTCACCTAGCTAATTGAATGTGTTTTTTTTCTCTAAGGGAAATGAGAAAGCTGCTTGAAAGGTGTGCTGCTACAGCAATGAGTTCTAAACTGATTGCATCCTATAAAGAGTTCTTTGCTAAAATGGTAGTTGATGCTGTACTTCATCTAGATGAGCTTCTTCCTCTGAACATGATAGGCATCAAAATGGTTTCAGGAGGTGCCCTAGAAGATTCCATGCTGATAAAGGGCGTAGCTTTCAAGAAAACATTCTCTTACGCTGGTTTTGAAATGCAGCCTAAGAGGTACAAAGATTGCAAGATTGCAATGCTAAATGTAGAACTTGAGTTAAAAGCTGAGAAAGAAAATGCTGAAGTTAGACTTGATAATGTTGAGGTAGGTTAACTCTGACTTAGTTAGCTATAACAGATCAAGTTGAAATCCAGACTGTTACTACAGCCACCCCTTTTCCCTTACTCTAAACAAGTCTAAGGTGTTGTTTTTTCTTAATAGTACAAGAGGACAAGGTATTATTTTAATACAAGTTAACAATTTGATTTAAAGATGATAATGTGTGCTCAAACTGTTTGAAAAAATTATAGAGTTTTAAAGAAGTTGAGGATCTGTGCAATTCGTTTGCTATTTTTTAAGCACTTATCACCCACATTTTTGACTGATAAGTTATGATTATTCGTTTGCATCGCCATTTACATTTTTTGTCACAACAATTGTTTTATTTGGAAGTTCTTTTTATTTTTGGTGACAATCAGACACTAAGGATTTCCAATACTTTTGATTTATGAAACCTCAATTAACTATGATGAAATGTAAGTGTCTTAGTTTACATGATCATTAACTACAAGCCATAAGACGAAGATAACGTAGCAGGCTATTCAAAAAGGAAATATATAATCTACCTACCATGGTGGTACTATTGAAATTCGTTAAACCCTTCTTCAAGTAACAGATTATAATATCAAGGATATTATTTCTCTGCTTAATGTCTTTCCAGGAATACCAAAATATTGTTGATGCTGAGTGGGACATCTTGTATGACAAACTGGAGAAAGTGGTCAAAAGTGGAGCAAAAGTGGTTTTGTCAAAGTTGCCAATTGGGGATGTGGCTACCCAGTACTTTGCCGACAGGTAACATTTTTTATTCCCTTATTGAGCCAAAGTGGTTTTACCAAAGACCGTTCTTTTAATGAATACACCATCAACACATTTGATCAACGTTGCTGCTGCGGGAAATAGGCTTGGAAACATACTGGGACATGCAAGTGCATCATAAACAGTTTTTTATTTCCAAGTCCTATCATATCATATTCATTAATAATCTAACAGGGTAAGTCCCAGTGTTCATAAACTTTAGGTAGTCTGTTGAAGTAGGAGTTCTGGGATTGCTTTAATCTGTTTAGTGGTACAATCATGTGGATATTGCAGCTGTTATGTGTGGTGCGAGATACAGGCTTTGGTTTCACATAGTCCATAATTCTTGGTTTGCAATCTATCATTGCAATTGCACAATAAAAAGAGGGTTGTCCGCCATGTTAAAGATATAACAAAAGAATTCACTGAAAAATCTTTTGTCAAATTCTTCCAACATGGCGGTCCATTGCAAACGAAGAATAGGGAAGTCGTAGAAGCCAACGTAGATTTCAGTATATTTCTGAGAGTATTTGATGATTGAATGCCATTCAAACTTTGCATTATACTCGTGTTCAAAATATGTCAAGTGTTGACTGTCCATTGGGTCTCAGTCTGGCCATTGTTGACCAACACCTGTCGGGTATTCATAAATACACCTTTTGCTGCTCATTAAGAGAAAGCACGCACTAATTTTTGCTAAACGTCAGTCAAAAAACCGTAAATAAAATCATTTGCACCCAATTGCGTGATGTGAATATTCAATAACAAAATTGAAATATTCATAAACATTAATTTACGTTCTTAGCAATTCATTTCTGTCCTAAGTCAAACAATTTCGAAAAATAAACTAACATAAACATGAATGTTGGCACCAATAAAGTTCCAAGGAATATTCATTAAAAACAAACATTCAATGCAATGAATGAGATATGTAATAACATTTTTGTACACAAATAGGCCTGAAGCGAGATGATGTGTTACCCCCGACTCTAGACCATAATAGTTTTTAAAATTCTTTCATATTAAAATATTTGATTCCTTAGAGAATACAGGAACGATAGTCATAATTAAAGAACAAAAGCAAGGTGAAAAGGATTATGGTCTAGAGACGGGGGTAAAACGTCATCTCGCTTCAGGCTTATTGTCAACCAATAAGATGAATAGACAGTCATTACAGTGATCCTCACAACTATTAGTGTTTTTGTATTGACAATAGAACCTTGGACAACTTTATTTAGCAAAAATAAAAGTTCAACTTAAAATTACAAAATATGCCCGATTTTAGTGAAATTTGCCGATGTTACCTCTTTTATGAAGACTTCAAAAGGGTTATGCAATGCTCATTTGTTAAAATAAGCAATGAAATGGTATAAAATGGAATTTTATACTTATTCTTTAAATCATAATGGTACCAACATTCAAGCTAATGTAATTTTATGTTTTTGAAATTGTTTGTCTTTGGATGTAATTGAATGCCCATGAACGTAAATGAATGTTTATGAATATTTAAACTTTGTTATTGAATATTCGCAGCACGCAATAGGCCATTTGCATTATGGCGTCATTTTACTACCACTACCAAAATGCTTCGTGAATTTTCTTTCTTATTCAAATTTGTAGTTCCTCATGGGAATAGTGAGACAATTGGTGCTAATAACAGAACAAAAGACAGTGTGCAATGGAGTCTGGTAGTGGTAGTAAATGAGACCATAATGCAAATGGCCTATTGGGTATGGATATGGTGCAAATGATTGTATTTACGGTTTATTGACTGACGTTTAGCACAAATGATTGCGTGCTTTCTCGTAATAAACAGCAAAAGGTGTAATTTGAAAACTGCTATGATGATTATCAACTAAGCAATTTAACTTGTAGTCACATGACTTTTCATATTTCTGCTGCTAGAGACATGTTCTGTGCTGGTCGTGTTGTGGAGGAAGATCTCATGCGTACAATGAAGGCCTGCGGAGGAGCAATACAGACCTCAGTAAATGGTCTTACAGATGATGTACTTGGGCGTTGTGAACTTTTTGAAGAGAGACAGATTGGAGGAGAAAGGTACTGTTGGGCGTAGACCAGTTGTAAAATGGGTTCGTTCCTTTTTTTCATAAATTTCCCTTTTTGTCCAGAGTATTTGCACGCCTATTTTGCATGAAATTCCGCTGGAGATCATGGGCGGTATAAAAGCACACTCATTTCTCCAAAATCATGGTTTTTCGTGTTTTCAGAAGGCTAACTTCATATTCGATTTTATGAAAGATGTATTTACTGGGTTGCCTGTGGATGGATGGATGGATAACCTCCTAAGTGCTTTTTTGCAGGTACAACATTTTTAGTGGATGTCCAGAAGCAAAAACCTGTACAGTAATTCTAAGAGGCGGAGCAGAACAGTTTATGGCAGAAACTGAACGCTCATTACATGACGCTATCATGATTGTAAGAAGAGCCATCAAAAATGACTCTGTGGTTGCTGGTGGTGGTGCTATTGAAATGGAGTTAAGTAAATACCTAAGAGACTACTCAAGAACGATTGCTGGCAAGGAACAGCTTCTGATTGGTGCCATGGCCAAAGCATTTGAAATTATACCCAGACAGTTGTGTGACAATGCTGGGTTTGATGCAACCAATGTGTTAAATAAACTAAGACAAAAGCACTTTCAAGGTAACTACTGAATTAGACCTGCGCTTAAACGGTACCGGACGAATTTTTAACTGTCAACTTGTCTCTGTAATCTTATATGTATAAAAAGTATGTTTTGCTTGAACGGAACCTTACCACTATAATATAATGTTAGTGATTTTCCATCTGATAATGTACAAAGCGTACTGCTTACGGCTTCCCATACGAAAAGTCAACTGGAGAAGGTGTCCATACGGTACCGAGCAATTTATATTTTTATTCCCACATTTGCACGGCTAGGCGTACGAAACGAAATAGTGAACGAAATCCCCTATACGTACAACTTTTTGAATTCGTCCGGTTACGTATAAAAACGCTCTTATTAAGTTATTTCAGATATAAACTTCGTTTTGCCACCCAAAAGTTGCATATTCTTCGATTGCACGTTACTTCATCGCGGACATGCTGATGCCATTTAACAAAAGATTTCTCATTAGCATCCATTGTTTTGGTCTTTCGACTCTCTTGGGAATGCTTGCAACCATCAATGGACGCATTTCGCGAAATTCTTTCGACAGCAGCGTGAAGAAGTGAACGTGACATGGACAAGGTTTTGTAAAACCTACTAAACCTGGCTTTTTGACCGTGGTTGAATGATTATTTCCAATGTTACCTTTGCTTTGTGGTTCATAACCGTTGGTTACGCACTTTCTAGTAGGCAGTCAAAAGAGAAAGAGCACATATACTTACCACAGGCGACCCATAAAGCGCAATACCAAACAGTTCAGATGTGATTGTTTGATCGGGAATTGCGTCGCTACCAATAAGCTCTTTCTTAGGAAAGCAACACCGTGACGTTATGTTATTTTTTATGCATTTCATTTTCGGCGAAATCAGACGTTTGTTTGTTTGCCTATATTTGGAAATTGATTCAAATTTGTTTTAAAACTTCGATTTTCCGAATTGAAATTTAATGCTAATTCCAAATCTGGAAAGAAAAATAGGGTGTCCCGAGCTCGTTTTCGAGATAAAGGAAGCCTACGCACGAGCTATTGTAGTAAAAATTGCGCCACGGGAAGTGAGTAGAAAAAAAATTAAGATTCATTAGATAACAGTTATTTGCAGACTATATGATTGCACGAATGAAGGCTAGTCGATCATTCTACAAGAATACATGTATATTAAATCTCAAAGTCGGACAAATATCCCTACAAACATCTATTTTTTCATGTTTTTGATGGGATCCTAAAATGTTGATATAGCCTAGATTTTTTAGGAGTTTTTTTCGAATGAGCTATTAAAAAATAGAGTCCCGTGCAAAATTTCCCTGTTGAAGCTTAAAACGCGTATGGTTTTTCAACAAAATCTTGTAGTTTTTTTCAGCGATTTTTGAGCGCGCACACATCGTGGAAATAGGCCCCACCTTAAACGCCTTCAAGTTAACAATTTCTATGGAAGCGTTTAGGAATAATTCCCATCGGAACGTTTTGGCAGCAAAATTGAATGTAATACGTGATGTTTTGGAATACACGACTCTTGAAATATTCTGAACAATAGAAAGGTGTAACGAAAGAAACAAAGTGCGAATGAAGGAAGCCGCTGTAATTTAGAATAAGCCTGCGGCGAGATAACGTTTTACCCCCCTCTAGACCATAATGCTTTTCACACTAATTTTGTTCTTTAATTATAACTATTGTTCCTTTATGAAATAACTGTTATAATTCTCGCGTTATGATTGGTTGGGAGCGCGTGCTTTCTGAGAGCACATTGTACACGTGCGTGCACTTTCAGTTTCGTCATTTCTATCCAAAAAAAAAAACGGTTGATGAAATTTGTAATTTGTAAAAGAAATAAAAGACTTGCTTGCTGTGCTGTGTTCAGTTATAAAGCACTCGGGGATTGGCATAACCATCGAGAAGCACTTCGCTACATGCGTGCTTATCTTAACACTTTCTGGTGTTCTGCCAATTCCCGCGTGCTCTATAACTGCACACAGCACGCGCGCGCGTTTTCTATTTCTTCAGTATTCTCTAAGGAATCAAACATTTTAATATAAAAGAATTTTATAAACTACTAAAAAAACGTCCAAAAAAAAAAAAGGTCAATCGTAAAACGTCATCTTTCTTCAGGGTTATTGGGATACGAATGTTTATGGAATTCAGATTATTATTTGACAGTGAAATTTTTAACAAGAGACCAAAAGGCACAATAGACCTCTTCGGCTTGGGGTAATGTTTTCCGATTTTGGATCACGTGTCATTCCCTTGAGAATAAGTTCCTTTGTTTTAGGTGTATCCATTTTCATGTCTTCTCGTGCAACCGAGCGCAAACCTTAAACAAAGAAATGATACTCTAGGGAATGACATGTGGGCTGAAATGGGAAAACATTACGTCAGAGCCGAGGAGAGGTCTAATTTTACCATCTTGGCTAGAAATCATTTTTCTCGAAATCGAATAAAGCGATTTCTTTTCATTTCTCGGAAAGAAATAGTGAATGGTGGCGCAACGTAACAAGCCTCAACAAAGATTTTCCTAAGTCCAGTAAGTTAAAAGGTTTCGGTCACATAAACTAATTGCTTTGGATTGTTTACATATTTGCTGCCAATTTGTTTTGTGCCTTTCCTTTTTGTGTTTCAAAAATCCTCATTTCCCTTGACCTGAATGCCAGCTCTAGTAGGCGATTCCCACCAATTATCCCAGTGAAAAGATAATTTAATACAAGTTTTATCTTACACTTTGAGGACTCTTCCATGATTTAAGATAAAACTTTTTTTGGTCGGTAGGTGGATTGTGGTATGGTGTGGATATCAACAGGGAAGACATAGCTGACAACTTTGAGGCCTGTGTTTGGGAACCAGCAGTAGTTAGAATCAACGCAATAACAGCTGCTTGTGAAGCCGCTTGCCTTATTTTATCTGTTGATGAAACCGTGAAGAACCCGAAGTCAAGTGATGCAGCTGGAGCAGGAGCAATGTCAGGAATAGGTCGAGGCAGAGGACGTGGTCGTCCCAGATAAATAAAACAGTCTTTTGTAGACTAGTATTACTGATTGGACCTGTTAGTTTTTTCGCAAAGTAAAACAAACGTATAGTTATATGCGCTTGATAACTGCTACTAGAAGGCTGTGCTTAGCTCCTGGATAAACTAGGAAACATGTTAACCGCGCGCATCCTTTCCCGATGTTTTCATGGTTAGCCACATGTGAAACATTGCTGCGTGCAACTCGTTCTTTTTACAAACGCTAAAATGTTTCTGCTGAAAGTCGTTCTGCTGTGCTGTGCTGTGCTGTGCACAACTTTTCATGCTTCCAAAACGCATAGCATGGACACTTTACACAATGACATCAGTTTCTGGAAACATGTTTCTTTGTTTAGCCTGGGCCTATATTAGTCTGCTAAAGCAACGAAATAGTGTGAAAATAAAATTCAACCAAATCATTATTGGAGTTGACTGATTTGCCGTTGCTACATTCCTAATAAATAAATAGTTTGTTTTATTAAGATATCAGTAAGATATTCTGTGGAAGTTTTCGTTCTCCGGGAAAAAAGTACCGTGGATAATCGTCAGAAATTTTCAAAAAAAACCCTAATAGATACCGAAAGTCTTCTAAAAAGGGCGTGGCTGAATGGTTTTTAACCACTAATAATATTAAATTTTATATACAAAGCGCCTAGGTTAAGCTATATCGATGCGCTTTTCCGACACCCTTAGAAATACCAGAAAATGCTGATTTTCAAATATTCGCATTTAACACCCTAAAAGATAACACAAATTGCGAATTCTTACCTCTAAGAGATACGACGAGCATCCCCGGTACTTTTTTCCCGGAGTCCTCCCCCCCCGCTTTAAAAAAGACTGGCTAATTGAGATAAATTTGAATATTTTATAACTATTATCCGAGCTTTCGGCTTACTCGGCCATCCTCAGGGAAACCACGCGCTAAGAGCTTATACTGAGTTGCCTTGTTATGACGTCATTCAAGTGTTTTGATGAGCAAAAGCTCATAATAATTATCGTCTGTAATCTCCGTGTATGTATGAACGAAGTCGGCCACCCTCCTTTTCTATTTCAAGTTTTTGAAAATACTTCGTAATACCTTACTTTACAGGAAAAAATTTTAAAATCTGACTATGGGGTCAAATCGAAACAAAACAAAATGGACTCGGCACTTAAACTCAGAATTTTTTTATTTACTCTAAGAAATAAGACGAGCTCTTCTACAAATTCCTATACTTATTTTATTCTGGTCGTCAAAGCTCCGAGTTTAGCTTCTGGTTTGACAGATTTGATATTGATCAAGCCGTCGAACGCAATTAAGAAGTGTTGCGTTATGCATGTCACACTACTTAATTTTACTAGCTTGCCACGACCCGACAATATGAAATTACCCGAATAAACGACGACAAGCCCTAGCCCCAACAGTTCAATTGTTGTCGTATTCAGTAAAAAGACTGGTTTGCCACAGGCAACCCAGTAATGAAAATAGCGTATCGACTTTCACATTCCCATAATCCTTTGCGTCTTTTGGGGGTAACCAGAGGGTAAAAACCCACTTTTTTTTTGCTGAAGGCTGATCAGACAATGTTGAAAATACCTCGTTTGGTATCCAAAGATAAAATGAAGAAGTAAAAAAAAAAAAAAAAGATAGAAGCTTGAAGACGTTTAAGGTAAATTTTAAACATTTTTTCGTAAGTCTATACATTTTCTGTAAGACCAAAACTCTTCATGATCTGTACACGCAAAAACAACTTGGAATAAACTGATAATCAGTATTGTACAGATGAAAGCAGGTATATTATAAATCCAATGAAGAAACCCTTTAAAATTTGGGACAGTTTTTTGATTGGCTACCTCCAAAAACGCAAGGCATTATGGGAATGTAAAAGTCGAGAATTGACAAAGAAAAACGCTTTCAAGCAATGGCATATCAGGGGAGCACGGCAGACATAAATTTGTTGATTGGTCTTCCTGTGGTCCATAATTTCATTGATTGATCCTCCTGTGGTATTACCCCCCCTGCTGTTACTTAAAAGTCGCGCGGGCTCATACGTAAACAATATTATGATATTTACTTGAGCCCACGCTATTTTTCGCGGATAACCGTATTCGTCAGCACACGTCATTACCACAGGAATACCAATCAACAAATTTATGTCTGCCGTGCTCCCTTGGACCCATAAGTCTTTTCGGACATTTGTACCGTTACAGTCTCTAAGCGTTGAGACGGAACGGACACTGAACGGACGAGCGAGAGACTGTGGAAGAGTTTAAGGTCAGCGGTTTTAGCCATGGGAGAACGCCATCGCTACGTTCAGTTTGCCGGCCATTTTGAAAATATGATGCCAAGCTGAAACAAGGAACAAAACACGCTAAGAAGAAAGTATATTTTACAGAGAAATCTCAAAGAACATTGCAACACCAACTTAATTAGCCATCATGGCGGATGCCACGGCAAGATCATTGCAGTATGAGTACAAAGCGGTAAGTACTTCAGGCATTTCAGAAACACGTGCGCGTTGTGACGCTTACCAGTTTTTTAGGTGAATTTCTAACATATTTGGGTATGGGTTGCGACATACTGTGCCAAAATATTCATATAAAATGGAATACTAGTTTAAAAATGACTTCTCCCTATTAAGTATTGTTCCTCTTCTTCCATCGATTTGTAAACATTTAGCTTAGGTATTTTAAAACTGCTACTTTAGCTAAACAAGCGTATAAGCTTGTGCTTGAGAAAACTGTTTTTAGAAGGCTATACCATACAAAATTTAACAGTAACGCCGATTTCTAAAATGAATGCTCGTTTTCGAGATATTGAATTTCGAATTACCATCTTGCAGGGCTGTCAACCCCTAAGGTATTCAAATCTGGAGAATTGATGGGGTAGGGACATGACGTCACAGGGGGAAAAAGCGCGCGAAAAAGACGTCATTCATTTTGAAACATTTGATGTGATTGGTTTATTTTTGTTAGCGATGTAAAAAAACAAAAACAACACAAAAATAATTGGAGTTTTATGGTTGTGAAAGTCAAGTCTCACAAGAAATGGTCAGCTTCGGCGATTATCCGGGAGATTTGAGACTATAATCTGGAGACCGAGAGATACGGTCCAAAATCTGGAGACTCCCGGCTTATCTGGGAGAGTTGACAGCCCTGATCTTGGCAAGTTTTTGAAAGAAAAGTGCCACCTATAAAATTGATTTTTTCGATATAGTTCTTATTTTAAGATTCCTATATAGGAGTTGATATTTGTATAGGAAATCATATGAGTTTCTCGTGCAATTTGGAATAAATTTGAACGAGTGGGTTTTCAAAAAGTTCAAATTATTTGAGTTTTTTGAAAACCCACGTGTTAAAACATATTCCAAATTACACGAGAAACTCATTTGATTTCCATTTAATAATATACGTGAAAAAATTTATCGATTCTGAAGGAAGTGACGTTAAACATGTGACAAGATAATTTATTCAACAAACTATAATTTTACACTCAAACGTTTATGAAAAGGCAATCTTAGAAGGTAAATGTTCAATAATAATGTAAAAAACCCATTCAATCAGTGTCGGAATTGCTTTCCTTGAAATGATATCTGCACTTTTGTGGCACAATAGTAGCAGAAGAGGTCGTCTGGCCGCTTGACCTGGTGTTTAAGTTGAATGTGACAGTGCAATTGTTGAAGGAATTCATCAAATATTGGGGTTAAGATATAACCAGCTAAAAACTAGTGTGACCTGCGTCATTGTTTCTAATTAAACAGTAATGATAAAAAGGTAAATTATGCACCATGAAAAAGATGAAAAAACAGACGTTTTGGACGCTAGTCCTTCGTCGGAGTAAAAGAGAAAAAGGTGGTAGAAAGGAGTGTACATAAGATAGAATAAGACAAAAGAAACCAATGAAAACAAGGTAGGCAAAGAAACAAAAACAAACAATAAAAGTCAAAAGAAAAAGTTAGTTAAAAGTAAAGCGTTCATTAATCCCGTTGGGACTAAGAGTGCCCAATAGGTGAATAAGCCACATTTCTTTGGTCTTGCGACAATCATTGTTGCCGTTAATCAAAGAAAGACCTAAAATAAGGAAGTCAGAAAAAGGATGGTTGGCTAGATTGAAATGGCGGGAGACTGGTTTGGTGGGATCATAATTGCGAATATCATGAAGATGATTGCAAATGTGATCTTCAAGACAGCGGCCATTCTCGCCCACATACAAAATATTACAGCGGGCTTGAGAACTCATCAGTTGGGGAGTTTTAGGCATCTGCATGGCACTAGAACAGATGAAGTAGCCGAAATCAAATTTTTATAGTTGTTCCTTCTTGATATGGCCCAATGAAAGCTCTCTCTGTTCATCTTCATCTGCTTCTTCATAGTCATCCAAGGACTGTGCATTTCGATGGCCGGTTAACTTGGCAATGACGGCTCTATCATGTTTGGCTTTCTTCAACTTACCCACCACTGTTTTACGGGCACTGTGGTTTGAAAATCATCATAACTTTAAGGCTTTCTGGCTCATATTCCCTCCTGTCATTATTTTTCACTTGAGCTCCTCTATTGTATTTTTAGTTGCAAAAAAAAAGATGAGTCAACGAAAAAAAAAACTAATGGGGGTTGCTCTGCAGGACTCGCCTAAACATACCTGTCTTACCTTAGATTACCCATTGTTTGACTTCAAAAAAATGAAATAAAATAAAATAATTTCATATAATAACCTCAATAAGAAACCAAAATGAATACTTATGCGAGTTTTACGAAAAGAACGCTGAAAATACTTCTCTCTAAAGTGCGTAAACTACTCGGTGAATTTTACAAGACGACGCATACACAGGATCGGAAGGCTGTTAAATTCTGTCTTTCATAAAGGTTCGTTTCGGCGACATTCTGATCTAATAAACCGTCTCCAACAAAGGATGAGAATACTTTCATTTCTTATGGTACGGCTGGCTAGGGAAAGTTTATTCATAAGTCATTTCAAAGTCTGGAAATTGCAAGTTAGTCCATTCATCCGTTCTTCTTCATCGGGGTCGCGATCTTCTGAACTTGAATCCTCATCCTTTTCGATCTCTAAGTTCATAAAAATTCACATGTGAATCGCCTAAATGTTCTTTTAATCTATGTGCTTCTTCTTCAAAATGATATAAGCTGCTTTCATCTCATGAATCTTTAAATTCTGCCTCTAAATTAAATTTGTTTTCAACACTATTTGCAATGTTATGGTTGTTTTCGTGTCTCCGCACGAGCCCAAAAATTCTTGAAATTCACACCTCGTGGTTTTCCTAATTAAAGTAAAAAAATATGTGCAAAAGGCGCTATCGGATTGGTTAATTAATGACACTTATTGTTATGGCGATAAAAACAAACAAAAAGCCTATGGGGGAGGGATATTTTTTCTGACACGTCCTTTTTTCGGGCGTCGTGGGAAATACCATCGGTTTTTGTTACGGGCAGTTTGGGGCTCCGTAGGAGTCAAAGGGTTAAGGGTTAACTGCGCTCGATTGTTCCACTCAATCATTATGTTTTTGGCGTTTACATTCAGATGATGACCTCAATTTTATTCCAGTGAAAGGCAATAGATCATTTCGTCTTACTTTTTTAGTGCAAATAATAAATTCAAAAAATAAAGTGTAGCGCTTTAGAAGTAGAATTTGAATTCCTACATAAGAAGAGGGAGCGATCTTTTACTGAAACGCACAAAGAGAGGTCGTTTTAACGCTAATTTTATCAAATATAAAAGTTGTTTTTCAAATAAATATACTTCTGAAGATTAGAGAAGTAATTTTGATTTTATTCATATATAGTTATATAAAAGTTGTGCTAAACGACTCTTGGAATTGTGCGAAAAGGTCATAGTTGTGGGAACGGGTTCGTGCGAAAAGGCAATTGTGCGAAACGACTGGTAACCAGAAAAAACACCCAAGGGATGACCAAATGAGACCATCTTTGAATTCCTTCAGTGCGAAATAGGCCTTTGCAAGATAGACTGAAGACGGCTGAGCTGCTTTCATTCATTTCGTCTTTATTTTATTTTTTTCCACTCCTATGAATTAAAACCCCAAACCGAAATAGTGTACTGTTGTTCCTTCAATTTGGATGTGATTTGGAATTATTTTGACCTGATGTTTAGCAGTTATTTGCTTTTGTTTAGTGCTTGTATGAATTAACAGCTGGAGGACATTTTTCAAAAAAATGTGTTTGGCATTTTTGAACTTCTCATTTTGGACTTCTCATTTTGGACTTATTCAAATATTTTTGGTGAAATATTTAGCATCATTTGGTCCTCTGTTCACCTCATTTTTGAATAAACTTTATTTGGAAGCTATATCTTTTATCTGTAATTACTGCACATAGGGTTTATTTTACGTGTTATTTTTTGTTATGAATTCTTGAAAAATGTCCAGGGACAGCCAGGAGTCAAAGGGTTAATTATTTGTGTTGAATTTTTTGCTTTTTTCTAGGTCATCTGTGATTGGCTAATTTTCAGTTTCCATTAAGAAACACTTCACTGATTTCCTTTTTCTGCACTGAGTTCCTTTTTTCTGTACCGTATTTCCTTAAAACAGCACTGCTCTTAGCCAATCAGAATTAATAATTTTTTTCATGTAGGTTGTAAAATTATGATATGATCTTTTATCTGGGGACCATATAATAGTAGGCAGTGGCTATTCGTACGTCACCTGTACGGTGACTTACATTTGCTATTCGTACAGAAGTGGGAATGAAGAAACCAAGAATCAAAACCCTATCCATAAACCTAACCACTAGAACACAAAGTGATTTCACTTGGTGCTCTCATTTCTTAGTCATATTTAATGATATATCATCAGCACATAAATATTTATTATAGCTTTATTTATGCTATCGTAGGGTAAACTTTTGACTCCAGTACAAAATACAAGTCGCTGTACAGCTTAAGTACCAATAGAATAGCCACTACGAAAATAGTTGACAAATGCAACATTACTGTACAAGGGCAGACTGTGATTTGAAGAAATATGACTTTGTACCCTAAAATGCGCATGAGCAATAATTATTTGCAGTTATTGTTGTCAATCAAAATGACAGCAAAAAAATATTTTGAAAAGAAAGCATTTTACTAGCATTGAGAGAAGGCGATAGAAGAAAGTAACAATCATTTTATGCTGATTCCAAATATGAAAAGAAAAATGGGGTGTTCCATGTTTGTTTTCGAGATAATCAGCATTTAGTGGATACCTACGTGCAATTTTTTGAGCAAAATCCGCACCACAGGAAGTAATCAGAAACAAAATTAAGATTCATAGGATAATATTACATATACACACATTTCATAGATTAGAGTTTGGGGAAATAAAGTCATCCGAGTCATAAGACAGTTGGTAGAAAGGGACTTGATATGGTATCTAAGTGAACGCTGTCTGTGGTCGCGTTTAGATCTTCACTTTCACTGATCGTATCGTGAAATGATCGCTCCAAATATGCTTCAAAACCATATACAAATGTCTTTCAAGAGACTATGTTTCTTTTTAACAAGTCTTATCAAAGTTTTGTTTTGGCAATTTCCAATGGTAGCGAAAGGACTTCATGATGGTAGGGGAAGGACTATGGGTGGTAGCGAAAGTGCGTGGTAGCGAAACGACCGGTTACCGCTAGAGTCTCCTTAACCAACTACACTGTAACTTTATTCATTTTTTGGGGTTTCTAGAATTCCAACCTTGTATTGCAAGCTGACAGGTCTTTGATAGACAGACGCAGTCGAGATGAAGCTACTGGAGAAGTTGTATCTCTTGTTGGTCACTTGGGTACTATTAGGATGGGAGACAAATATGAAAGAACTAAGCCACCTGTTGATAATGAAAGAAAAGCAAAGTAAGTACATTATTATTAGCAAATTGCACGCAGATCAGATCATCAAGAACAGCAACTTCAGTCAGTTTCCTCATTGTAGAGCTGTTGGTATTTTTAGGCCTTCCACTGGGTTTTCTGTGGCAGCCCAATTTAAAAGCCCTTCAGGCATTTTTTATTCTTTACAAAAAGTTGTGCTATAGGGATCTTCATGGCATAACCCAAAAGCCATTGCATACATATTTATACTAGGCTTGTGTATAGTTTGATCTAAAAATGGTGGTGCCCACTAACTGCAACATGGGATGACACTGCTATTTGAATAGTTGAACACGTTTTTCATGGATTTATGCCCATACTTCAGCACAAAATGCAAAATAACAAAGCCAAAAACTTCATATCTATGGAAGGCAATTTTAAATGAAATTTGAGAGAAATTAATAGGACTTGACCTTTCTGGGTAGGAGTGTTGACAAACATGACTAGCATTTCGGAGAACACATGCCACAAATTACATTAGCTTTTTGTGAAATGTCTCTGCTCAATAAACAATATGTATAAAATAACGATTATAGTGGGAAAAGTCTAGGCCTTGTGCACGCTGTTGGTGTACAGAAACGTAAAAAAATTCCAACGCTACCTTTTCCTTTTTTTCTTAAAAACTATTAATCCAATTACCACAGGAATTTGCCATTTACTAGTAAAAACAAAGTGCACAAGTAGGTGAGGTGAATATTTCTTGCTAACTCAGTTGCAGAAAAGAAAAACTGATTTGTTTGCTACAGACTTTAAAAATGTTAACGTTTTTTCACAGGAATTTGCCATTTACTAGTAAAAACAAAGTGCATAAGTAGCTGAGGTGAATATTTCTTGCTAACTCAGTTACAGAAAAGAACCGATTTGTTTGCTACAGACTTTTAAAATGTTAATGTTTTTCGAATGAGTTAAAAACTTTTAAGTCTGTAAAAGACGCGAACGAATAGATGTTGTGTGACGCGCCATGTGAAACTTGTCAATGAGACCGGCAAATTATTTGATTTATTTAAGAAATATTTGCTTGTTTGCCCAAATCTTTCTGCAAAGACTTTTTTTATATCCAAGAAGCATTAAAATACCTGACAAACGAATAAAAATAGAGAAAAATCACAAAAGAATAAAGAGAAATCTGATAATTCACGCATTAAAGGAGCGATGCATAACACTACACATTTATACATATGATAGATGTGTTGATCATCACAGTGAATGAGCGATCTAAGCGAACGCTGTAAAGAAAGACTTGAAAAAGTGATTTCAAGCTTCAACGGGAATCGAACCCATGACCTCCGCGAAGCCGGTGCGATGCTCTGCCAACTGAGCTATGAAGCCAATCATGTTGGCGAGCGGTCATTTTTGTTGGGTTCTTCAAGCCCCCATAGATAATAAGTGTGAAAATTGAATGGGTTCGATTCCTGTTGAAGAAAAATGACCGCTCGCCAACATGATTGGCTTCATAGCTCGGTTGGCAGAGCATCGCACCGGCTTCGTGGAGGTCATGGTTCGATTCCCGTTGAAGCTTGAAATCACTTTTTCAAGTCTTTCTTTACAGCGTTCGCTTAGATCGCTCATTCACTGTGATGATCAACACATCTATCATTATTCCACCACAGTTCAGCCCATTCAATTTTCACATTTATACATATACATTAGAAAAACCAGTTCATGATAAACATAAGACTGAGGGTCCATTAGGGGTTTCACTGTATTTAGCAATCAAATACATTACGAATCCCTCAGTAATAAGACTGAATTTAATGAGCTATTGGTCTTCAAGAAATTTTGCTGAGAAAAACCATTGTTTTTTTTGAGATTTTTTCCTGTGCAAGTATCCTGCAACTGAAAACGAAAACTTGCTTTGGATGTAATGCGCATTTTCTCTTATGAAGAACTCCACAATTCATATGTACGGCAGCCAAGCCCAGTATTTACCAAGCATTCTCCAAAGACACGCTATGATACAACTGATGCCAGAGCAAATTCCAAGCATGCTCCAAAAAATCCGGCTGGACAGACACTGTGATCGCAGGATTCCCAACATGCAATAACTATTGTGTTGAGATTAGTGTTACTGCTCGCCTTACGGCTAGCCCAGAATAATACACTGTCTGAAAAAAATGTCAAACGTTGTCATTAGATTGCTTTTCCTTTCTTATTTCTGTTTTAAAAATGCCTTTTCCTGGTAAATTAATATGCTGTAGTTTGAAAGCCAATATCCTGAAATACTTACCTTTTTCCCCATGCAAACAAAAATTGGTGTTTTCTCAAAGTTAATTCCAAATATATTATACTGTAGATATTTTTATGTAGTTTACTAACTTAACAAATTTATATTTATTAAGGCGACAAAAAATAGCTGAAAAAGAAGATGTTGGCAAGTTAAAGGGAAACACTTTACTATCTGATGATGTTGAAGATGTTGCTGGTATCCAGTATAGGCCAAAGACAAGAGAAAGTAAAGCCACTTATGAAGTTTTGCTGACTTTTATCTTAGCAGCCATTGGTGATCAAGTAAGTACTCATCTAGGTACCAGTTTATTAAGAGGTGGGTAAACCTTGGATAAGTTACTTTAATTTTTCAACTCAAGAGGAAATATAAGAAGTTGTGGAGGTGTTGGCATAAATTTGTATTACATTTGATTTGAGGCCTCCACATGACTTAGTTCCAGTGGCTTACTGCAAAAAGAAACTGACTTGTGAAATTTAATCATTACTGACAGCAGAAATTGGCGAATTTTTCTATAGTATTTGACAGAGAATTTTGTAGCTAAATAACAAAATTTTAGTAAAATACATGGTATCAGGTCAAGTCACCTGAGAGTCAAGTCATCTGAGAGTCAAGTCGTTGGAGTCATGGTAAAGTTGCCCGCAATATATGGTCAAGTCCCCCGCACTAGTAAATTCTAAATAAATGAAACAATCTAGTTTAAGTCGGTGAAGCAGGACTTGGTTAACCAGTCTTTCTTTTTTATTGAAATCTCCTACAGCTGTTTTTACAGCATCCTCTGCTATGACACAGTGAATTCGAGATGCTGAAACAGTTTGCCTGAGAAGCGAAGGTTAAATTTCCTGCTTTATGTGCTCTTTGTGCTTTTATTTTGTCTTGAAAGTCTTTCGTAAAGTTTATCTTTGTATTCATTTATATAAAAACTGATTCACGATACTGTAAAATTTAAGAAACCGACTAGGCGGCATATGATTTAAAGCTATGGCATCACATGTCATTTGATCTTCATTGTCATCAATCATCATCTTTTCTTTGTAGTCATGCATCCAATCACAATTAATAGAAAATTTCGATCCGGCCCTAAGATATAAATACAAGTGCATATTACAAGGGGTTACCAGTCGTTTCACACAATTGCCTTTTCGCACGAACCCGTTTGCACAACTATGACCTGTTCGCACAATTCCAAGAGTTGTTTAGCACAACTTTAAAATACGCTATATGTTCACTAAGAAGTCGTGAAAATATCTTTCATCTGTTCCTGTAGATGGGCTTTCATCCCCAATAACTCTGTTTCAAGACTTTATTTGCATCCGAGTTGATCGAAAATTGCACGAAACGAGCATCTCCATTTGTTCCAGTGTGACAAAGTGTAATCTTTCCTTGACTTGCCAACTAATCGCCATTAAACTTTTTGTTTATTTATTGGCTTGTCGAAAGCTAGAGCATATATCTATTTACTCCAAAGTGTTAATGAGAATCTCAAGGTGAAAGAGTCAGGCTAAGGAACTGTTACAAGTGTAAAAATAAGAGTTTTATGACTAGTCAACAATGAGATTGACAACTAGCTACCACTCACTTTCGCTACCGTCGGTTCACTACCACCCAGAGTCCTTTCGCCACCATCATGAAGTCCTTTCGCTACCATTGGAAATTACCAAAACAAAACTTTGATGAGACTTGTTAAAAAGAAACATATTTTCTTGAAAGACATTTGTATATGATTTTGAAGCATATTTGGAGAGATTGTTTCATGATAGGATCAATGAAAGTGGAGATCTAAACGTGACCTAGAACGAATATCGGTCTTTTCGAACCAAAGTCTTTTCAATCCAGGTCTTTTCGAACCACCTATATACACTTTCGATCCACATACATACACATTCGATCCAATACAGTTATGAAATATTTTATAGTATATATGTTTAGTGTTTTCTTTTGGAAATATTACAGAAATATCACAAAAGAAGTGAATTAATCCAACCCGATCATGATGTAAAATACCTTATGAATTCTGGCACTCACAAATTTTCACCAATTTTCAATAATAACACAAGGTAAAATCATAGATATGTCTTCGTTTGGGAATTTCCCAAACAAAAAACACAACGAAAAGCAAAAAAACAAGCAACAATAACAAATTATTCAACCAGTTTCATAAATTTCAAGACAATTTTGAATTAAGACTGAATTTTTTTTTAAAAGGCTAGTTTAATCACCTCCTGGTTTACAATTAGATATTTTCATCACTATTAAAAGGAATTAAATGCAAATTAGAGTCTATATTAGGATCTCTCCAGTCATATTACTTTCATTTCAGTTCAATATTCAAATATAATAAATGAAAAAAAACCCAAAACCACATAATATTATAATATACTGATTATGTCTAGTGTGGATGGAAACCGCTTTATTAAAAAGGGAAAATATTTTAGTGCTATAGCTGTAAAGTGGGAGTAAGGTTGTGTACAACTGTGAGCTGTTGTATAGTTTGGTTCAGGTCTTGTTTTCTTTAAAAATCTTTATACAGGTGAATACCAATACCAAAACAATGTTAAACAATGTCAAAAACAGGACTTCTGATAGGAGAGGGAAAAAATTGAAATTATGTGGGATTTGTTTCCAGATTATGCGGAGAAAATGGCAAGTTATGCGGAATAGGATGTGGGATGACGTCACAATCGAAAAAAGTTCTGATTTTTTTTCCACAGGATTATACACCTTTTTTTAATTTTGCTTCTTTATTTAACTTGAAACTTTGTTAACTAAAGTTTTGCGCAATTATTTACAATTTTACCTAGATTTTGCTTCTTTACTTGTATTTGACCCTGGCCTTGTTTATCTCAGGTTTTTAATTATGCACACGTGTAATCGTCGTGTTTTTCACACTACACACAGTTCTTCTCGATATGCTTCTCTCCAAAACATAGCTTTGAATGTTTTATTTTCGAAACCTCAAATTAATGATCTGTTTTTGAAACTCAACAAAAAATCTCAACTTCATTTACCACCTCACCTCACCTTGCACAACAATCGTTTGCATATTCGTAGTTAATAGATTATCTATTATGTACGCCTTATTATAGGAAATGAACTCGCTCCACAAAATCAAAAATCCTTAAGCAGCATAAATTTATTTAAGTCGTGTTAATTTCTTCAATTTTATCTATGCTGTATTTGCTTTTGAAATATTATATTTTTTTAAACTGAACATCACAGTACCAGTTAAGCTAACCCTAGGCTAAAATATGCTTGTTTACGATGGTAACGATTAACGATCGTAATCGGTTTCTTGACATCAAAAGACTACGTATTTGCCTAATTGTCTCGGGGTGCTAAATGCGGCTCTGGTGAAAGTAAATAGAAGGATTTAGACTTTTCTATTCCTCCTCAACCACTGATACACTTGGTCTACTTGTAGACCAAGTGTATCAGTGGTTGACCCAGAGCCAACAATTGTAATGTAATTTATTTTAATTTATCCATTTTGAGCTATTTTAGAAGTCGCTAGTTCTCAAATGTTTACGAGAGAAATATTATTTTACGTGCGAAAGTCTTGTCTGCGAATACCTGTATTTAACCAGAACTCTCATATGGCTGCTATTGTTTGACTTCTAGCAAATCAGAGAGTATGTTTTATTCAAGGCTAGTTATCAGGCTCTTTCATGGTTTTTAACTAAGAACGCCTTGTTCCTTTTCATTACACGATGGCGTATGATTCAATATACAGTTTTAATTTAAACGCTGTTTATTGCTTGAAATTTGGTAAGTAAACTAAAAAAAATTCGTAATTTCATCAAAATAAGAAAACATTATAATACATTTCTTCTTGATTATTAAGTTTTCTTTAGATTTTTGACGAATTATGTGGGATTATTATTATTATCTAGTAGACTTCGAGTTTTGAGTACTTTTTACTCTATAAAAGTATTTTTAATGCTTCAATAAAGGTTTTTGATTACAGCTTCCGGTTGCTTCCGCATTTCACTACGAAACCCATAAATTGACATTTGGAGTCCATCTAGCGAAAAAACGAGAATGGTGACCCCATCTTTTTATTGCAGTTTTTGGATGTCCATAACATAATTAATGTCCATGCAAAGTTTCAGGGCAAAGTTATTGGCAAAATTTCTTTCAAGGGAATTACCTTAATACTATCTTATTCTTCTTAAAGTGAACTATTTTTTATTTATTTTATTAGCCTCGGGATATCCTTTGTGGTGCTGCTGATGAAGTATTGGCTTGTCTTAAAGATGAAAAACTCAAGGTGTGTTTGTAATAATATATTTTTTGTCTCTACTGATTTTAAGAATCTAATTTAATTTAAGAACCTATTTGGTTGGTATGTACTTTATATATTATAAAAACATTGCTTATGCGACATCCTTGACTATCTGGTTAAAACAAGAATGGGGCACAATGGGTTACCTGGTTACTGGACAGTGATTCACAATTCAGTGATTCATGTTACCCTTATACCTGTAGCATACCAAAATCCACACATGCCCGCACAAAAATCACAGACCTTTTTCAGACTTGTTTTTAGCCTTTAACAAACCTGTACATAAGCTTAAATTCACCTCAAATATGCAAAGTGGACAAGTTTTCCGTTAATCTGTATTTCATAAGGAGTTCGTCTGTATTTTACAGGCGAAAAGAAGGTCACGGAAAGATCTGTTTTGCCCTTAAATGCAATTAATGGGCACTAGGGCAAAAATTGGTGTTTTTTTAGCCGTTAGACTCTGTTATATTGGTGTTTTTTAAACGTTAGGAACTGTTTAAACTGTTACGTATCTGTACTGCTATGTCCAAGTGCTGGCTTGTTTTGTTCAGTTTTCCCGTCTTTACATGCCAAAAATATTGCTGTGACCAACGGTTCAATCCAGTGTAACCAACGAAACCTAACGAACCAACTTCGGATCTAGCCAAACTGGCCTCGGCGAAACTCGAGCCCCGACTTACTTGTTAAATTAGAAACAGTTTTAAAAAACAGTTCCATTCAAACTGATATCCAAAAACACCAAGAATTATTAATAACAATTGTACCTTCTCTTAGTATTATGGCTGTCCACTGTATAAGTAATTCCTAGTAAATGCGATTGCTGCGGAATTGCTTGGTTAGACTAAAGAAAATACATTGCCACATGCCTGTAACAGACCTGACAGACCTGTTTCAGACCCTAAAGATGATATAAATCGGCCAATAAAATGCCTTAGCATACATTGGAATTTAGTTTGTCAATCATCACATTTGATAAGCGTATGTCTTTAATTGACCTTACAGACCTGTTCCAAACCTTAAAGGATATAAATACTGACCAATAAAAATCTCTCTCTAATAGAATTAAAGTAAAACATGAAGTTATTCACAAGGTATCGGTCATTTTGAGACACAGTCGTTTCAAGACAGGTCGTTTCGAGACACCAAGATACAAGTTGGAGACAGGCCATATGCCCATTTCGATACACCTCATACCCCGTTCAATATATATCCTATATAGAGGATATTACAGGTTCAAAACGATCTTATAAAGATAAGTATTTATTGCTATGTTGAGATACAAGGATACCAGACCAAACGTTACCAAGTTTTCTGTAAATTATTGACTCGAAAACTTGTTGACTCGTCGAACTACCTTAATCTACTATCTATGATTTTTTCCAAAACCTTTATCTGAAACTCAAATCTTCTAAACTTTATGAAGAATTTTTAGATAAATATGAAAATGGATTCAAGTTTAGAGAGAAACAAGCAAACGACTAGCTCAAAAACTTTAGAAACAGACGTGACTCGACAACAAGAATGTTTGACTCGTCAAACTACGAGATCTTAGTCAGAACTCCATGATTTTTTCCAAAATCTTTGTCAGAAACACACATTAAAGGTAGAGAATATACTAGTATAACCTTTATTTTTATCAAGGTGAAAGGGTTTACGGTCATGACGCCCCTTGTCATGACGCCCCCAGCCATAACGCCCCCAGTCTGTACTACCATGACGCTCCTAGCATTAACCATGACGCCCCTAGTCTCTATTAACACTTATTTAATAAGAAGTTTGTAAAAAAATATTTTAGAGTATAAATCCAAGAACGACAAAAAAATAACGAAAAGGAAAGAAGTTGACAACAAAATTTCATGAGTCAGACAAATTATTTGGAATTCAAGTTAGTACGCCGTAGTTGCTGTAAGACAATGATCATCTTTCCTATTATTGTTTCGGTTACGCATAAGTTCTGAAACCTATCTCCAGGAAGCTTGACACTGAAAATATAACACAAAAGAAAGAGAGTGAGTGCTGTTGAATAAAGTAAGAAAAACATTGTGAAAGAATTTTGACTTGTGAATTTTGAAACGTGTGTTTTTGCTAAATATTTTGGTAAATCAGCAAAGATTTCTTACGAAATCGGGTAGTTTGCAGTTTTCACTTTACAAGTCTTTTACTATATAACACTTTTGCTGTGTATGTCACATAGCAACTCGTTCGCGTGTAAAGTTTTTGACTCATTCGTAACGTTTCTTCTACTTTGATAGACTCCTTATTCATATAAGCTTTCTTGGAGGAGAAACCTGTGTTTTTAATTAATATTTCGGAAACCGAGCAAAGATTGCTCACATAAATCGGGTAGTAGACATGTCGTTACACTGTTGTTGTCACACAACTCCTCTGTGTTTGAAGTCTTCACTTGGTGAAGCGAAACACGAACAGCGTCTCAAAAATGATCATTACAGATGAATTTTAGAGTTAATATTAAAATGATATTCTAGAGCTACAAAATGGAAAATAAATCAAAAGAGCATACTGTATTATCATAGTTATCTATGATATTACTGTAAACTAAATACAAACGTGATACGTTGACATGACGCATCAACTTTGTGACACACCCGGGAATATATACAGCTAGGTGTCACTCTCCATTCCTCGACTAACTGTCTAATTAACTTCCGAGGTTGAGTTTATTCAACTTTACGTTCATAATTTCAAAACCTATTCTGTAAACAGATGCCTTGAAGAAATATTTTGTCTTTCCCGGCAATTACTGAAATCACTTGAAAAAGCTATCAAAGCCGTTTTGAAATTGCTTCGTAACAACAGCGTGACCTGATCACACGGAATAAAAGTTTTAATCAATGAACATGTCTAGAATTATGGTTGGATTCCTAATGCATCTGAATGATGTTCTTTAACTCCTAATTCAGCTATATTATGTTCTGGAACTTCAAGAAGTACATCGCTTAACTACTAGCATGGATTTAGTGTTCGCCAGCTTGTAGGTATCGTTTTTTACTCGTGGATACGCGAACTCGTAGAAATGAGTTATTTAAAACCATAATGATCATGAAACAACTCCAATAGTGTTTGATTTACATTGGTTTGTAGCGCCATATTATTATTATCGTTAAACATCTTCTTAAGTGTTAATAGAGACTAGGGGCGTAATGGTTTACGCTTGGGGCGTCAAGGTTGTACAGACTGGGGGCGTCATGGTATACGTGGGGGCGTCATGGCTTGGGGCGTCATGACCGATTACCGGTGAAAGCATATGAATTCCATCCATGTCGGGTCCAAAAGAAAATTCCACCAGAGTAGATTCATCGAGCTTTGAGCTCTATGCAGATCAAAATCTACCTATCACAGCACTTTATTGGCTTTCCTTAATGCAGAGTCTAAATGGCCGACAGCCGGTCGCGGCCTAAAACTGACTAAATGCCCGGCAGTCCAAACTTTCACCAACAAAACGAGAACTGGCTACAATAATGGAATCAAACTAATCTAACTTTATTATGGTATATTCAGCGCTTCCTGTAGTCAGGACTGATTCTTGAAAATAAATTGTATGTATTCGCTCGGCATAGAATAAGGAGCACTTGATTTATATCACTTCTAAAATTTTCGCCAACTCTGCTGGTCGCAATTTTCGACAAAAAATACGATCAATTACCTAGGTTAATGAAGCCAAACTACTCTAAATTTGTCGAGGAATATCAAGCGCTTCTTGTACTCTACACTGCTTCTAATAATGATTGTTTATCTTTGCTCGGCATAGAATACGGAGCACTTGGTTCATGTCACTTAGAATATTTTTCCCAACACTGCCGGTCGCGGTCTCAAATACACTAAATGCCCGGCAGTCCAAACTTTCGCGAAAAATATGATAATTTAACAACCGTTAATAAATCCAAACTAAATTCTAAATTGATCAAGGAATATTAAGCCCTTCTTGTACTCTGCCTTGATTCAACTATAAGAATTGTTTGTCTTATCATATTTTTGTGAAAATTGCGACAGGCAGTGTTGGCGAAAATATTAGAGTAGTTTGCATGTTTCTCTCTAAACTTGAATCCCCTTTCATATTTATATAAAAATACCTAATAAAGTATAAAAGATTTGAGTTCCTGATAAAGGTTTTGGAAAAAATCTCAGAGTCAACAAGTTTTCGAGTCAATAATTTACGGAAAACTTGGTAACGTTTGGTCTGCTATCCTTGTACCTCAACATAGCAATAAATACTTATCTTTATAAGATCATTTTGAACCTGCAATATTCTCTATATATGATATATATTGAACAGTGTATGAGGTGTATCGAAACGGGTATATGGTCTGTCTTGAACTTGTATCTTAGTGTCTGGAAAGGACCTGTTTGGAAAGGACCTGTCCAATCTCATACCCAGAGCCCTTATTTCTTACTGCGCATGCTCGACGAAATAATTGGGCTCTGGAAAACTCCAAGCCGGAAGACCCAGATTCTGGGTTTCTCGCACATGCGCATTATGACAGACTAGGTGAATTCAAAATGGCGGACAATGTTCAACGAGCATGTGAATTTGCGCTTGGAAAACTAGATTTTGAAGATGGTTTTCAGTTAAATTAACTTTGAAAATATCTATTGAATGGACATCAATACAATTTCCATTACAAAACCGGCAAAACTTTGAAAAATCCGGCCCTCCAGGCTTTTTTGGCGTACTTAATTCGAGACGCTGTCTTGTTTATTTTCCCTACTACTGTAATATCTACTTCGGGTATCTTCCTTTGTTCTCGAGAACCAATCACAGCACAGGAAATATTGGAGTTTTCCAGAGCCCAATTATTTCGTGGAGCATGCGCAGTAAAAAATAAGGGCTCTGGGTACGAGATTGTGACCTGTCTTGAAACAACTGCCATATTCTTCTACTTTTACTGGAGTTATGACTATTTGTGTACAAGTACAACTTCCAAACAAAACTCAAATTTTCCCGTCGGTGTCGACGGGCGTCACAACCATGTTTGCACAGGGAAATGCAAACACGGATCTCGGCCAATCACAGCACGTGTACTATTTGAATTATTTTATAATTATAAATGTTACATTGTACATATTCATTGATGAAGTTGGAGATCTTTATAGTGCCACTACAATCAAATTTTGTTTTTTTCAGTTTTGACTTCTTAAACATGTTAAAGTGCTTTACAAAAGAAGAAAATTGGTATTTTGGTTCAAAAGATATTAAAATTTTAAGTTTATGCTAATTAGATATTCTCAACTCTCAGTTTCCTTCAACATGAATATTACATTGCATCTAAGAGTACTCGATAAATGTCATTCAAACTTTGGATTATGCTTGTATATATTTGTATTCAAAATATGTAACTTGAAAATATGCAAACTGTGTTTAATAGGACAAAGAAAAACACAAAGAGATCATGTCTCTACTAGGCAACATTCCAGAAGAGAGGTATGCATTACTGGTAAACCTTGGTAAGAAAATCACAGACTACAGTGTTGATAGGGATCATTCCAACCAGCGTAAGTAGAAAATTGTTTTCAATACATAATTGAATAATATCTATAATTCATAAATATCTGGTATTCAGTTTGAAGGGTATCATACAAACCTGGTTATAAGCCCTAGGCTTATACTCATTCATAAGGGTTTATTGATAGGTTTGTATTCAAGAGGGTAACCAGTCATTTCACCCACGCCAATTTGCCCACGCATATAATAATCGACCATGAGTTTGCCAATTCGCCCACGTGTAGAATCACTTTAATAAATATGGGTACCGAAATATGTTACCATGACTTGAAAAAAGTAGTTTGTGATTTACCAACCTTACTTGATGCTTAAGCTCAAGACTTCAAAACGAGAATGTTTTATACGCCGTAACTCAGGAAACAACTTATAAACCGGAAACCAGTGTAAATGTTAGTGAAATAACCAGTACAGTTCCGGCCGAATTTTATCTACCATGAAAAGTTGTTGTTAACTTAGATTTGGGTTAGACTTATTAAAATGTTATTAGAAAACGATTTTTGTGAAAACACACAAGAAGTCGAATGACACTGAAAGTTCACACCTTACACAGGGATTCAAACAGACCCATCGAACAACATCTATCTAAAAGAGACATCAAAAGGAAGTTTAGGTTAAAGTAAAAACGAATATTATCCATCGTTGCTGTGATAGCTAGAAAAAAGATTTTAGTGAAAACACACACGAAGTCAAACGACGCCAAAGTTTCACAGTTGACTGACCCGTCAAAAATACGTCCCAATAATTTCCCTTAACTTATTTCTGTTCTAAATAAGTTATGAATGTAAAATATATATCAAAAGAAAGCTAAGGTTAAAGTGAAAAGGACTATTAAATTTTTGTCGCATAGAAAATTAATATTAAAAGTATTAGAAAACGATTTTTGAGGTAACAAAGCATGACTAGCAACTATTTTTGAAACGTCAAGACAATGGTGTGGCGTTTGTTTGTCATTTTGCTAACGATTTTACATAAATGGCTAACGGTTTTCCAGAGCGTTTAATGTTTTTTTAAACCGTTTAAAGTGCTACTACGACAAAAATCGCTCAAACTTGGATTCAGCTGAAACTTCCTAAGAATACTCTTTAAAGGTCCAATAATCACTGTATGAAGTGTTTTCTCGATATTCAGTACGAAAGTATGATATTTTTACGATTATTTTTTGGAGTCTGTGACGTCATACACTCAACATCGAACATCGCTCCATACATTTCTTTGTATATAAATCCTTAATTTATTTTATTCCTGTGAAGCCAAAAGGGTAGCTAATGTGCTTATTTCACATTACTTGTGACTATAATTTATATTTTGTGGTGTTTGGGTATTTCTTTCTCCCTTTACTACTGATATTTTGAACATAAACTACAAAGAAATGTATGGAGCGATGTTCGATATTGAGTGTATGACGTCACAGACTCCAAAAAATAATCGTAAAAATATCATACTTTCGTACTGAATATCGAGAAAACACTTCATACAGTGATTATTGGACCTTTAAAGAGTATTCTTAGGAAGTTTCAGCTGAATCCAAGTTTGAGCGATTTTCGTCGTAGTAGCACTTTAACAGTCATCAACGAAAAGGCGTTATTAACGGTATAGCGTTAAGACACGTTTTCCCATGGAAAGTCATTAATATAAAGCTATGGCGTCAGGCGTCCTTCGATGGATAATAAGGATATATAAAACTTTGTGTTTTAATAAGTATTTATATGTCAAGTAAGCTAAATAACGATTAAGAAAGTCTAGAAGTAATTTATCTGAGGTTTAAAAAGGTTAAAGTGTCATTTACATTGGTTTATAAGTTGTTTCGTTCGTTAGCGAGTTAGTGTATGTGAGTCCGTATAAAAAGTTTGCGTTTTGAAGTCTTGAGCTTAAGCGCAAGTATGGTTGGTAAATCGCAAACTACTTTTTTTAGTCTTGGTAACATATTTCTTAAAGTGATTCTACACGGTAACCAGTCATTTCACTACCACGCACTTTCGCTACCAGTGCTTTCGCTACCACCCAAAGTCCTTTCGCTACCATCATGAAGTCCTTTCGCTACCATTGGAAATTATCAGAACAAAACTTCGATGAGACTTGTAAAAAAGAATCATAGTCTGTTGAAATACATTTGCATATGGTTTTGAAGCATATTTGGAGCGATCATTTCAAGATACGATCAGTGAAAGTGAAGATCTAAACGCGACCAAGGACAGAGTTCACTTAGATACCATTTCGAGTCCGTTTCTACCAACTTATGACTCGGATGACTTTATTTCCCCATACTCTAATCTATGAAATGTGTGTTTTGGGTAGCTTTATTATTCTTTATCATTTTTTAACTTGCCAAAGTTCGAGAAAAATACAAAATACCTTATGCACGAAACATCGATCGACAAGCGACGCCATATTGTTTTCGTGTAATCAACAAGCTTTTCCTAGTCGTTTAATCACTGACGCTTTCTTTTCTTGAAATCCATTAGACTTTAATATTTTCAATAAAAAACTAAGACGAAATGATCTAGCGACTTAATCTGGAATAAATTTGAGGTCATTAAATATTTGATGTAAACGCCAAAAAGTTAACGATTGACTTAAACGATTGAGCTCAGTTTACGGTGTTTCATAGGCCGGGGTCTTTTCGCTACCAATAAGGTTTTAGTCTCCGTAGAGTAGTTTGTTGCAAACGTTACAATATCTTTCTTCTTAATCGAATGTTTAGAACATATTTATTGCTTCTGGCTTGCAAGAAAAAAAGCGAGCGAGAAAAAACAAAATACCTTTACGTTCGACAAGCAACGCCATATTGTTTTCGTGTAATCAACAAGCTTCCTAGTTGTTTACTGACGCTTTCTTTACCTAGAATCAATTAGACATTATTCTTTTCACTAATAAAGTTAAAGCCGGGAAAAGATATGGTGCTTTGAGCTGGGAGATGTCGTGTGTTGCTGAATCTGACATCTACAAAGAATATGATTTTAGACAAGCTTACGAAAACAATATGGCGTCGTTTGTCGATCGATGTTTCACGGAAGGTATTTTGGTTTTTCTCGCTCGAACCTTTGCAAGCCAGAAGCAATAAATATGTTCTAAACATTCGATTAAGAAGAAAGATATTGTAACGTTTGCAACAAGCTACTCTACGGAGACTAAAACCTTATTGGTAGCGAAAAGACCCCGGCCTATGAAACACCGTAAACTGAGCTCAATCGTTTAACTCAATCGTTAACTTTTTGGCGTTTACATCAAATATTTAATGACCTCAAATTTATTCCAGATTAAGTCGCTAGATCATTTCATCTTACTTTTTTATTGAAAATATTAAAGTCTAATGGATTTCAAGAAAAGAAAGCGTCAGTAATTAAACGACTAGGAAAAGCTTGTTGATTACACGAAAACAATATGGCGTCTCTTGTCGATCGATGTTTCGTGCATAAGGTATTTTGTATTTTCCTCGAACTTTGGCAAGTTAAAAAATGATAAAGAATAATAAAGCTACCCAAAACACACATTTCATAGATTAGAGTATGGGGAAATAAAGTCATCCGAGTCATAAGTTGGTAGAAACGGACTCGAAATGGTATCTAAGTGAACTCTGTCCTTGGTCGCGTTTAGATCTTCACTTTCACTGATCGTATCGTGAAATGATCGCTCCAAATATGCTTCAAAACCATATGCAAATGTATTTCAACAGACTATAATTCTTTTTTACAAGTCTCATCGAAGTTTTGTTTTGATAATTTCCAATGGTAGCAAAAGGACTTCATGATGGTAGCGAAAGGACCCTGTGTGTTAGCGAACCGACGGTAGCGAAAGTGCGTGGTAGCGAAACGACTGGTATTCTTCTACACGTGGGCGAATTGGCAAACCCATGATCGATGATTTTATGCGTGGGCGAATTGGCTTGGGCGAAATGGTCAGTGGGCGAAATGACTGTAAACCTTCAAGAGGGGGACTAGGGGGTAAAGAATAATTACTGTACTTTGGCTATGGGTACTATGGGTAGCTAGAACGAGTGTCAAGTGGCAAGACTCTAACTTTGTTTGATCAGTTGTATTGTGTCGTGATTGCCAAAGCATATTCCTTTTTTTTATTAAAAATGCTTTACTAATTTTTACTTAACTAAGTTTTTTCATGATATTGGTTTGCAATTCCATTTGGTAGGGATTCCTGAATTCAATGTGTACATGGTAGTGCCCAGTTGCAAGAATCTATTCTAAAAACTATTCTAAACTGCTCAAATGTTAATTTTAATGTCAATGGCTTGCAATCCCTTTGGTAGCAAAAGTACCATAATTGGTAGCAAAAGTA
Source organism: Actinia equina (assembly GCA_011057435.1). NCBI lineage: Eukaryota > Metazoa > Cnidaria > Anthozoa > Actiniaria > Actiniidae > Actinia > Actinia equina. The sequence continues at coordinate 680,632 of WHPX01000126.1, read as the reverse complement.
CTTGTAGTGAAAGTACTGAGATACTGAGATTAAAAATCAACCACCTCCTAAAGCCATTTGATGTAGGTTCTTAAATTCAGATTCAGAAATTAATAGATTCAGGAAACCCAGATTCTTATAGCCAGGAGCAGAATTGATATCAACAGGGGAGAACAAGGCTGAATTATAAATCCGGGATAGGTTTTTAATTACATGGATATATCTTAAGCACTCTATTTTCAAAAGAACAAAGCAACTTACAGTAATCTACCTCTCTGAATTCAATATAGTCAAAGATATAGAAGTAAGTTATAGTGCTTGGGAACGAGGTTATTCCGGGCGAAAGCCCTTGGAATTAAATTCGGAAAAATTAATTTCCGACCTCGCTGGGATTCGAACCCACGACCTTCGGAATTGTACTACCGATGCTCTTCCAGCTGAGCTAGAGGTCAGACTGAGAGCACCCCGGCCTGCTCTCAGTCTGACCTCTAGCTCAGCTGGAAGAGCATCGGTAGTACAATTCCGAAGGTCGTGGGTTTGAATCCCAGCGAGGTCGGAAATTAATTTTTCCGAATTTAATTCCAAGGGCTTTCGCCCAGAATAACCTCGTTCCCAAGCACTATAACTTACTTCTATATCTTTGACTATTTCATTAGTGCCACGCGGTCCATATACTCTCATCTTTGAATCATAATTACCGCGACCTAACATCTATTTCACCCCGGCCTGCTCTCAGTCTGACCTCTAGCTCAGCTGGAAGAGCATCGGTAGTACAATTCCGAAGGTCGTGGGTTCGAATCCCAGCGAGGTCGGAAATTAATTTTTCCGAATTTAATTCCAAGGGCTTTCGCCCGGAATAACCTCGTTCCCAAGCACTATAACTTACTTCTATATCTTTGACTATTTCATTAGTGCCACGCGGTCCATATACTCTCATCTTTGAATTCAATATAGTTTAGTATAATTTTGCATTGAAACAATGGAATTTAGGGCTTAGTTGATATTTTAAACCAGTTCAAACGCTTGGGCTCAGTTTTGCATTAGAATTCAAAACCTCACCCTAGTGTTTGAACCTTTATGTAAAGAGTCAAGAATAGAGAACTTTTTTTATCTTCCCAGTCAATCTTTTATTTGTGCATCAATGAAATAGACAGGAAATACTAGAGGTGGGCTTATGAACAGGGGGCTTAGCACACAATATAAATAGGGGGTTTAGATCTGGGATTTGACAGTGATACATTTGGATAAGGTGCACGTAAGTTGATACCAACACTCATTTTTGAACATTAGGTCTACCTATTTAGTGCAGGAATTAAATATCGTTGAGTGATAAATTTATAATGCTTCAATTTCTTGATGATGTTGATCATAGATGAAATAATTGATGACACTTATGGAGTTGCTGTACAGTTTGATGAGGAAGAAGAGGTAAGTAGGTCTACAAGGAAGAGATTTTGATTCTCTAAAATTATGATAAGTTGAATGATGTATGATTTACATAGCACCTTTTCTAATTATGGACTCAAAGGTGCTTACAATCAAAAGAGGTGGTTATAGTATGAGGTAAAGACACTGAGGGTGGTCACTGCCAAGGTTTTCTTGTTGGATTATCAGTGCTTCATTTACATTCCTTGGATATTAGTTACTGATACTGAAGTGTGGAGAGAGGTGATTGCAATTTAAGGTGGCTGGACCCCCTCACCCTTGACCATTACCTACCACGATTGGAACACTGGTGCATAAACGTATTTTATCTGATTGCAAATCTTTTTTGCACATAAGTCACATAAGAATTGAATTGGGGTTCGAAGCAGTTTTTAATGAGCTCAGACTCCATAACGTGATTATGATGAAATATTTGTTTTTGTTTAGAGAATAATTTTAGCCTTCCAGAGCGTGCAACACTAAAATGCTTCCTACCATATAATTATATACAAGATGCCTCCATTTGTAGTGGATTTTTGAAAAAATCTATCTAGCTAATTATGAGATATATTTGAGATTCTTTAAATATAGTGCATAATTTACTCCAATATATTCACAAAAGTCATTGCTCATTTAGTTTTACTCTGTATCTAGTCTTAAGGTGACTGCCTACTTTTGAAAATTGATTTAAGCTTTTTTTTAAACATCGATTTTCCGAATTGAAATTTAATACTGATTTCAAATCTGGAAAGAAAAATAGGTCCCGAACTCGTTTTCGAGATAATCAGCATTTAATGGAAGACTACGCACGAGCTTTTGGAGTAAAAATTGCGCCACCGGAAGTGATTAGAAAAAAATTAAGATCCATAAGATAATAGTTATTTGCAGACTCTATGATTGCACGAATGAAGGCTAGTCAATCATTCTACAATAATACATGGATTTTTTCGACAAAAAGACAAAGAGATAAATTGATTTGTCATATTTTGTAGTTTCGGTACTCTTAAAAATTTCATAAAGTCGAACAAAAATCCCTACAAAAATCTATTTTTTCATGTGTTGCTGATTTAAACTTTTTCTTAAATGTTGATACAACATAGATTTTTGGGAGTTTTTTCGAATGAGCTATTAAAAAATAGAGAGTCCCGTGCACAATTTGAGGGTTTTGCCCTGTTGAAGCTGAAAACGCTTATGGTCCTTCAATAAAATCTTGTAGATTTTTCAGCGGTTTTTGAGCGCGTGCTCATCGTGGGCTCAATTCGAACGCTCAAAAGTAGGCAGCCACCTTAAAAGGAACATTCTGAAAGTAATCAACATGTGCTGGGGTAAACATACCTACGGTAATAAACAGTTCTTTTTATTCAAACGTGGGACTTTTGTCATGCTGTACTTTGTCAGTGTGAGTGAATAGAATCGGCAAACATGCCTCAAATACAAACTGAGTGACTTATCTCAAGCATATTTTATCTCTTTAATGTTTATTACTATACTTCAGGAGTGAATAGCTCTTAGCGTAGATGAGCATGCCACACCAAAAAATACAGCAGTATCGTGATGAACGTAGCATCAAAACAAGACTATTGGGTCGAGCTTCGGTTAATTTTCTAAGAAATTTACTACAAATCTTTAAGGGATCACTACATTTTAATAGATATCTTTAATATAAAAAGTATTTTGTAGTTTTTCTAACTATGGTCAAACACTAAATAGCTTTTGGATGTATAATCAGTAGTTTGAAGGCAGAAAGCAAGGAATTATCATGGCTTTGCTACCATTGATAACTGTAAAAATTGATCGCTTAAATGGCATGGCTCATCTGTCAAAATACGAGAGAACTGAGTTACCAAAAAGGCTTCCATTTATAGTTGGCATTTCGAAGATGAATGCTTTATTAAGCCACTGGGATGACAGATAATTGACTTGAAGCCGAGATCTTTGTAGTCCAATATTTTTTATACCGGAGCTCCCGAGCGAGCAGAGCACCATACCTAAGAAAAAATGGTAAACTATCAAGTTGATTTTTCATGGCTTGGCTGACGTCACTTCTGTCCGTCCGTTCGTGTACACAAGAATCCTGATTGGCTGGTTAGATTATCTTTTTTTTGGCGGGAATGTCAACATGTTGCAACATCCGGGTACACATAAAGGTAAATCAGGCTAATAAACTCTTGTAAAAAGTTTTCAACTTTTATTACGTGTAGAAATACCAAAAGATAACAACACAATTTTTTATTTAAGCTTATATTTATATCTACTCTATTTGGATGGAACCCTTTCCGAAATCGATATGTCGAAAGAAAGCTCAGAGGAGAATGAAGCCAAAAGTAAGGCCAGAAGTATTATGAACAAGGAGAACATGCTCGTGTAAGAAAAAGGAATTTGAGGCAAAACTTCACGCATGAACAAGAGAAAATGAGCGTGAAAGACAAAGGAATTTGAAGCAAAACTACTAGCTAAGGTGACTCTCAAATGCACAGAAAAAATCGCTTTAGGGCAAGTTATAGACCAAAGACAATTAAAAAAACTTTCATGTATTCAACGATGGATTAAGAAGTGTTCTCCAAGAAGTCAGGTGTGTTGTTTAGCAAACAATCGTTTGTTATTTTTTGACAAGCATTTTTTCTCGACGACTCGACAAATCAAAGACTTTCCCTCAAAACTTTTAATATTTCTGTAGATAAGCTTAATTTATTTTAATGTTGGAGTAAATATAACATGAAGAGCATATTACAACAAATATGCCTCCTTTATTTAGCTTTGTAAATCTTTAGCAATTCAGTTGTTTTTAACCGCATAGTTAACCGCATTGCATAGTTCAAGGGAGAGGGAAAAAATACACTGCGTCAGAACTACGACCATCAAGCTTTATGCAAAATGGATCTGCTTTGAGCGAAAATAGTCAAGGGAGAGTGCAACTATCGTATGTTTTTCATTCAAGAAAGATTCGCCTCCTATCGCGGGGTCCCATCGGCAAAACAACATAGACTTTCATTTAATAATTTTATTTCTACAGTTAATTCATTTAAGTATTGAATGAAATATTAATTTACACCAAATATTCAACTGTTTATTAAGCTGCATTAGAGCAAGTCTGATTATAAAAATGAGCTTAAATTTGTGTTGTTGAGAGATTTACAAACGCCAATTTACTAACAAAGAAATTCGTCATTTTGCATTGTCTTTATTTTCTATTTTGTCTTAGTTGTTCTTGTCAAGTTTAACTGAATGTAAACTTCGTCTCGTTCTGTAAAAGACGTAATTATTAAAGTAAGCTTATATTTTGCTCACCTTGCTTGACCAGTTTCCAAGTCTGTTTTTTGGTCTTGATTTGTCCTAAATCTCCAGATTTTCGATTTCAATGAAAGACATCCGAGGTAAATTTTACTAAACTTGATATTGGATTATCTGTAGTTATCTTTCGTTTTTCTTAAGTAAAAGAGATTCAAAGCCTAAAAATGTCGGTTTTTTGGAAAACTTTGTCGAAGAATCTTCCAAGAGCAAAACTAGCCCCTGGATGTGGTAGTGAGTTGTGTACAAAATTCCTAAGTGGGAGAGTATGTACTCGCGCAAAAAACAAACAAAAAACAAGTGTAGTGCATTTCGATTCAATTTCACTGCATGGTTTTTATTATGGGAGAAATTATCTTCATCTTGAATAAAAAATAATTGAAGATTTTTCCCCCTATCTTATTTTTACCTTTCAGTTTCATTCAAATTGTTCTCCCTGTGACTTCCGTAGCTCGAGCTCTGCTTTTAGGCAGTGCCTAAATATGATTACTGTCCACACTAATGCAAGGAGGGCTCTCAGCAAAACTGCTCTAAAAGTCTATTGGTACGGCAGTCAATTTCGTTCTGTAGTTCTCAAGTATGTTAAAAAGAGTTGTTTGAATCTTAACTATCCTATCTTCGTTCAGAAATACTGAACTTAAAAACTTATAGCTATGAAATAAGCCCCGAATAACTCGATGATCACGCTGAACTAGCAGACTATGCTGACACATGGCTCCAAAACAAGAACTTCGTGACCAGCGTAAAATACCATATACATTACCCAAACTTTCATGGAGTATGACCTAGTAAAGCTCTTCTATATGATAGTTTGATTCAAGTTTTTTAAATTACCAAAAGCCGACTGCCATGATCAAAGGTGTCTACAATATGTTTACGTTTATTATGCCGTACGAACGGTCACTCTCAGTGGCTTTTTTAGGGTAAAATCGAACTTTGAACATAAATACTGGCTTCAATCAAATCCCCCTATCCTCCATGTGGCTTAAAAAAGCATTTAGCTTTTAAATTATTGCACTACAAATGTAAGAAATTGTGTTACTTGAATTGTTCTTTCTCAGTGGCTTTTCTATGGCAAATTACAAACTTGGTTTCGATGGCAAATGCCTATCGAATTCCTTGCCTTCTAAAGAGCTATTGAAAGCAGCCAAGCAAAATGAGACTGTGCATGGTGCGAAAGAATTTGAAGTTATGATCATTAGCAAACAATGGAATTTCCAGAGCATCAAGTTGTTGAGAAATGATCAATGTTTTCTGTATTTGTCGTTCGCTTTAGATGAGTTCAATAGTCTTGCAATTTTGTGTAATATTAGTTTAAGTCCTAATTTGTATCTGGGCGTAGTTTTGAGATAAATTATTAACCAATTTTAGAATAGAAGATTGACTAGAAAACTAAAATGAAAATTGCCATCAAATGCTAAAGCACAGATAAAGCACGTTTATGCATCAGCGTTCCGAACGGAAAGTAGCAGTCAAGCATGAGGGGGTCCAGCCACCTTAAAGCTGTCATCCAAGCTTCCTGAAATTTCTGACATAATTCTGAACCAATAAAAATATTTTGTAACCAGTGGCCACCATTCTTAAGAGTGACATTGATTGAACAAATTACTGTTCAATGAACAAATAGGAGTTGATTCGCTACTTAATAGAAGTCGATTCGCTACCTCGAGGTAGCACAATGGCTACTTTACTTTATCTCAAGATGCCTGTATACCTCCTCCATAATATTTTGGATCATTTATTATCAGTAATTCTAAGTAATTTGTTATTACTTGAGTGTTTTTTAACAGGAAATACCTCGACTAGATTACTTCTTTGTAACTAAAAGTTTTTATGTCAGAAAAGTTCTTCATCGAACGCAAGATTCTATTAGTCCTCGCATGAAAATGAGGAGATTTAAATATCCTCTATTCGCTAGGTTTAGATTTCTCAATCAACATCTGAGCAGAAAATTGGTGAGTTTCGATGCTGTAAAACACATCTTAAATTCATCGATATAGACTCAAAATTAATATATATGTATTATGTATTCCTGATATTGTGATATTTAACATTTGAGATAAGGTAGCGAATCGACTTCTATTAGTAGCGAAATGACTTCTATCAAGTAGCGAAGCGACCTTTTAGGTAAGTAGCGAAAGTGCAAGGTAGCGAAAACACTGGATACCGATTGAACCAACTACCTCTCCATCAACAGTATGATGCTCAACCAAATGGGTGTTGGTTTCTAATCTAATATTTCTTGATAAAGTCTTTTTCTTACTTTTTCATAATTCTTTTTCTGCCACTTATAAATACTGTTGTATCTTGAAGGAGGAAAAAGATTTTGATGAGGTTCGAGAATCTGAATCAGATGATGATAATGGGGAAGGAGTTGAAGCAGACACTACTATGACTCTCCAGGGTGGGGTAGGTATTATTGAATTATGGGCATGGCGCCTTCAGCCATGATGCCCACTTGTATACCATGACACCCCCAGTCTGTACTGCTATGACCCCCCCAGCATAAACCATGACACCCCTAGTCTCTATTAACACTTAATTAATAAGAAGTTTAACAATATTTCGTAATATAAATCCAAGAACGAAAAAAAAAAATAACTAAAAGGAAAAAATTGACAACAAAATTTAATAAGTCCGATAAATTATTCATAATTCAAGTTAGTACACTGTAGTTGCTGTATTAAAAATGCTAGTGATATTTCCTGTTGTTTCACTTAAGCATAAGTTCTGAAACCTTTCTTCAAAAAGTTTGACACTGAAATTAAACCACAAAAGAAAGAGAGTGCTGGTGAATAAAGTGAGAAAAACATTGCGAAAGAATCAAAACCTTTGACACGACTAAACTATGCACGAACGAACGAGTTGTTTTTAAACGAGCGAGTTGTTTTCAGCAGTCGTAGTTTGCAGACTTGTAACCTAATAGTTCTTTGGTATTTTTGACTTATTCGTAATTTTGAAACGTCTGTTTTTAAATATTTCGTAAAGCAAGCAAAGATTGCTCACATAAATCAGGTAGTTTGCTATATTCAAGTCGTTACACTGTTGTCACACAACTCCGCGTTTGAAGACTTTGCTTGGTGATGCAAAACACACACTGCCTCTGAAAAACAATCATTACAGATGAATTTCAGAGTTCGTATTAAAATGATATTCTAGAGCTACAAAAGGGAAAATAAAATAATAAAAAGAGCATACCGTATTATCAGTTACCAGTCGTTTCGCACAATTGCCTTTTCGCACGAACCCGTTCGCACAACTATGACCTTTTTCGCACAATTCCAAGAGTCGTTTAGCACAACTTTTATATAACTATATAAATTATACGAAAACAAAATTACTTCTCTAATCTTTAGAAGTATATTTATTTGAAAAGCAACTTTTATATTTGATAAAATTAATAATAACATGTGTTTTAAGTGCTTGTTTCGATAGCATTAGAACGACCTCACTTTGTGTGTTTCCGTAAAAGATCGCTCCCTCTTCTTATGTAGAAATTCAAATTCTACTTCTAAAGCCCTACGCTTTAATTTTTGAATTTATTATTTGCACTAAAAAAGTAAGACGAAATGACCTATTGCCTATATCTGGAATAAATTTGAGGTCATCATCTGAATGTAAACGCCAAAAACTTGAATTGAAACAATTGAATGGAACAATCGAGAGCAGTTTATGGTCTTTCATAAGCTGGGGTTTTCTGTTACCAATATGTTTTTAGTCTCCCTAGAGTAGTTTGTTGAAAACATTACAATATCCTTCTTCTTCATTGAAAAATCGAATGTCTAATATATATTTATTGCTTCTGACTTGCCAAGGTGACTTGACTGCAAAACAAATTTGTGGATACAAAAATTTCCGGGTACGTGTGGACGGGGCCTAAGTCTCAATAGAGTAGCTTGTTGAAAACATATATATTCTTTTTGTAGATGTCAGATTCAGCAACACACGAGGGGCCTCATTGGTAGCGAAAAGACTATAAAACACCGTAAACTGTGCTCAATTGTTCCAATCAATCGTTAAGTTTCGATCAATTGGTTTCGTGCAATTTTCGATCAACTCGGGTGCTAATAAAACACCTCTTGAAACAGAGTTATTGGGGATGAAAACCCATCTACAGGAACAGATGAAAGATATTTTCACGACTTCCGAGTGACCATATACTGTATGTAAAAGTTGTGCTAAACGACTCTTGGAATTGTGCGAACAGGTCATAGTTGTGCGAAAGGGTTCGTGCGAAAGGGCAATTGTGCGAAACGACTGTTTACTGTATTAGCATATGATATTATTGTAATCTAAATACAAACGTGATACATTGACGTGATGCATCGCGTTTGTTATACACCCTAAAATACAGCGAGGTGTTACTTTGGATTCCTCAACTGACTGTCTAATTTACTTCAGAGGTTGAGTTTATTCAACTTTCTGTTCGTAATTTCAAAACCTATTCTGTAAAAAGATTCCTTGAAGAAATACTTTGTCTTTCCCGGCAATTGCTTAAATCATAAATCACTTGAAAAAGCTATTGAAATAGACATAATTTATTTCTCTATTCATGTAATTAACAAAACAATCCTTACGAAAAGGTTTTAATGTTCTTTGTAGAATGATGATTATTAATGATAAAATTCAAGAAGAGAGACTACAGAGATTTAGTGTTTTTAACTTAATTTTTTTATGGTAACTGAATAAAATTGAATTAATTTCAGCTTTCAGAATCACAACAAGCTTCTAGTGATGCTATACATCCACGTGAAATTGATGCATTTTGGTTACAACGTGAACTCAACAAATATTATGCAGATGCTGAAGCTTCACGGTCAAAAACTGAGGATGTTCTTGAAATCTTAAAAACTGCTAGTGATGAGAGGGAACTGGAAAACAAACTAATGTTGCTTCTTGGACATGACAAGTTTTCTTTTATACGACTTTTGCGAAAGAATCGCAACATGGTGCTTTATTGTACTCTTCTGGCAGCAGCACAAAGTGCTAAAGAAAAGAAGGAGATTGAAGAAAAAATGGAGGCTGATCCTGACTTGGCACAGATCCTGCATGCTCTTACTGAGACTGATGAGGGAGATCTGATACAGGTGATAAAAGTTTTTATTATTGAACTATTTTATTATTTTTATCTATTGGTTATTTATTTTATGTTTAATTAACTTTCCTATCAAGGTCTCAAAATAACTTTCACAAGAGAGATGTGTTAAATTTGATTCTTTTTTATTGAGTTGGTAAATTTTTGTTCATAAACCCTTTCACTCATATACTATGCCTGAAACTACCAGCAAAAACATGCACCTTTTTAAAATAATTCTAACTTCAACAATTTTTAGAGTTGGCCTGAATACCGGTCTAAAATGTTTTCTAGAAAGCAGAACATTTTTTTAAATTAAAACATTAGCATAAAAATTTTCAAAATTCTACCTAAAGCCTAATATTAAATTTTGTTGGAAAAACAAAATCGATATTTTTAACATCATTTTCAAATGCTAAAAATCACTCTTTCATATGATTGATTTTCCTTCAAGTTTTTATTTGGACTCCTAGAGTAAAAAAGCCCTTGCACAGTAAAGTTTGGACCTGGTCTTTGCTTTTTTAGCGCTTTCTTTGCCATAAATTCTTTCTATTCATTGAGTGATGGTCATTTTCTTGGAGGTATTTCGTCAATTCGATTTTTGGCGAGTTTGCATCACAATGCATCATTGGAAATCCCAGTAATTTTTGACAGGAAATGTGGCTGTCCTCATGTTTTTATATTTTTCTTAATTTTTTTGCTACTCAGTCCTACTAAAAAATCTCAGCCTCAAAACATTCTTCGCAAGCCAAATATTTGAAAGCATGTCACTGTAGGTACTGGCCGTTCATCCATTTGATAAGCTCGCAGAATAAACTAAAGTAGTCTAAGGGTTAAGAGTATCGTTTCTCAATCCTTATAATCATTATGTGCTTTTGAAATTAAAGCACTCACATGGGGTTGTATTGGTTATTATATTTGCAGGAGGAAAGAGCAAGGAAAGCAGCCAATAGAAAGGCTCGCATTGCTGCAGATTTGGATGCTCTAGAATCAGATCAGGTAAATCATATTCATTGATCTTTTTCACGGGTTCTTCTAATTGGAAAAATATTACATACCTACATGAACTAATACTCTAAGATACACCCAATTGCAAGAACTTTGTCATTTAAATACAAACAATTGTCAGTGAAAATATGGAGTGCCAAAACAAATTCGGACTTAGAGCATGTTTTGTTAAAGTACTGCACAATAAGAACATTCCATGCTAAAAATTCTATAGACATGGCATTTATAATATATCTTAGACAGCAAGTGACACATTTGCACACTCAGACCCCTCACAAAAACTCGTTTGTAGGCTTCGCAAGTCCACAAGTTGAGGCAGCCTATTCAATTAACCTAACAAGACGAATTACGGTCTTTTTGCTACCTTGCACTTTCGCTACTGCACATTCGCTACTTAATAGAAGTCGATTCGCTACTTTATCTCCAGGCCTGTAAACCTCCTCTATACCATTTTGGAACATTTATTATCAGTAATTCTAAGTAATTTGTTATTATTGGAATGTTTTTTTGAGGAAAGAAATTTCAAAGCGTACTATTTGGCATAATGGACAAGTCGGCCGACTATCCGTCTTGTATTCTGTTATATCAAACAGGTTTCTTGATTTCTCTCTTTTCTTAGAAGATTTTTTGAAGGATATTCATGTCAAGGAAGAATTTTAGTTACAAAAAAAGCAACCAAGTGGAGTTATTTAGCTTCGTAGTAAAGTAGTGAACAGACTTATGGCGTTGTGTTACCACAAACAAATGTCACACAACGCCTCACACCGGGAGTCCATTCAATACTTTACTACGAAGCTAAGTTAGCTTAAAAGAAACTCCATTAGATTGCTTGCTTCGTAGCTAAAATTCTTCCTTGACATAAACCCTTTTATTTTGAAGTCAAACTTTTAGTCATCGAGCAAAAGCGGGGATAAAAATACGCCTTCGTTTCTCATAGCTTTCAATTTGTTCGTAATGTAACACAACGCCGAGAGTCCAATCGCTACTATGCTACGAAGCAAGCTAAAATAAAAATATCCTCTCTTCGCTAGGTTATAGATTTCTTGATCGACATCTAACCAGAAAATATAGAAGTTTTGATGCTGTAAAACACAATTCAAATTTATCGATATAGACTCAAAATTAATATATATGTAATAAGTATTCCTGATATTGTGATATTTAACTTTTGAGATAAGGTAGCGAATCGACTTCTATTTGTAGCAAATCGACTTCTATTAGGTAGCGAATCTACCTCTTAGATAAGTAGCGAAAGTACAAGTTAGCGAAAAGACTGGAGACCAACAAGACATCATAGTTGTTAACAGAATTATTGGAAATGTAAAACTTTTTACTTAAATAAGTTATATTATTAATACTGAGCGTTATATTTGAATGAAAATATTTTCAATTTAATTACTACAGACTAGAGGCAACAGGAAGGTCATCGATTTAGAAGAGCTGCATTTTAAAGATGGAAGTCACTTGATGGCCAATAAGAAATGCCAACTTCCTGATGGCTCATTTAGAAAACAGAGGAAAGGTTATGAAGAGGTTCATGTGCCAGCCTTGAAACCAAAACCATTTGATACTGGAGAGGTAGGCAATGCAAACAAGGGTGACTGTGTTCTTTTTTGTTTGAAATACTGTTTTATCGTCGTTTGCATTACTACGTGCCATCCCAGACATAATCAATTCGTTTAGTTTGCAATAGACTAGTGTCAATCATTTATGTTGATACCATTTTTACACATTTGGATCAGTGAGTTGGCTTTTCTATCAAACTTTCTCAGTCTGATATCACGAAGCGATAAAGAATAAAGCGATTGCAAAGAGTTTGAGTACATCCAAATAGAATGAGGTGTTTGATTGACGGCAGACTATTGCAAACTGCAGAAGGTGATTTGTGTCTTGGGCGGCCACATAGTAATGCAAACGGCGGTAATACTGGCAACATTCAGTTCTGTCATATTATGGAACCAAGTCAATATTTTAAATGATTGTTATGCAAAGCTTTTATATTTTTATTCCTGCAATTTTTTGTTAACGACAAATTTTATTTTATTGCACATATATTAGTCACTGGCCCAGTTCTTTTCGGTGAGAATTAACCCAAGGTGTCAAATTTCTGCACAAGTTTTTTATGTTGTGCAGAGCCAAATCCTTGGAACAAAAACAGTTAGCCATTGGAGCATTTTAAAATCAATAATACGCTTTGATTTGTATTCTGATGACTGATACATATTAATGATGGCTGTGATATGTCTAACTGTTTTTTTTTTTAAGATCAAAAAATCAAGTCATAAATTACATTAGGGTCTTTAAATAACTGAGGAGAAGGTGCTGCCTTTGTAATTACACCTGCAAATGGTTAGACCTTCAAGTCTTCTCGGACAAGGACTTAAAACCGTAGGCCCTGTCTCCCAACCCTTCCTAACCTACAGTAAATGCGGGACATAAAACAACCTGTTGAATTATTCGTGAAAGAGTAGGGGATTGTCTCCCGGTTCAACAGCCTATCCCAATTTGGAGGCATAACACTAACGTTCTAATAAATCACTCATGATTGTAAGCTGCTCGGCTGCTAATAAAGTCCTCCACTGCAATGTAAAGCGCATTGAGACAATGTGATAATGCGCTATATAAGAACCCCATTATTATTATTATTATTACTCTTTGCGAAGGTGGTGACTGTCTACAAAGATAAAATAAGTTGATAATATATAGATAAAGTTAAAGCAAATGATTACATGCTGTGTGCGCTTGCCTTAGATTTTTAGGACTCAACTAGTGACGTTTAATCGGCCGTAGCTCCCATCCCAGAGCTCCCATTTGCTAGAGTTTTCTGCACTTCCCTTGGTGTGAAATGATCAAACTTTCCAAAAAAAGAACTTTAATATTGTTCAGCACCAAATGGATGAAGCTTAGGTTTGTTAAAGTGAAGGTCAAAAATTGGTTTGTTTCATGTTGCCATGGAAACACCCTTGGACCAAGGCTCTTTTCAAAATAAAACCAAAATGCTCAATTATTTTCCGCAGGGGTTCCCAGACTATAACGAAAGTTGGGGCCACATAGTCTCAGAATGGTGGGTAGATCGAGCAAAAACAAAGGCATTTAAACTTGTTTACATAATAAAACTTGAAATAAAGCTCGATCTAGAGAAATGCGTTTGCCATATCATTCCCCTATCTTTAAACTATTACTTTGTGGAAATGTTTTGAAATTCCCCCCCTCCCCTATATCAAATTTTGCTAGCAACAGCTTTTACATCTTTACATCAATAAATGTACATGTTTATACTAGTAAGACTATATCCTTGACTGTTTAAATAGAAAAAAGGCAATATTGACCAAAACATTAAATAGCTTAACATTGATAATATGTTTCAGCCCCTCTCCCTTATCTTACAAACATATGATTCTCCTTTCATTTCCTACACACACTCCTAGGTTAACTCTGAAACATATATTTATATTTGTTTGTTGCAGAAATTAACTCCAATAACATCCTTGCCAAAGTACGTCCAGCCAGCATTTGAAGGATACCCAACACTTAACAGAATACAGAGTCGTCTGTGTAACACTGCACTTAACACTGATGAAAATATTCTTCTCTGTGCTCCTACCGGTGCTGGGAAAACCAATGTGGCATTGCTCACTATTCTCCGGGAGATAGGCAAACACATCAACCTGGATGGCACCATTAACACTGAGGAGTTTAAGATCATTTACATCGCACCCATGAGATCACTAGTACAGGAAATGGTTGGCAACTTTTCAAAGGTATTTGTATCAGAAGTTCTCAGTCTGTAATGAAATTTATTTTTACCATATACCCATTCGGCAGTTGTCACGTTACGAGTCAATTTCATTACAGGACGGTTTGTTACATTGCATGGTCAGTTCGTTACATGTATGGTCATTTTAACACCTTCAGTGCCACTGTGTTTATGCAAATATTCTGCTGAACCTGTCCTGAAGTTAACCTTGTGGAAATTCTGAGAGCGTTGCTGCCAACCAATATGGAGTTACCATCGTTATCGCCTAAGTGTCAACACCCGACACTAAAACATGTTCTCATTGGTTGCCGAAACATTAGAAGTCAGTCAACTGGAACGCGCATGTTTCAACTCGGTATTTACCACTTGGAAGTTCATTACGAACTTGTTTTGATATTGTGGAAAGAGACAACACTCCACAGTTTCCAAACGTATTCAAATCTGTCTGTAATTCTTTTAGAGAAGTTGATCCCTTGTTTAATGCTATCGTTTCTAGTTAAATTGAATCGTCAAATGTTAATTTTTTCAAAGTTCTGGTGTGATCTTTTGGAGCATGCTCAACGGTTTCTTGCTGTTGATATTGTTTAATTAACAATTCTTGAAACTTATTCCACCACAGTTCAGCCCATTCAATTTTCACACTTATTATCTATGGGGGCTTGAAGAACCCAACAAAAATTCCGAGTGCCGTTGATCAAAGGCGCCAAAACATGCACGTTCCAGTTGACTGACTTCTAATGTTTCGGCAACCAATGAGAACATGTTTTAGTGTGGGGTGTTGACGCTTAGGCAATAACGACGGTAATTATCTCTTATGGGGTCAAGTCTTTAGGTACACCTCATTTTGAAAAGAATTTTCTCAAAATTTTTCAATCTAGATAAAGCTCTGGTCTATTGATGTAAGAAGTTAAGTAAAGACTTGCAGCCTTTTAAAAGGAATTTTAAAACATGTGCTTTTAGCAAAACTCATATTTGAGGTCTACAACGACCATTAGTAAATAATTCTTTATTCAATGAATTTTTAAGATATGATGCTGATTTTTGGTATTCATCATTTGCAACACTTGGAAATAGATGTAAAAAGTTCAATGCAATTTTTTTGATGGAGATATTCCTACAGCACAATGTTTTATTTGCTTCAAACATTGGCTCAAATTTTCAAGCAGCATGCCATTGAGTTTTTTCTGCCCTTGACTTTCAATCCCTTTTTATACACAGGCTGCTTTAGTTTTAGATGACCAAGCAATTCCAAAGGATTTTTTTAGTAAATGGAACTGGCAGTCACTCTCTGGTGCAGAGGCAAAGTATATTATTCCCAGGTTTAACAGTATCCGGTCTTTTCGCTACCTTGCACTTTCGCTACTTACCTAAAAGGTCGATTCGCTACCTTATCTCGAATGTTAAATATCACAATATCAGGAAAATATATTAAAGTGCCTATCACCCTTCTGACAATATTCACAGTATTGATTCTACATGGGGTAAGATGCGGAAAAGCCCGAAAAAAATTCATAGTTTGAGTGCAGCTTCTTGAAGTTATAAAGGTTTTTCCATGCCATATGCTAATTTTGTGACGTGTGAGGAGTAATCATTTAATATACAAAACATTACTGGCATAGATTAATTAAATTTGAAATACGTCATTGTTTTGCCCATTGCTCTCATAGAAATTATTGCAAGCTATTTTTCACATAGAAGCCGGTGTTTGGAATTACAAGGAACAACAAATAACCATAAATGCCTCCTCATACGTCACCGCATTAACATATGCATAGAAAAACCTTAATAACTTCAAGAAGCTGCACTCAAACTATGAAATTTTTTCAGGTTATTCGACATCTTACCCCATGTAGAATCAATACTGTAAATATTGTCAGAAGGGTGATAAGCACTTTAAGTATATATTCATTTGAGTCTATATCGATAAATTTAAATTGTGTTTTACAGCATCAAAACTTCTATATTTTCTGGTTAGATGTCTATAGAGAAATCTAAACCTAGCGAAGAGAGGATATTTACATCTCCTCATTTACGTGCAAGTTAACAACGACTAATAGAATCTTGTATTCAATGAAGAACTTTTCTAACAAATAAAAAGTTTTAGTTACAAAGAAGAAATCTAATCGAGTTTTTCAGAGTTATTTTGGCTTGCTTCGTAGCATAGTAGCGATTGGACTCTCAGCGATGTGTTACAAAAAGGTGTATGTCAAGGAAGAATTTTAGCTGCAAAGCAAGCAATCTAGTAGGGTCTTTTTCGAGTTATTTTAGCTTCATAGTAAAGTAGCGAAAGGACTCTCAACGCTGTGTTACAACAAACAAATCAAAAGCTAAGAGAAACACGGGCTTATTTTCCCCCTCTTTTGCTCGATGACTAAAAGTTTGACTTCAAAATGAAAGGTTTATGTCAAGGAACAATTTTAGCTATGAAGCAAGCAATCTAGTGGAGTTTTTAAGAGTTTTTTAGCTTCGTAGTAAAGTAGCGAATGGACTCCCAGAGTGAGGTGTTGTGTGTTATTTGTTTGTCGTAACACAACGCAATAAGTACGTTCGCTGCTTTACTAGAAAGCTAAAATAACTCCACTAGGTTGCTTTTTAACTCGTGGATACGCGAAGCGTAGAAATGAATTATTGTGAGGGGTCTGAATATGCAAATGCTTCACTCGCTCGCTCACTCACTAAGATGTTAGCAGATCGATAATTAAACGTTTGTCAATCGTCTTACATCATCTGAGTGCGAATGTTACATGACACTAACACAAAGCTCTTATACCATACAATATATTACTTTCATATTTTATATGAGGAAACGAAAAGCTGATGTTCCATGTGGGATACGTTTCTAGCACTTGTAGACACCTTGGGGGCCCACAGCTGTGCATGCGCACATGCACTCGCACACAGTGTTATCTTCGAATTATTCATATTAAAAGAATCGAGGAAAGAATGATGCAAGTTGAAGTAAAATTATACAATTAACGCCTGAAATAAAATTTCAATGAGTGAAGCCTTTTTTTCTGATGTATTTTAATTTTATTTCGATTTCAAAAGACTTCGTAGAACTAGCCGGTTATCGAAAATAGCTATTTTAATGAGAACTCAAGAGAGTCTGATTTCAAGCTCTGGAAGACTTTATTCTGCATAGAGACAGCTTAAAGTCACGGCGGTCACTTAGCAATAAAATCTCATAAACCCAATCAAAAAAAGTTTTGATGTTACTGATCAACAGTTGTATTTACTAAGTGACTTCGCAAGAAAATAATCGTAGTAAAAATTGCAAAAGATGAAAAACAAGACCAGGAAATTCGGCCAGTTTTGTCTCTTAAATAAGCCGTACTGAATAAAAAGTAGATTGATTACAAACAACTGAAGCATTCTCAGATTGTATGTCGAAATGTGCGAAGGTCTAATGAGAATTCGCTCCTATAAATAATCATTAATTTACCAACTTGGATAAACACAAAATAGATAGCATTTCTAAACGTATTTCTATAAAATTTTTGCTTTAATAGTTCACAGTGTAAATACATGTAAATAAATAGTTTCATTCGAAACAAATGTAGGAGCCGTGACGCTTGAAGGTCAAGATAAGTAGTAAAGCAAGTCAACACGCATAACGCAATGCTTTATGTTGATCATCCCAATTGTATCATAAACGGCAAATTATTATATCTTGTATATTCAGCTTTGTGCTCGTAGGTCGAATGATTCCTGGAATAAAACACACAGCCCGCCTTTGAAATTGAAAACAGTGAAAGAGTTTTCAAATAGATCTTCCAATTATACTCTATACTTGGCTGAGTTGATTCCATCAAAGTCGTAGTCGCCTTTCGTGTTAATTAAAGTTCAGACAATTAATTCATCACAGAATTCGCTTCAAAACTCACCAAAATAGTGAAGAACTAAGTGTTAAAAGGAAAATAAAAAGGGCAATTACTTATCTTACTGGATATATACTTAAATCGAGCGAAAGATTTGGAATCCTTTGAAAATGTCAACAAGCATAAGGAGGGCACATGGAGCCCAATCTTCGAAAAGTGCAACAAGTATCCATGAGTTCGCCAAAGGGCGAAAGCTAAAATTCTTCCTTTACAAGAATATCCTTCAAAAAATTTTCTAAGAAAAGAGAGAAATCAAGAAACCTGTTCGATATAACAGATTACAAGACAGATATTCGGCCGATTTGTCCATTACGCCAAATACGCTTTGGAATTTCTTTCTTCAAAAAAAACAAATAATAACAAATTACTTAGAATTACTGTTAATAAACGATCCAAAATGTTATAGAGGAGGTTTACAGGCATCTTGAGATAAAGTAGCAACTGTGCTACCTCAAGGTAGCGAATCAATTTCTATTTAAGTAGTGAATCGACTTCTTTTAGTAGCTAATCGACTTCTTTTAGAAGCGAAAGTGCAAGGTAGTGAAAAGACCGTAATTCGGTTTAACTATGAGAGAAATTTGATAAATGAAATGTTCTTTTGAATTGCTTGGCACTTGATCATGATAGGATAGAAGTATGGATTGTGTTTGCATGGATTGGGCTAGAGTTTTTAAAATAATTATAGCTGACAGCCATTTAGTGTTTTGAAATCCTTGACCAGTTGCCAGTTATTTAGACACTTCATTCAAATTTTTTTTACATGTCCATTTCATTGCAAAAACAATTTACAAAGTGTTTGCAACACTGTATTTTTGTTCCATCGTAAAACTCCTTTTCAACATCGTATCATGTTATTTGTTTGAAATATTATTTCATGACTTGAATATAGACATATAACCGAAACGACCATAAACCTAAAACCTAAAATACTGACAAGTAAAATACAACTGGTATTCACACAGTTTCATGATTATTCACTAGACAAAGTATAATTGCTCAGCATTTGGCTCCCATTGATGGATCAAAGTAGATGATCTAGATATCCAGAGTTATTTGATTTGCACAATTTCAAAAAAATGTATGAATATTCTCACTAATATGACTTTCCTAAAAATGCTTTTGTAGAGGCTTAGCACTTATGGGATAACTGTGTCTGAGCTTACTGGTGACCATAACCTGAACAAGGAGCAAATTAATAGCACCCAGATCATTGTATGTACTCCAGAGAAATGGGATATTATAACCCGAAAAAGTGGTGACCGCACCTACACACAGCTTGTTAGACTTATTATTATTGATGAAATCCACCTGCTTCATGATGACCGTGGTCCTGTACTGGAGTCTCTAGTGGCCAGAACCATACGTCAGATAGAAGCAACCCAGGAACTGGTGAGACTGGTTGGTCTTAGTGCAACATTACCCAACTATGAAGATGTTGCAACTTTCATGCGTGTAAATCCAGCAAAGGGCTTGTTCTTTTTTGATAACAGCTTTAGACCTGTTCCATTAGAGCAGCAATATATTGGTATCACTGAGAAAAAGCCTGTCAAGAGAATGCAGGTATAGTATGTTTGTCAATATCAGCTGAGCAGTGAATTTTGTTTTGGCCAATTGCCACATATTTAGCTGTTTTGCCGCTGACCCTCAATATCCAGGCTACTGTAACCTAACTTTTGGTCAGTAATGATTAAAAAGTAAATTATACACCGTGAAAAAGATGAAAAAACTGACGTTTCGGATGCTAGCCTTTCGTCGGAGTAAAAGAGAAAGAGTGGTAGAAATGAGTGTATATAAGATAGAATAAGAAAAAAGAAACAAAAGAGAACAAGGTAGGCAAGGAAACAAAAACAAACAATTAAAAGACAAAAGAAAAGGTTAGTTGAAAGTAAAAAAACTTTTGGTCAATTATTTATTTATTATTTATCCTTTGACTAAAATATAATATGTGCCTATAAAAAACCCCAGAAAATATGGAAAGGAAGAATAAAAACAATTTCACTTTACTGCCACATTTGCTTTATTCTTTCAAGCTCTAAAAATGCTCAGGGTCAGTCATTTTGTCCATTCATGCTATGTGCACCACTTTCACTGCTCAGCTGGTTCTTCATTGTATTTAATGTTAAACAATCACGATTTTTTAATCCTTTGACTCTAGTTTAGTCCCTTTCTGTGTAGATCGGTCCTTTCTGGGTTTTCCCCCTTCCTTGGATACTAATTTATGTGCTACAGCCATAGGTATTTTTTTAATTTTTTGAAAAAATTCCTAAAGATAATATTTGGGGTTTCATGTTTTTGCTAGTAGTTATTTCCCCCTTGCATTGCTTCATAAATATATGTACCCCATCTTTCCATTTTCAACTGTTTTCATAAAATCAATCAGTCAATATATTTCAAACCATCAGAATATTGTGAAATATTTACAATCAAGTTCCAATATTAGATTCTAATTATACAATTTTTAAAAATATATACATAGTACTATATAAACTGATATGTACCAATTAATTAATTGGTTTTACCAAGTGAAAATTGATAATGGACTAATAATATATTTCATAATTAACAAGAAAATAGTTACAATAATGATGCTACTCGATAATATTAAATATTCCGATGGTAAGGCAGCTTAAGAAGAAAACACTTGGCTTATAAGATTTAAACTGCCTTAGTTGTATTAGACTTTTTTATGAGTTAATATATAAGTAAATAAATAAATTCGATAAATTCACTGACAAGAATCTAAAAAGGGGGGAAAATGAGATTTGGAAATAGCAATACACTTAGGAGTATGCTTGTATCCCACCCATAAAATGATTACATCACTCTGAGTATACTTTCATGGTAATTGGCTCGTCATTAATTCCTTTTGTTAAATCAGTTTACAATTTCTAAACCTAGGGCTGAAATGTTCATTATGAGTGATATTAAGGGTGAGATCTTTGTAGTTGTGAAAATGTATTGAAAATATAAAAAAGAAATGGTTTCATATTGAAAACTTGTTTAAAGTTTTGTTATGAAAATTGGTAAATCCAAACCTAGTTTTCGAATCAACAAGATTGGCAGAACCAGGAAAAAAAATCACTATTAATATTTTCCGACATTTGAGATCTAGTATGTCACTCAAAAAAAAATCAATAAACAAACTTTAGATTTAGATTCTGTGCCTGGCGTGAGATACCTAAAGCAAAAATTATATGGATCCATTTTAAATTGTACCTCACCAAAGAAAATTAACAAGGTGTTTTTTATCCTCACAGATGACCAATGAAGTGGTTTATGAGAAAGTTATAGAACATGCTGGAAAAAACCAAGTGCTTGTTTTCGTGCATTCTCGAAAAGAAACTGCAAAGACTGCAAAGGCAGTCAGGGATATGTGTTTAGAAAGAGATTCGCTTGGGATGTTCTTGAGGGAGGACTCAGCAAGTACTGAGGTTTTGAGGTGAGAAGAAACTGATTTTTATGACTAGATAATTATTTTAGTTTTGTCTTTAAGTACCTTATTACCTTAAGTACCTTTATTTTTTATTAAAAAGATTCAGTAGTTTTAGGTATCTATAAATACCTAAAAATCTATATTCCCATTATCTTGTTTAAAGATCAGAAGCAGAGCAAGCAAAGAATCCTGATTTAAAAGACTTGTTGCCCTATGGCTTTGCCATCCATCATGCAGGCATGTCAAGGGTAGACAGGACACTTGTAGAAGATTTGTTTGCTGACAAACACATTCAAGTATTAGTGTCAACAGCAACCTTAGCATGGGGTGTCAACCTTCCAGCACATACTGTCATTATCAAGGGGACACAGGTAATTAATAAACAATCCTAGTCAACTACAATGGACAGCACGCTGGAAACAATGCAATGCTATGCAATGCACCATTTTTTCTGCAACAAATTTAAGGTAGATATCAAAAAATTGTGATGTTTAACACTTCGATGAAAAACTCTTAATGTCACGGGGAGAATCTCTATAAAAAATTCAACCTCCTTGCTGCAGAATAAAAGGAAGTAAGCCTTGACAATTTGATGACTTGGCATAGTGTATTTGCAGAAATTTTGCTCCACCAGTGCACGGAAGAGCATCAAGAACGATGTAGGGAAACAATGTAAACATCATAATTATATAGGTGTACGGTGCATTGTAGTTGATTATGATTCTTTAATTTCTTTTCTGGCATTAGCAAAAAATCATTGAAAGGCAAAAAAAAGATCCTTGAATTAAATTTCATACTCCGGGAGACTTGTCCATACATTGTGGGTGACTTGACCACGACTCTGGGCAACTTGACTCCGGGTAACTTGACTCCGGGCAACTTGACTCCGTGCAACTTGACTCCGGGCAACTTGACTCCGGGCAACTTGCCTCCGGGCAACTTGCCTCCGGGCAACTTGCCTCCGGGCAACTTGCCTCCGGGCAACTTGCCTCCGGGCAACTTGCCTCCGGGCAACTTGCCTCCGGGCAACTTGACTCTTGGGCAACTTGACTCCGGGCAACTTGACTCTTGGGCAACTTGACTCCGGGCAACTTGACTCTTGGGCAACTTGACTCCGGGCAACTTGACTCTTGGGCAACTTGACTCTGGGCAACTTGACTCTGGGCAACTTGACTCCGGGCAACTTGACTCTTGGGCAACTTGACCGGATACCTTAGTGCTTTTTAGTTGGGCTATCTTATGGATATTTGGTTTGCACACAGGCAGCCCACAGCCACCATGTTTAAAATAAAATCTCTTGAGCATTTAATTAATCCTGTTTCACATGTTTTAAAAAAAGTATAATTATTTACATCCTCACACAGCAGCATTTTCTGTTAATGGGATTAGCATTATTAGCTACCTGTAGAATAAAGTGACGAGGGATGAAACCATGATTGTGCCCTTCAAATAATTTTTCTATAAAAAACCCATGAAATGTCTTTAAATATTTAAACCTCCAAATCCTGATGCTTTGAAAGTACCTAAACCTGTGTGGACAGAAAAAAATCTATAAGGACCTATGTCTTAAAGAAATGGCAGCAAATTAAAAACAGGTTTTTATTTTATCTGTGCCACTAGCAAAGGAGGAAGAAAGCAGAAATGGGGTCTTATACATTTGACAGGTGTTACGGATTAGGGTGTTACGGACTAAATTGTGCAAAAAAACTAAGGCTTTGGTCGTATCATAATACACTTTGGTTATTTTAATAGGTTTACAGCCCAGAAAAAGGCCGTTGGGTGGAGCTGGGTGCCCTTGATATTCTTCAGATGCTGGGACGTGCTGGGCGTCCACAATATGATTCAAAGGGTGAAGGTATTCTCATTACAAGCCATGGAGAACTACAGTATTATCTTTCTCTTATGAACCAACAGGTATGGACTTGTTTGATAGCCAATCTTTCATAATTTTCAAAAACTCCTGTCATGAACTCAAGTCATGCAAAAACAGTTTCCTATGGAATATATCCTACCTTTTGAATTCCCCCCCCACCACCCCTCCCCCCCAAAAAAGACATCTGGTTTTTATTCCATGATACCGTCAATTGCATCTACCCGTTAACCCACATTAACAAAATATGTTTTCATGTGGTGTCAAACATCTACGTTTGGCATATCAAAGAATGTTTATGAGGCTATGCTTTCAATAAACAAAGAAGGAAGAAATTATCAAAATGGTGTTCCGCTTTCTAAAGATATTAGAAATCAAATCATTGAGCTTGTAACAGTTTCAAATATCGTCAAGAGAAATTATATCATTTGGCAAATATTAATTTTTTAAATTTATTTAGTTTGCTATAATGTTTTTTTGCCCTGATAATAAATTTGCATGCCAGCAACAGTCATTTTGATCCAGGTTGTTTCCATCCACCCATGTACACATTTGATCCATATATGTAATTATATGCATTCGATTTACACAATATACTTTCAATCCATGTGTGTAAATAAAGCAAAAACAAGTCCTGTATGCTTCTTTTATGCAAAATGTAACTATTGTTTAAAAAGTTGTCATGAGTACCGACTAAAAGATTATGATCCAAAAAGAAATTGATACTATGCGCGTTGACTATGAGTTCACCTGGGCATGATGATCACGATGGTGTCAGAGACTTTTTTAAGCAAACACCATCAATTTTTCTTTTTGGCAATCTGCTAAAAGAAACTCCTGAATAACAATTGAATGAGACCAAACTAAATTTCTTGTTTCAATTTAGTTACCTGTGGAAAGTCAATTTATCTCCAAACTTGCTGACAATCTCAATGCCGAAATAGTGTTAGGTTCTGTACAGAATGCTAAAGAGGCAGTGCACTGGCTTGGTAAGGAGACAACACCTCATCATTATTATATTATTGTTAAAACAGTGACAATTGCAACACAATATTTTGATGAGTAGAAAATATTTTCATGCAACATTAATCATGATTCATGTACTATATAAAATATTTATTTATTTATTTATTCTTAGTGTGTAGACATTCAAGCACTTTTACGGTAATCATGGACTTTTCTTCACTCACACACACTAGCTACCACTTGACTACATGATGAGTAGAAAATATTTTCATGCAACATTAATCATGATTCATGTACTATGTAAAATATTTATTTATTCTTAGTATGTAGACATTCAAGTACTTTTACGGTAATCATGGACTATTCTTAACTCATACACACTAGCTACCACTTGACTACATTCAATATTATATGCACACAACGCTCAACTCATTTTTTGATTTTTTTAATGAATCATTTGTCTGATACGATATAGCATAATAGAGGTTTTTCACCATCACCAGCTGGCAACCATAATACATCTTGGACTGCCTGTGTTTAGATGGCAACACTATAAAATCCCTTTGCTCTTGGGAATTGAAATCTTTCTCTCATGTTAGACTGTAAACATTTCCTTGTTTCCCTCCAGACTCAGTCAACTGGTTTTTTTTCGGTCTTGGACACATGGGGAATGGGTAACTAGTCATTTCGCCCACACCTATTCGCCCACACATAAAATCATCGATCATGCGTTTGCCAATTCGCCCACGCCAATTTGCCCACGTGTAGAATCACTTTAAGAAATATGTAACCATGACTAAAAGAAAGTAGTTTGTGATTTACCAACCTTACTTGACCTTAAAATCTTGACACGAAAAAATTTTGTCGTTTAAAATGTAAAGTTTGTTAGTAATAATAAATATTTTGTAATGAAAGTTGTCTCAAAAGCTTTTTTCTTGAGATATTTGAGAAAATTAAGCCCAATTTGTGACGTCATTTTGTTGACATGTACAATAGATTAGGTAGTATTGCACTAAATATAAATTGTAATTCGTATAAAATAAGGACAAAAGGCATATTCTATTGGGCTTCATTTGATAGCTTACGTAGTACTCTCCAAATTTTGGGAAACTGAAAAGTGTACTACCTGAAATTAAGATTCTACATTCAAACATATTTCGTGCATTTGCAACTAAGTCTGGAGACTCGTAAACAAAATGATGTCACAATTTGCGCTAAATTTTATTAAATTTCTAGAGGAACACGTTTTTGAAACGAATTTAACCGTGATATTTTTATTAATGCCGATATCCTACACATCTTTAACATTAAATTTTTTCGTGTCATATGCACTTTAAGCTCAAGACTTCAACATGCCACCTTTTTATACGCCATAACTCAAGATTTACCAACCTTACTTGACGCTTAAGCTCAAGACTTCAAAACACAAACTTTTTATACGCCACAAAACCAAGTAAAAGTTTAGTGAACTAACCAGTACACTTCCAGAGTTTTATCTACCATGAAAAATTTTTGTTAGCTTAGATTTGGGTTAGAGTTATTAAAATGACAAATAGTTATTAAGATGATGAAAAATAAAGGTGAAGTGTAAACAAAACCTAAACTGACGAGTGAAGAAGTGAAATCTATATTATTTACCTGGGTGCTTCTTAACAACACGTTCAAGTGTATTGACTGATTAACTTATTGACTGATTGATTTATTGAATATAAAGACTAGTAAATTATAAATAAATGGAACAACTGAGTCCATCAAGCATCAAAATCTCCTACAGCTGTTTTTACAGGGTCCTCTGTTACGACTCTAAATTTGAGACACTGAAATAATTTGCCCGAGAAGGGAAGTTGTGTGATAACAGTGTAACGACTTCAATATGGCAAACTACCCGATTTATGTGAGCAATCTTTACTTGCTTTCTGAAATATATATTAAAAACTCGCATGTTTCTCCTCCAAGAAAGTTTATATGAATAATGAGGCTATTAAAGTAGAAGAAACGTTATGAATGAGTCAAAAACTTTACACGCGAACGAGTTCCTGTGACGAAGCAGTGAAAAGACTTGTAAAGTGAAAACGGCAAACTACCTGATTTTCCTTTTTTCTGATTTAGCAAAAACACACATGTTTCAAAATTACTAAGTCACAAAACTTCCTACGCCAATAAACTATTAGTGTCAGTTTTCAGTGTCAAACTTTTTGGAGAAAGGTTTCAGAACTTATTCGTAACCGAAACAATAACAGGAAAGATCACTAGCGTTCTTAATATGGCAACTACTGCGTACTAACTTGAATTACGTATAATTTGTCAGACTTACGAAATTTTGATGTCATTGTTTTTCCTTTTCGTTATTTTTTTGTCGTTCTTGGATTTATGCTATGAAATATTGTTAAACCTCTTATTAAAAAAGTGTTAATAGAGACTAGGGGCGTCATGGTTTAGGCTGGGGGCGTTATGGTAGTACAGACTGGGGGTGTCATGACAAGGGGGCGTTATGACCGTAATTCCTTTGAAGCAGCAGGGTGAGAGAGGAAAAGCATGGACTGTGTAAAACACACAGAGAAACTTTTTCAAACCTGATCACTTACCTGATCAATAACTGACCACTTTTGGCTTCAGTGAATCTGGGAAATGTTTACTTTTATTTCAACAAAAAATAACTTTACAGCTGCTGTAGAATTATTTTTATTCATATGAATTTGTGGATATTATAGAAACATCTAAATAAACATAAATAATGATTGGAGCTAAACGAGATCAAGAACCAAAGCAATCGGTTTCAAGCAATCTAGTATGAATGTGGGAGATTTTGAAAACTGTATACCACAGATTGTAGTATGATTCTGATGTTGGAGTTCTGATGTTAGAATTTGACTTTTATTCCAGGGTACACTTACTTGTATATTCGTATGCTGCGTAACCCTCCACTTTATGGCATATCAGTTGATGAGGCAGAGAAAGACCATTTGCTGGAACAGGTTAGTAGTGCTGCACTAACATATTGACTTGCCCACAAATAAGGATATCATCACTTAGATAGGTACAAACTAAAGACTCCCACTAAGTCAATAACAAATAATGTGAAAGTCACTTGAAATGAAAAAACATAAGCAAGCAATTTATTAATGAATTGCAGTATTATTAGGGACTGGTCAGAAAGGTTACCAGACGTTTCGCACAACTATGACCTGTTCGCACAATTCCAAGAGTGGTTAGCACAACTTTTATATAACTATATATATGAAATCAAAATTACTTCTCTAATCTTTAGAAGTATATTTCTTTGAAAAACGACTTTTATGTTTGATAAAATTAATAATAACATGCGTTTTCAGTGCTCGTTTTGATAGAATAAATTGGAGGTCATCATCATCTGAATGTAAACGCAAAAAACTTCATGATTGAACAATCAAGCTCAGTTTACGGTGTTTCATAGGCTGGGGTCTTTTCGCTACCAATAAGGTTTTAGTCTCCGTAGAGTAGTTTGGTAAAAACATTACAATATCCTTCTTCTTCATCGAAAAATCTAGGACAAAATGTCCAGGACATAAATTATTTATTGCATCTGATTTGCCAAGGTTCAAGCGAGAAAAACCAAAATACCTTTACACTTTATTCACTCTTGGATACGCGAAGCTTAGAAACGAGTTATTGTGAGGGGTCTGAATATGCAAATGTGTCACTCGCTCACTAAGATGTTAGCAGATCGATAATTAAACGTTTATTGATCGTCTTACGTCATCTGATGACGAACGTTACACGACACTAACAAGCACAAAGCTGTTATACACTATATAGATGATGGCTAGTGAAACTAGCGTGGACTGCGTCGGTGTTTCTAATGAACAAGTTATCGTAGATTTATAAGTTTAACACCGTAGTGAAAATAGAAAACTGACGTTTCGGACGTTAGTCCTTCGTCGGAGTCATACACTATATATGTATAACTATATAGTTATACACTATAGATTGCTTTGATATTTTATATGAGGAAATGGAATGCTGATGATCCATGTGGGATAGTTTCTAGCACTTGTGAACGCCATGGGGTCCCACTGTGCATGCGCAGTCTTGCACATAGTTTTATCTTCAGATTATTCATATTAAAAAAGTCAAGGAAAGATGCAAGTTGAAGTAAAATTATACAATCAACGCCTGAAATAAAATTTCAATAAGTCAAACTTTTTTTCCTGATGCATTTAAAAGTAAACAAAAACGCTTATGTACAACGTCGACATTTCGATTTTTCTGAAGACTTGTAGATCGGGAAGGCTATATATCCAAAAAAGCTATTTTAGTCCAGGAGCCAGGGCCTGAAAAGCCTACAGAAAAGGTCTGACAACGTATTATTCCTCAAGCGTAACTATCCTGCTCATGTTATTGATCACGCCATTCGTAAAGTTTCTACTATTGATCGTACCACCGCTCTCACTCCTCACACTTGTCCCTCTAATGATCGCTTTTCTTTCACTCTCACGTATCATCCTATTAATAATTCCATTAAACCCATTGTTAACATCAACTTTTCTCTGCTTGACTCTGATACTCGCACTTCTGCTATTTTCAACAACCGCCCTCTTTTTTCTTATAAACGTGATCGTAATCTTCGTTCTTTCTTGGTCAAGGGAGTTCTTCCCTCTAACAAAGAACCTGGTACTTTTCACTGTTTTCGTAAACGTTGTTACACTTGTCCTCACATAGCTTCTCACACTTCTGTTGTTGGTCCTAAATCCACTGTTAAAATCACTGACCATTTTGTTTGTACCACTTCTAATGTTGTATACTGTATTGAATGTACCCGGTGTGATCTTTTGTATGTGGGCGAGACTGGCTGCCGTCTTGGTGATCGCATTTGCAATCATCTTTACGATATTCGCAATAACGATCCCACCAAACCAGTTTCCCGGCATTTTAATCTAGCTAATCATTCTCTTTCTGACTTCATTGTTTTCGGTCTTTCTTTGATTAACGGCAATAATGATTGTCGCAAGACCAAAGAAATGTGGCTTATTCACCTATTGGGCACTCTTAGTCCCAACGGGATTAATGAACGCTTTGCTTTCAACTAACCTTTCCTTTTGTCTTTTAATTGTTTGTTTTTGTTTCCTTGCCTACCTTGTTCTCATTGGTTTCCTTTGTCTTATTCTATCTTATATACACGCCTCTCTATCACCTCTTTCTCTTTTACTCCGATGAAGGACTAGCGTCCGAAACGTCAGTTTTTTCATCTTTTTCACAGTGTATAATTTACCTTTTCATCATTACTGTTTCATTAGAAACACCGACGCAGCTCACACTAGTTTTTAGCTAGTTATATCTTATTATTCCTCAACTAAGCCTTAGTCAGCATTGAAACGAGGCTGAACTTCAAACAGGTCTTATTCGAGTGAAATCTTTCCATTTAAATACTTTTTTGAGAAAATTAAATGAAAATAAGACAGTAAAACAAGTAAGCTAGATTGTGTCTTGTAAAACTACAGGGGGGAAAACAAGCTATGTGTAATTAATTTTGTCAGTCAATTTAACTCCGAAACTTTTGAAAAGGTACCGAGTTATTCGGTTGTCTCACGATTGAGGTCCGATAGGTGTAAGGACCACGCCGTTTAGACTGCAAGCTGCTAGTCCGTTGGTGTAGACGTGATGGCATGTGGCATATATAGAGGCTTTGCACCATCATGTGATGGATGTCATGACAGGAGGCAGGAACTCTTGAATTTGGTCTAATCTGATTTACATTAGAAAGAATTCAGTTTACCAGGGGAAAAAACTATTGTTGTGCCTCCTGTCATGGCTGCCGTCACGTAAAGGTGGAAATCCTCTCTAGCGCTCGTTGGATTAATGGCATTCTGATTGGATGGCGTGTGATCTCCCAGCATGCATGTTTCCTTATGGTCAAGATACAAGCTTATGGAATTTTTACTCTGCATCTGAATCACTGGAATCATAATAAGGAAATAAACTTTCATTCATCGTGTTACAGCATCCTTCGTCTGCCATGCACAGACGTGCATGGTAGCTCACTTTTCTTATAAGAACAGTTAATTCTTTTGCAGTTGGATGTTGTGCAGCCACAAGTGGTCAGCTCTATGATGGTGCAAGAGGTCTTGTCATGAGAACTGCGGATAACTTGCCATCTTCCACCTTCCATCCATTTTCTTCAGGTGATGGAAGGTTCTGGTGTGGGATAAGTGCTTTTTTCCAAATAAAAGCTTGAAAGTTTACTCTCTTGATATGATGAGAAAGGCATTCTGATGTAGGAGGAAGTTCCTTACTTTTCTTACTCTTTTGACAAAAAAGAAAATATCTGGCGTCGTTTGCACTTGCAAAGCTCTTTACAGAAGTGTAAAGTGAACAGACGAAAGATTCAGCCACTTTCTGTACTTTGTCTTCTATGATAAGATTATCTCCTAGACGGCTGAGATCGCGCTGCATGTGCTCTTGGGTTGTCAATACCTTCCAGGCCTTTTCTTTCCGATTCCAGAGAAGGCACTTGTCGAATCGAATCCGTTGAAAACTAGATCCACCCTGGAACAGCTATTACAACGTAATGTGGTGGTAAGAATGTTTTCGTATTTAAGGCACAATTCCCCAAATGTTGCAGACCCTGCAGACTTCACCATCTGTATAAGAGCCATTGCGTCGATTATACATGCTGTAGGAATTTGTGAAGGAGGAATACTTGGGATGCATGTGGTCTCGTTTTCTAGAATTCCCATTAGGTTGCTTTTTGCAGTCTTCCTTAGGCTGCCATCAGAGTGTGCAAGAGCAAGCGGTACAGAGCAAATCTCATAGGAAAGTACTTCCTTCAAATCAATATATCTGATCTTCGCAGCTACAAGAAGACGACTGATAAGCTGACGATCTCATTTAGCCGATATCATCTTCTGTTTTTGATTATTTATAAGCTGAAAGGATTGATTTTCAGCTTGTGAATTGGATCCCAGAAACTGATGTTGTTAGTTTGGATCCTTGATGAGATAAAGCTTTCCATACTTTTTTTCCTAGTTCTACTGCGTCTAGAAGTCTGTCTGCATGAGCATATGGTAGCACAACCCCAGTAGCAAGGCTAGTCAAGGGAAATGGCACTTCCTCATCTGGAATGTCATCTGAAATGTAGAAGGGGTTTCGAAGGAGACCGCTCTCGAAACTTGAAACTAGTTTCTGTACATCTTTCTCGTCTCTAGTAGCTCTTGCTGCTCCAGCTTCCTTGTGAGACCTAATTCGGTCACAAGTCTCGATTCCGCACATCGTTTTTAGAGCTTGGGTTATAGCTGCTCAATCATGGCCGGTTAGGAACCATCACTCTACTGCATTTTCTCTGGTACTAATGCCAACAATGCCGCCCTTTGACTTTGAATCCAAGTTAATGGACTGTTCTAGGGCCATATCAGGCCAAACCTGAGCAAATGGTTGCTTTGAGCGGCGTACACTGTGGTTTCCAGCCATGAACTCTTGATAGACTTCGAGATGGTTTGATTGAAATGCATTCATGTCTGAAACATACATAGGGAGCCATCTAGCATAGTTGACCCTGTCCATAGAAAGGAATTGGGAAACCATGGCAGAAGTAGTTAACAGATGAAGAATTCAGTTCCCAGTACGTTCGGCTTTTATGAACTGTAAGAGTAACATCACCATATCAATGTATTGTTCCCAGAATCTGAAAACCTTTGATTTCTTTTTGCTTTCGAATTTAAATGCAACTAACATTATAGTTAGTGGGTGGGCACAAACTTGAAATGCTAGCCAGGCGCTATTATCGAACGCTTTATTCCTTAGCGTGTCTCGGCACTCCTTACTTTTGCTGACAAAAGTTTTCTTCAACTCTTCGTCTTCCTGTGTAACCTCTTGCTTTTGCAGCCATTCCAGGAAAACCTGCCACAAAAGCCTGAAAAGTGCTTCCATGGCAAACTTGTGGGTGCGGATACCTCGGTTGTATGACTTGCCAAGCATTAAAGCAGAGGTTGTTCCAGCTGCATAGGCTCCAGACTCAATAAGTAGATCTTCTAAGCCTGACTGAGCCTATTTTTTCCCAAGGAGGGAGAGGTAGTTTAGAGCAATGTGAAAGCCCCCAATTCTGATGACTGTGTCCTTAAACTCATCCGGGACCTTCATCTGCAGGTTAGGATTAGGGTTAGGTGCTTAGCTTTCACATAGAGTGCCAGATCAAAAGTGATGACTGAGTTGTGCTGTCCCAGGGCATTACAGATTTTTTGTGCTTGTGTCATGATGGTGTAGAGAAGTTGCTTGCTTCAGCATTCACCATTGGGTGGTAACCGATACTGGTCTCCACTGGGATGCTTGGATGTGTGAAGGTGTTAAATCCACTCCACCCTGGTATGATCTGCGCTTCTGGCATCTGTTGGTTACTAACCACGAAAGGGATCCGAAAGACGGAGAGCATCTAGCAGAGGTCGTCCATGCAGGTGGATTTGAACTGGTGGTCTAGCTTAAAGAAGCTCTTGACATCTTCTCCAATATAGTCTGCTGCGGCAGGGCGTCTGCCTCCAACATTTAAGTCTTCTATAACGAGAAGATTCTGTGTTGAATCTAGGGATCGCTGCTTCTCTTAGAATGATCAGCGTGAACTTTCCTCTCTGGCATTAGGCCGTACTGCTTGCGCTGGTATACAGCCAATGTTGTCGTGTGTGTTGTGTTTTTCCCATCAATTGTTTCTTCATTTATATCATTGTTGTCAGCTGCCATCTGTACGAAAACTCCAGGGCTAATGTTGGTTGGAATTATAACGCCAGTAACATCTGCTCTTGCTAAGCTTTCATTGGCTAAGCTGGTTTCTACTTCTTCAGTCTCTTCATGAGAGCACCAATGACCCAATGAGATATCAGCTTTTTCAATCCAGTTAAGTGCTTGATGGACATTGCGAGACTTGGGTGTTTGGAAAGCTTTATTCTTGCATGGGATGCGCAGTGGATAAGATCTTGCCCAGTCACGATAATTTTTCGTTCATCTGCTTCAGTATTACTTGCACTGGAAGATGAACATTCGATATACTGTTCTCCAGTGACAATCCACCTTAGCTTGTTTTTTTCCTGTATGGCTTGCACAATATCTTTGACCACAAAAGGTAGTAGTGGAGTCATCAATCCTAATTATTAAAAAAATCCTAATTTTTGTAAATAATTGTCACGTGACATTACATGTGATATTGATTCACTTCATGTAAGCTCCCTAGCAATAGCTGTGAGCGTTGTTTGTCATTATCAGTAGTTTTTGAGATATTTTGATGAAAGAGATAGATCCTAGAGGGCAAATAGTATTTCAACCTCACTGCCATGCTAAATGCCGTATTTGGGCAAATAACCTCCTTTATCTTGTCCATGGCACCGCATTTTCGGACCACATAGTACCTAGTCTTGAAGTACACATATTTCACTATAATAATACGTTTTCTGTAGGCTGGGTTGAACCAACGTCTTAAATAAACCCTTTTCAGGCCCTGGCTCCTGGACTATTTCAATTAGAACTCAAGGAGAAAGTCTGATTTCAAGCTCTAGAGGACTTTATTCTCCATAGAGACAGCTCAAAGTCACGATTGTATTCCGCAAGAAAATCTTATAAATTCGATCGAGCGAAGTTTTATTACTGATAATTAACAGTTGTATTTACTGAGTAAATGACGAAAAAAGAACAATAATTCCAATGGATTTTGAAGGAAGTTTGGCCAGTTTTGTCATTCAAATATTAAGCCGTTCTGAATAAAAAGTAGTTTTACCGCTGCAGATTACAAACAGCCGAAGCAATAATGTTCTTGAATGTTGAAATGTGCGAAGGTCTAACAAGAATTCGCTCCAATAAAAAATCAGTAATTTACAGACTTGGATGAAGACAAAATAAATAGCATTTCTAGACGTATTTCTATCAAAATATTCGCTTAGTTCACAGTGTAAATAAATAGTTTCATGTTAAAAATGTAGGAGCAGTGACCCATGAAGGCCAAGATATAAAGTAGTAATGTAAATCATCCTAACGCATAATGCAAAAAATTTTGTTGATCGCCCCGATTGTATCATAAACAGCCGATTATCTTGATTATTCAGTTTTGAGCTCGTAGGTAGAATGACTACTGGAATAAAACACACAGCCCGCCTTTTAAATTGAAAACAGAGTAATATTTCGCTCGATCTGAAAATCTGACTTGTCATTTATTTTAAAGCCAGTGCTAACTAGCTGATGAAATCATTGCTTGTGTGATTTCTCGATTTAAGATTTGATACCTGTTAGTAGACAAGCTTAACAGATGTCAATCACGTACTCGATGGAATTATAGAAGAAACACAAAGCCTCATGGCAAATATAGAATGTCACAATATTAGTCAACGCCAGTCTGAGGCACTGGATGTTAACTGCACTCTTGTAAATAATAATAGAAGCAGTGACAAACTGTTTCAGTAGACTTTGTTTTAAGCTTTATATACATTTCAAGTACATTCATTTGAAGCTCCTCAAGAGAAATGAACTAATTTGAACATCAGTTCTTTTCGGCTGATTAGTACTGTTGTTGGGTTATCAAGGCCACCGGAAATGTTTGTCATCTCTGACATCTAAAATTACCTGATAAGTAAGCATATTCCGCTTAAATATACATAAACAAGTCTACATATAATTCCGGATACTACATTTTAATCCGTAGTGTCGATTTTTGCCCCGAATTATAGTGCTATTAGTGAAATTGCCCAAAGAGTTTGGGCTATACTATGATTGCCCAAACCATTTGGGATAACTATCCTTTGGTATCTGTAGTATCCCTAATGTTTAGGGGAAAACTATGGAAAGCCCAAGTCTAAAGGGCTTTCACAGGAAAAGCCCAAACCATTTGGGCCATGAATGCTGAAAATCATGACATGTTGTTTTCATCAATCAACACTGTCAACTGACCCTTATTACTAGGAAACCAAATTTTCAATTACACAAAAACAACACTGAGCGAGTGCTGGAAATATGTATTCGTTTTTCGTAGAATTGCTTATCGCTAAGTCGATATTTCACCATAGAAACGAATCACTTATGAACATACAAATTTAATGTTGCCCTAGCTTGCAAAGCACACCGCATTGGGCCCTCCCGCCTAAATGTCAAGTTCAAATGTTCACGCTACCATCTTCTAAATAGCAATTACTGTTGCTTGCCTTTATTGAAGAATTATTGTACTCACTTTATTAACCAACCATTTAACCAAAATAGCTACAACAATCTATCGATACTACAGTCAAGTCATTTAAATACAGTCAAACATATGTGTTTCTAACAGCTCTAAGTGATATTATTTTACTTGCTAGACTTACCAGTACTTTGCAAGACATTCAGTTACGAGTAGATAAGCAACTTCGAAACTTTTCCATCGCAGAATATTATAATTTGCTCCATCAATGAAAAAACTCCACACGCGGCCTATATCACGGCTGTTTCAAATCAGAATCTTAATCCGCTGACCAAAAGTATGTTTGACGCTATTCTTGCGTAAAACTATGTATCATATTACGAGAAGCGTGGTTTCGAAATTCGACTTCTTCCAAACAAGGAGGGATTGCTGATCGTGAGGAAATTATTTACTTTATTCGTGGATGATATCAAATGCATGGTATTTGTGTCTAAATGATCCAGAAAATGAAGGAATGACAAGGTCTATAAACATTGTCTGGGAAAGCGAAGACCTCATTGGAAACAGTGACAGCGACGAAACTCTTGATTATGAGAGCGAATAATTATATGTAACATAAAAAAAACAACTTTAACTTCTACTAACAAATCAGTTTATATATCATACGATTATTTTTCTATTTCTTAAGTGTATCATATCATTAACTTGAATTTTAAGTATAAACATGTACTAGTACATAAGATGATTGTGAATGAGCGATAATATCACTTCAAGTATATCAGTATAACGGGCGCAACAACTTTGAGAATTTGATGACACATCTATGTACAATCTGTTCAGATTTTTTCAAAAAGACCTTTTCTATGGGTTAAATTTCTTGTTTTCTAAGATAAGCTTTCGCTAGAAGCAAAACACGGCATTAAAATTTGAAAAACATTGCACATTTTGGCACTACGCAGGCTTACCCATAAAATCCTGCCTAAATACTGGGAGTTCTAAGAAGCATGGGAAAAAAACGTACATGTTATCCCACGGAAAGATTTTCAAATTCAATCTCCGACCCCTCTAGTAAATGTATGTCTTCTAGTTCATGCGAACTCGCTGCGCCCGATCTCCTTCTCGATTCAACCAAGTTCAAATCTCTTCTACGAAATTTGATCGGCTTTAATATTAAACTATTTACCATATATGGTAAATAATTTAATATT
The DNA here is from genome assembly GCA_011057435.1 of Actinia equina. Lineage (NCBI taxonomy): Eukaryota > Metazoa > Cnidaria > Anthozoa > Actiniaria > Actiniidae > Actinia > Actinia equina. Next base: position 643,630 of record WHPX01000126.1, on the reverse strand, counting down.
AACTCGCAGCAATCTTCGCGCATGACATCTAGCATACATTGCTAATTCAGGCATTTGAAACAGGCGGGATATATCGGGGTGAACTGCCCCATATGGAATTACATGATTACATCAACAGCAACCAAGCGACAATTTGCCGCTTGTCCCTTCACTGTCACTTAAACACTAAGGGAAACATATAGAAAAAAGCACAAACGATTTGGGATTTCGATCATGACTAGTCTTTGACAAGTAGCAGTCGCCACTTGCTGATCAAAGTGTAGTGCTACTGTCCCTAAGCAAATAGTGGAAACATAAGAAAAGCCCAAACGATTTGGAATTTCGATCACGACTAGTCATAGACAAGTGATGTTTCGGACGTTAGTCCTTCGTCGGAGTCAATCATTGACTCCGACGAAGGACTAACGTCCGAAACGTCAGTTTCTATTTTCACTACGGTGTTCAACTTATAATTCTACGATAACTTGTTTCATTAGAAACACCGACGCAGTCCACGCTAGTGTTCACTAGCCATCATCAGTCAAAGACAAGTAGCAGTCGCCGCTTGCTGATCAAATCGGATGCTAATAAAGTCTTGAAACAGTTATTGGGGATGAAAACCCATTTACAGGAACAGGAATAATATTTCCACGACTTCTTAGAGAACATATACTGTATTTTAAAGTTGTGCTAAACGACTCTTGGAATTGTGCGAACAGGTCATAGTTGTGCTAACGGGTTCGTTCGAAACGACTGGTTACCGGCCAGAAATTAGGAGGGGGTGGATAAGGGGAGGGACATAGTAGGACAACAGGATTCCAACCAATCAATCAATTTTACATTAGGTCATCGTTATTGATAATGGAACTTTTTTTTTTTGCATCAAATTTTAGAGAAGAGCAGATCTCATTCACTCAGCTGCAGTTTTGTTAGACAAAAATAACTTGATAAAGTATGATAAAAAGACTGGCAGTTTCCAGGTTTGTTATATCAATTATTTTATATTTATTGCATATATCTTTTAAGATCAATGAACAGGCCCTGCACACAGTGTTTTGGGTTTTGTGGACTAGCCCAATGAAAGTGCTGGATTTTTCCCAAGACACTGCCTGTCTGATGCTCAATTTAATGTATTTTGATTGACCAGTCCCAACACTCTCGTTATGGTCACACATTTTAGTCATTCATTTGCATCTAAAATTTTATACTCATTCACAATGTTTCTCTTAGTTTATTTGCCTTGAGTTTTACATCAACATTACTAGATGTAAGACAATTTGACAAACAAGAAATATCTCTTACACAAATCTGTGCTTTATAGTTTGCTGGTTTCATTGACAAGTCCTAACACTCTAGTTGTTGTCACACAATGCTTATTAGTTACTTGTTCACTTGTTTTCAGTGTTAGCCTGACATTCATATAAAACTTTTATTCTTTAGATGTATTTTTTTCCTTTTTGATAGTATATTTATTGTCTCACCCTTCATAGAAGTAGCCGGTCATGACGCCCCCTTGTCATGACGCCCCCAGCCATGACGCCCCCACGTATACCATGACACCCCCAGTCTGTACTGCCATGACGCCCCCAGTGTAAACCATGAGGCCCCTAGTCTCTTTTAACACGTATTTATTAAGAAGTTTATATGGAGTTGTTTCATGATCATTAAGATTTTAAATAACTCTTTTTATTTCTACGCTTCACGTATCCACGAGTTAAAAACGATACCTACAAACCCGGGCTTAGTTCAAGAACATAATATAGCTGAATTAGGAGTTAAAGAACATCATTCAGATACATTAGGAATCCAAGACATGTTCATCAATCAAAATGTTTATTTTGTGCGATCAAGTCACGTAGTTGTTACGAAGCACTTTCAACGTGGGCCGTGATCAACATTTCAGAATGCCTTTATCAGCACGAGAAACCTATAAAAAATCTTCATATTTAAAGAACATCATTTCGGTGCATTTGGAGTTCTTAGAACATCATTTCACAAAGAACATTAAAACTTTTTGTAGGATTGTTTTTGAGACGCGCACCATCATGTTTCAAACTCTTTTGTTATTTACACAAATGAGGAAATATGTCTAAGAGAGAAAAGGAAAATGGAAGTGAAATTGAAAACGAAAAGATGGAAAGATAAGATTGAGAAAAAATAGAGGCCCAGAACTCTTGAAGACAGAAATGAATTTAGTACTTGAGAAAGTTCCCAACTATTGGGATGTTGTACTGAGACAAGACGTTAGATAGATATCTAAGAAATGACCAGAAAGGAAAGGAAAGCAAAGCAAAGAGTTAAGCAAAGATATAAATATTATATTTCACCAAGAGGAGAAATGTGAAGAATAGTAGGTCAGAGGTGAAGTACGACTAGCAAGGTTGTTAATAGGATTCACGAAAAAAGATACTAATTACAATATAACAGAACAAAGAGTATCAGCAAGTTGAAAACCTAACCTTACCAAGTAGAACTTGATTAAAAGAATTGATGGTACAGTCAAAAAGGTAGTAAATAAAGGAAAAATTATAGAGAAAAAAAGAGCCAACCCGCCACCGCAAGAGCACACGCACATTGTGGAAAAGAAACGTTACGAATGAGTCCAAAACTTTAGACTTGAACGAGTCGTTGTGGGTGACGACATACCCAGCAGTGAAAAGACTTGTGAAGTGAAAACTGCAAACAGTCTGCGAACTACAATTTCTGAAAACAACTTGTTCGTTCATGCAAAGTTAATGGTCCTGTCAAAGGTTTTGATTCTTTCACATTGTTTTCCTTACTTTATTCACCAGCACTCTCTTTCTTTTGTGGTATATTTTCAGTGTCAAACTTTTTGGAGATATATTTCAGAACTTATGCGTAACCGAAACAATAATAGGAAAGATCACCAGCATTCTTAACACGGCAACTACAGCGTACTAACTTGAATTACGAATATCTTGTCAGACTTATGAAATTTTGTTGTCAACTTTTTTCTTTTTCATTATTTTTTTGTCGTTCTTGGATTTATACTATGAAATATTATTAAACTTCTTATTAAATAAGTGTTAATAGAGCCTAGGGGCATAATGGTTTACGCTGGGGGTGTCATGGCAGTACAGACTGGGGGGTCATGGTATACGTGGGGGTGTAATTCTTCATAGATCTTCCTGTTTTTGATAAAGATTTTGGTGAAGGAACAAAGATTTATTCGAAAATTTAATGGTTTGACGAGCACGAGTTGTCGATCGAACTACACTGTTGTTAGTCACGGGTTTGTTGTCACGAAGTATTGTAGTCATTCGCGACGTTCACTTATGTTTCTCTCCTAGATATTTCATTAAAAACCTTCCTAAAGATAAGATATTCGTGTTTTTGATAAAGATTTTGATAAAGACACTGTTGTTAGTCACGGGTTTGTTGTCACGAAGTCTTTCGCGACGTTCTCTTATGTTTCTCTCATAATATTTCATTAAAACCCCTCCTAAAGATAGGATATTCGTGTGAGGGAACAAACATTTATTCGGAAATCGAAAAGAAACATTGTAATTATAGCTAAGTAAACTTCGGTAGGCGAAATGATGCGTAGGCGAAATAATTGTGAAGCGTTTTACCATGCATTTGATACGTATTAAGAGAACTTCAGTAGGTGAAAATTATACCTAGGTGAACTTCAGTAGGTGAAACTTATATGTAGATGAATTTCAGTAGGTTAACCAATGTGTAGGCGAAGCTATAGGATACCCCCAAAATATATATGCTTTTAGACAATTGCATGTGACTGAATAACTCTAAGAATTCTGGTGTTATATAGCCAACAGCACGGTGTTTAATATTATTAACTGCAGAACAAGAAGAAGCAAGCTAATTAAGGGCAAAGTGAATTTATTGAATAAAATAAAAGTTTGACCTTTACTGTTTTGTGGAGCAATCAATCTTAATTGCATAAAAACTATCAGATAGTGATTGAAGCAACATCATTTGCAAGATCTATTTATTTCATACTAACTTACATACAAAACTGTTTTCCTGCTCAACAATTACTTGTTCTTTCCTTTCTTATGGTGAAATCATCAAAATGTGTACATTTAACTGTTGCTCTTTCTCACTGATAAAAGTATGCCATTAAATTTCAGATTTATGTTGTAGTAATGCCTATTGACATAACTAACATCATTGCATCTTTGTCTTTCCTTTCATAGAGCACAGAATTGGGGCGCATTGCCAGCCATTACTATCTGACCCATGAAACAATCTCTACATTTAATAGCTTGCTGAAACCAACCCTAAGTGAGATTGAGTTGTTTAGGGTTTTTTCACTTTCATCAGAGTTTAAGTACATTACTGTCAGAGAGGTAAGGTCATCAAGAACCACTAATTATCCTATTAATTTTAGTATGGTTTGAATACCCCTTTGAAACTAATTCTTAGACTCAATATGGGTGGTATATACTACTAAGGAGCTGTCCTCTCACTAATGCAAGGCTTGTGGCAGGGCCTGCATGGGGAAAAAATCAATCAAAGATTACAATAACATTTTACAACAGCTGCAAAATATTGCAGTGTGAGACTAAAAAGTTTATTTTAAAGAGAGGCCATAGCTAAAAGGAAGGAAAAAGAACATTAGCCTGGAAAGCGGTGTATCATTGTGTACGGGAATTGTCAGAGGAATTCTATTCAAATTCAAATTTCAAGTAATCGGCTAGTAGTCATACCCTACGAAAGCATAAATTAAACTATGATAAATATTTATGTGTACATGCTGATGATACATCATTTAATTAAAATATGACTAAAAAATAAGACCACCCAACCGAATTCGCTTCGTGGTCTAGGGGTTAGGGTTAGGGTTGGGGTTGGCATTGTAGTAGTTCTTTGGTGCTGAAGGTACCGAGTTCGATCCTTGGTGTCTTCACTTTTTTTTCTAAGTAAAGAGAACCAAAATTTCTAAGTGCCACTTGTGTGTTCTGAGACCTATTACGTACTTCATTAATCCGTACATGACAATAGTACCTGGAAAGCATAAAGCATCCTAGACCACAGGCTTACCATCTGAAGTATCTGATTGGCTTATTCAAACTCTAAAACTCTGAAAAGGAATAGCTTAGTATCTCTTCGATCTGGCCTTGGTTTTTTTTTTTTGAGATATTTCTTGGATATGAATTCTGATGGGCTAGATCGAACAGTGGTTGAGTTTTTTTGCCTGCCTTCCCCCTTTTTTCCCCTCTCACACAAACAAACATAGCTCATGCCAAATGCCAAAAACTTGCCTTAAAGCACATTGGATGAAGAAATAAGTCTCGAATTTTATGAAGTGAATGAACTTTATTTTGAAGACATTTTATTCTTAGGAAGTTTTCAGAAGATGTATATTTTTTGAGAAGCTGAAATCACTCGATAATTCAAAATTCTTCGGATGGTAAGCCTGTGCCTAGACAACCTGAAGTTCTGCAATTAATATTGAACAGGAATATTTTCCCAGTTGAGCTCTTTCAGAGTTTGTTTTACTAATGATGTATTTCCTTTTTTTTTTTTCGAAAGGAAGAAAAGCTAGAGTTGACCAAACTGCTTGAAAGAGTACCAATTCCAGTAAAAGAGAGCATTGAAGAGCCCAGTGCTAAGGTTACAAATCAATCAAGCAATCAATCAAACTTTAATGTATATAAGTCTCAGAGACTAATTAAATAAATATTTCAGCTATTTCATAAAGAAATTAAGCTACAATTGAAGCTACTTATAATTTCGAAAAGCTATAATAATGAAATATAATATAAGCTGTTGTACACATTTACTTGTGAAAGGTTATTGCTGACATTCATGGTATTTGGTTGACTTGTTATTATGCTTAAAGAGATTTTTTCTTTCCCAGTATTTTTATTCATGCAGATTTTTTTAGGTTGGGTTTGGTAGTAATAAAAATTAGGAAGTATTGTTTCAAATAGTTTTTATTGCAATATTTAGTAAGTTAGGCTAAGGGTGGAATTTTTCAAAGAAAAGCAAAAGCTTCAATTTAACCTAGTAACCATTTATTCTAGTTAGTTGAATTTTGCTGTTTTGTTTTGTCTCAATGCAAATGCATAGACTGAGATATTACTGACCATTCAATAAATCAACACTTATTTTTCTGAGAGTTATCGAATCCCTCCCTGGCTTCATGAAAAAAGAACCATGTCAGTTATGAAAATAATTTTTTTACTTCTTTACATGTGGTCCAGGTGACCAAGTTATACATGACAATCTTGTCATAACCAAGAGGTGTTTAGAGGAACAACATTTTCTATTTGCAGGTTAATGTTTTGTTACAGTCTTACATATCTCAACTCAAGCTAGAGGGATTTGTTTTGATGTCTGACATGGTGTACATAACTCAGGTAATCTTCATTAAATTATAATGTCAATTTAAAAAGTTTTAATTTTCTAGCTGTGGTTCAGATCAATATCAGATATCGCAGTTACACACTATTGCCTTTAAACAATATTGCTGTATTTGGGTCAGTTTCTATACATTTCATTGTATTGAACCAAATGCTTCGAAACAATTTTTTGAAGGCAACAGACTGTAACTTCGATATCTGCTCTTTACCTGTTTTTATACATTGGTTCACTTGTCAAACACAAAGCACTAAAAACAGTTGAAGAAATAAATCTGACCTTATTAAATATTTCCAGCCCGTAGGGAAAAATATAAGTTACCATGAGTGGTTTTGGATCGATCACACTTATCATCCGTGCTAGCTATTGTAACGCACTTATGGTAACCTATTTCAAAGAGATCAAAATTAATTTCGTTTGCACTGACCGTGAGTGCAAAGCCATACATCTAGGCTATCATAATACCATTGGTGCTTGGATTTCCCTTTACTCACTGGTACAACTTTAGCATCAGTTTAGAAGTATGTCGCTTAACAAACGCGTTAAAAAGTTCATACCTTGCAATGACAGAGTCCTATTCCTTTAGAAAAAAAGGAGAAATCGAAGATTGAGATCAATTGCAATCCTTCCACGAGCGAGTGCAAGTTTGATATAGGAGTATTTCGTTAATAATTTATAAGTACTGCTTTACTTTGTTTGGTTCAATAATAGCTCTGATTTCAATCTTGTTTAACATTGAGAACCAATCATACATTAGTATTAATTCGTAACATACTTAACTGCACTAATAACATAACAACATTTTGGTAGTTCTAATTTTCAACCTAAAGTGTAATGCTAAGTAAGCTGCAATGAATTGGGCATCTTATTTCCTAGAGTTATATGAAAAATGGTGATGATCAATTTATTTTTATTAAAATATGGCTTCTTTTTGACAGCCTTCCGTTTTTGCATTCACATGTTATTGCCAGGAAAAGGGCGAATATCCATTATTATCCTTAATATAGAAACAATTAAATTTTCTTTTCAGTCTGCTGGTAGATTGTTGAGAGCCATATTTGAAATAGTCCTAAACAGAGGTTGGGCTCAACTTGCAGAAAAAACCTTGAACCTAAGCAAGATGGTGGACAAGAGAATGTATGTGTTTTATACTTTAAAAAGATGTGTGGTATTTGCCATTTTATATATGTTATTTACCGGCCAGGAGGTCCGGATAGGGAAAAACTGTGCCCGAGGTCTTGAATATACGGACCGAGGCCGTTAGGCCTTATCCGGACCGACTATAGGACGGTAAGTAACTTATTTATTTTTTTCCTGTTTTTTTTTTTACTTGTTTTGGTAATCGTTTTGTGTTGTCGTTTAGCGGCAAAGGATACCGGACCGCACGCGCGGGCAGATACTTACAAAATACCGCCCGCTCAAACAGCCAATCAGAACGCACGATTTTTTAGGATACCGGACCGGAAAAAAATAAATATAATTCTTGCCTCATTGTTCTTCAGGTAGAAAGGGGTATATTTAAACGTTCAAAACCTACAAAAAGATATGATCAAAAGAGCTTCTACTATGAGGGGAACATTGGGTTTCATGGTGATGCAGTATTGCCTTATTTTTAGTGCAGTTTTTTTATCTTTTTTATTTTAACCTGCTGTATTGCACTTTTACAAGACTATACAGATTACGATTATGATAAATTTTAGGTAAAAAAAGTGTGCAGTTTTTCATTTGGATCTGTCACTGACAATCATTTGATTTGTTTTAGTTGAATTGACTAAATGCAAGGTCAGGGCAAGTAGTATCTTATCTGTAAACAAAATTCAAGCCATTGCTGCATACTAGGCTTTTGTAATTTATTAGCTGTTTTAACCAATGATATGTTGACATGTTGTAGTATTGTGGTATTTTTCTTTTTCCTTTGTGGTTTTGCATTATTCAGATTCCCAATATCCATCCTTATATGCAAATAAAAGACCCTATTTCCATGCTCCTGGAATGTATTTTGCTTATATATGGCTAGACTGCTTATTTTCTTAGTCGGATACTCTAACCACTGAGCTATTGTGAACTCAAATGGTGAGCATGGACATTAAGACACATGGATTGCATTGCACAGTCACTAATGCTGAGGCATATTGTGTAATGTAATATTTGCAAAAGTTGACAAAATGTTAAGGCTAATATCAATGATTTGTTTCCTTCTAAAAAAAGGTGGCTATCAATGACTCCTTTGCGACAGTTTAAGAAAATACCTATTGAAGTAATCAAGAAAATAGAGAAGAAGGAATTTCCATGGGAACGATATTATGATCTGGGACCAAATGAAATTGGTGAGCTCGTTCACATGCCAAAGATGGGCAAAACTCTACACAAGTTTGTTCATCAACTACCCAAGATGGAACTGGCAACACATATTCAACCAATCACCAGGCAAGCACATACTTTGTGGTTACGGATGCTGATTGACATTGTGCTTGTTATGTTTCACATTTCCAGGGTTTGATTTCCCAGAAACTGAGAAACCTTGAGAAAACCAGTTGGTTTATTACCTTGCCCACAACATTAATTTTTCCACATGACTCAATTCCTTAAACAAATTTTATAAAAACACTAGATGCCTTGCTGTTTAATATACAATTATAGTAACCAATGATAGCAGATGTTTTTTCAATATTACTCATTACAGCATGATTGCATCACATGAAAACTATAAGCCGTAATTCAGTAGAGATAATCATGATTTTCAATTTTCAGATCTACTCTAAGTGTTGAGCTGACAGTGGCTCCTGACTTTCAGTGGGATGAGAAAGTTCATGGAAACTCTGAAGCCTTTTGGATTTTTGTTGAGGACGTTGATAGTGAAATCATTCTACATCATGAATATTTCCTACTCAAAGCCAAGTATGCTTCTGATGAACATGTGATCAAGTTCTTTGTCCCAGTCTTTGAACCCCTTCCACCACAATACTTTATAAGGATTGTAAGTGATAAATGGCTAGGTAAGTTACTCCTTAAGGAACTCCTTATTTATTATTTGAACATTAGTCAGTCTGTCCTCAATCAAATAGCCAGTTAGTATTTAAATGAATTATTGCTTATACTGTAGGTCTTTTACTCCAAAGAAAGATGACATGGTTTTAAGGAGTGGGAATGGTTTTTGAATTAAATAAACATGGAAGCTAATCATTTATTCCCAATCTGGTATCCTAGAAATTTGTTCATTGATCTGATTGGTCGTTGGAGCAGACCAACGAATTCATGACCTTGGGCACAGTCTTTCTCCATCGGAACCTCGTGGCCATTCAATATATAAACCTCTATTTATCAGTCACAAAAATCTCAGTGGGTTTTGGTATAAAAATGTTTGTATGTGCACTCCAAAATAAATAAAATGACCCTTTAAACATTACAAATAGACCCTTTTTGAGTTCCAAATTACCGCTGTGTTTCTTGATTACAAACAAATCATATCACATGATCATATTTTTTTATTTATTTGAAATTATAATTTTCTATACAAATTAAAACAGAAATGAAGTTACAGGCTAGGAATCAGTTTTTTTTTAAATTAAAGAATTTGGACTTCTCAAATTTTAAATAATTTGTTATTATTGGGTATTTCCTGTTTCACCTTCAAAGGTCTCTTACTATTATCCTAAATGAAAAAAAGCTTCCATATTTAATATAGCTAGATTTTTAAGATTTCTGGATTAATTATAATTATGCACTCGAATACTCAGATAAACCATTCAAATATCTTTACAGGATCAGAAACCCAGCTGCCAGTGTCATTCCGACATCTTATTCTTCCTGAGAAAAATCAACCACCAACTGAACTATTGGACCTGCAACCACTACCTGTTTCAGCCCTCAGGAACCGTGCTTTTGAGGCATTATACAAAGATAAATTTCCTTATTTTAATCCCATTCAAACACAAGGTACAGTGACAGTTATAACTTACTCAGAATTTAAATGAATTATGTAACATCGATTGGTTGGTTTGAGTACCCCAGATTAGAGTTTTGTAACGGTACATCAGTACATCAGGCTTGTGGAATATATGTACTCCAGTTTTACATGGTTTGTGTTATGTGTTTGGAAATATAGGCTTGTGATACATGATAATTACTATTATATAGTCATAATCAGCATGAAAAACAAAATAGGATAAAATTAAATTATTTGATGTTTTATTCATTCCAGTATTTGGTACACTGTATGACTCAAATGAAAATGTCTTTATTGGTGCACCAACGGGCAGTGGTAAGACAATCTGTGCAGAGTTTGCTATTCTACGTCTTCTACAGCAAGGATCTGACAACAGATGTGTCTATGTGACTCCACTACAATCTCTTGCAGAACAAGTAAGTTTGAGTAAGACTTTTAGGCTAGAATATAGTATTATTAAAATTAATAAACATTTTACGTACATTACAGATGTTGCAACTCATCATTAATATTTGTGATTTTTTATCTCATACATACACGTAGAGTATAAACAAATTATTTTCAGGGGTCTAAATATGCAAATGTGTCAATCACTCACTTATTGACTCACAAAGTTTTAGCCAAAACATATTATGCTGGTGCCAAATGGTGTCCGGTCCCATAATTATAAAAAGGAATGATATAGGTAACACCTGCAAAAAAATTGAAAAACCATCTCCATGTTTCAAATTCTCATTTTTCTTCAGGTATATTTGAGGTTTCCCCCACAAATCAATAATGTATGGTCCTTAATGATCATTCAAAGTAGATAGCCATGATCTTTTTTTTTTGTGACATCCACAGGTATATTCTGACTGGCAGAATAAGTTTGGTCTGCTTTTGGGCAAAAATGTTGTTCTATTAACTGGAGAAACAAGTGCAGACCTGAAACTTCTTGCAAAGGCTAGTCTAATTTTTTATATAACTGCTATAACCTATGTATTATCAATCTCATTTCCAGTGACGTCCTGTGAAATTTCAATGTATTATTTTGTGAATACATAAAAACGAAGTCATAAGTCTCTCTGTTATAAGCCTAATATTTATTTACTGGCATATATTTCTCCAGTTCTAACCCCACCCTGGTATCTTGTATTCATGGTGTTTATTATTTTTATATTAGCCACATATAAGTTTTGTTAGGGAAATGAAAGAAAGAAATAACCATTTACTCATTATTAGCCATTTGAAACCCTTACGAATGATTACAAGCTCACTAAAAGCTTATAATATGCAGATGTCATAAGGGGTCTCTGATGCAATGTTTTACACCTCACAAACATGACTGCGCACATAAGCAGAACATTCCTTTCCAAGAATTGACCAATCAACATCTTATAATAAGATAGGGAAGAGTCATGTTGATTGGTCTAGTTTCTTCAGCTATGTTTCGATGTTTTGAATATCAGAGAATTCTGCCGTGGTAATATCACCTCAAAATTTGACAGAATTCTGCATTTTTTGGTGTTGGCAAGGAATTTCTATCAAGGATTTTGATTGGCTCCTTTGATAAACAAAAAATGACATAAAGAATGACTATGATAACCATTGGAAAGGAATGTTCTGCTCAAATAAGCAGACGTTCGTAGGGAGGGACAGTTGCGTGACAGAGCCTAAGAACGTGTGCAAAGGAGGCTCTTGACTGGGCCCTCATAACAATTTTGTTGTGGAACTGCTGATGCAATTCCATCGATATTTTTTTACTACAAAAAAAAACACAAACACGCATCTTTTTTATGTTTTCTTAGTGATCAAATCAACCATGAACTGAAAGAGCGCCCACTCATTGACATCAGCTTTTTGGATTATTCACTATCAAAAATGATAAATAGCCAATTGGAGTGAGAGAAATTGAAAATTTTTGGTAAAACAAACAATTATGATATATGGTTTGGGAATACAGAAGTTTGCCTTGCTGTAGAATTGTGTTTGTTCACTAAATTAAACATCTGTTTCAACACAGATGTAGCAAAACGTCTCATGTAAGATACATATATATAAGTTGTTGTTGTGTATTTTGTAAAGAAACCTTAATATACTTACATCTTCAGGGTCATATCATAATAAGTACACCAGATAAGTGGGACATTTTGTCAAGAAGGTGGAAACAACGAAAGAATGTCCAAAATGTTCATTTATTCATAATGGATGAAGCACATTTGATTGGAGGAGAAAAAGGAGTAAGTCCAAATCAAATAGCAAATATTAAAGTTACTTGTCTATTGCATTCAAAAATTGCTGTATTTGGGTCAGTTTCTATACATTTCAATTTATTGACCAAAATGCCTTGACTTGAAATAATTGTTTGAAGACAATAGAGTGTACTTCTGATGTCTGTTATTATAGTTAATTCTATGTCTTAATTTAGTGGAACAGTTCTCTAAAGTAAGTATTGTGATATGTGTAGAAACGAATATAAAAATAAATGTGCATTATAGACAGATTTAATATCTGTAGCTATACTGTTATTTTGTACTGTTTTTGTAATGGAATTTAGCTTATTTGGAGTAGGATGTCTCTTACAATTTTTATTATGCAGATGATTGTATACTAACCAGCTTTTGTTATTGTCTTTTGTTAGCCTGAGATTGAGATTATTTGTTCTCGTATGCGCTACATCTCATCGCAGTTGGAACGAAATATTCGAATTGTGGCTTTGAGCTCCTCTCTGGCTAATGCAAAGGTGTGTTTCTTTTTTAACATTAACATGCTTGTCTTTGTCATTTCTTTAAAAAAAGTAGTTTTGATTCCTCCTTTCCTCCTCACTTCCACCCATATCGTGTTTAACTTTTGCAACCAATTTATGTCTCTATTTTTTGCCGTTTTATCGTTAAAAATTATTTGCGTTGCTTCAAGGCAAAGGTAGAGGTGAGGTGGTCCTGTAAATTATGAGATGATAGCTATGATAGTTGATACAGATGGGACATGAATATAGACCATTTTCCTAAATGGCTGCTACAAATTGCAATGAGTTAAAATTAAAATCCAATAGCAGCACTAGAGGAAGCACCTTTATAAACCCTACAAAGATTTAGTATGTCAGGTGTTATACCGGCTTAGAAAACATTTAATTAGTTCAAAATTGGCAAATTTACAATTATATGTCTGGAGGTAGGCATAGCGTATGACCCCCAGAAATACAAACGATTTACAGACTTCATTTGGGAGACCTTTTTACTGTTTTTTTTTTTCCTTCTCATTTCATTGTTAATAATTTTTTACATAAATAGAAATAAGAGCATAAAAAATACTCAAGGCTATGCACATTGATGTTATATTGATATGAATTGCCTAGCTCGCATTAAAAGATCTGAATTATTATGCCATTCCCAGTTAAACTTTTGGGCTCAGGTTTTATGTTGTATTTTTCAAAACCTGACAATAATTTCACACTTAGGTATTTGCCTTCTCGAGTGTCTTTACTTCACTACTAAATGCATCTCCCCGTGTAAAACTTTGATAACACACTACGAAATGGCCTTTGATTTATATATTATTAAGTACTCTAAAATTTCACCATTATAGTCATTTTAAAAGTAATGAGATTCAAAGTAAAAGTAATTCAATTTTTGTAATACAATTTGCTGTGATTGTTTAGGATGCTGCTCAGTGGCTTGGTGTCAGTTCAACAGGATTGTTTAACTTTCATCCTAATGTCAGACCAGTGCCCTTAGAGCTACACATCCAAGGTTTCAACATAACCCACACAGCATCACGTCTCATTGCCATGACAAAGCCATCCTATCAAGCAATCGTTAAGCACTCACCTAGAAAGCCAGTCCTTATTTTTGTTCCATCAAGAAGACAGACAAAGTTACTTGCATTAGACCTTGTGACTTTTGGGGGTGCTGATAGTGATGGAAAAAGGTAGATAGTAGTGTCTGTTACAAATAAATTCCCAGCACTCAAATGCTTATGATATATGCTAATTGGTATTCTACTCTCATTTTACAACTAATTAATTCGAACAAACCCAGAAGTCTTTTTGGTATGTTAACAAGATATTAAATTTATTTTTGAAAAGTGTTTGACGTTTAACAAAAATGTAATTTTTATTTATTTTTTTGGTTGTTAGGTTTCTGCATTGTACTGAAGAGGACTTGCAACCATTCCTCAAGAGACTTGATGACAAGGTTAATACTTACAATAGGATTATTATCGGCTTTTATTAATCCATAAATTCATTAACCGTGATATAAACAAGCTGGTATATTAAGTAGGTGTTTTATTTTGGTACTATGAAGATTTTGAACGTAATAGATATTTTATGACATAATATTTAAAAGATGTCTATCTCATTTATTGTGCAGACACTCAAAGAGACAGTAAGCTGTGGAATTGCATTCCTACACGAGGGTTTGACTGAAAGAGAAGTGAAAATCATAGGGCAACTGTTTACTTCTGGAGCAATTCAGGTAACGAGTTGACTGTAACAGCATACACATTCTCAATGTATTTGAACTGTTTAATTATAAGACACTGTGCGATCAAGATTTCTAGTTTGTTTTCCTCAAGAATCATTAATGCATTTTTAATGGTTTAAAATCCAAGGCAAAAATCCAAGCCGAGAGGAGAATATTTTAAAATTATTGTACGGTCTTTGAACAGCTGTAGAAAAAAAGCGATAGGAGTTTGTCATGCATCTATAGGGAAGCACTGGTGGCGCGAGCTGCTAATGCGCCGCCTCTCACCAATGCGGCCCAAGTTTGAGTCCTGCCGATCTCGATGTCGTATGTAAGTAGAGTTGTTTGTTGGTTCTTTCCTGTGCTTCGAGGATTTTTCTCCGGATACTCCGGTTTTCCTCCCTCCTCAAAAACCAACTTCTAAATTCTAATTTGCTTCTTTGGGCTTTCATTTAGTTTGGAGCCCAGCTCTGTTGTGATTGTCCCACGCTGCGATACGACAGCGAAAAGCTTTGTAGATTGTTTTTTAGATAGATCTCTGTCATGCACAATCAATCCAAAAAGGCTCCCACATGCTGAATACAGAATGCCAAAGACATGACAGGGGCACTAGACTACGGTCGCTAATTTTTAGTGAGACTGAACTTGATGTATTCTCCTACGCAGCCGCTATTAGTTTCGTCGCGGAGCTTTTTCTCCCTTACTTAGTGAAAAAAAAAGAGGACGTTATGGGCTTTAAAGGTCCATGCACGTGATGTGTATAGTCGCTACAATCTGATCAAAATACTGATTTATTTCTTGTGAATTATTCATGAGTTATTGAAATCAGAAATACTTTGCTTTTCAGTTGTAAAGACAAAGAAGTGAAACCAATAAAATATGTGTATCTTAATGACTGATACGCGAAGCAGGACAAATGGAATCATATAATAGACATCACAAGTATTAAACAATGCATGGTATTAAGTCAAAAGATTTATCCTGATACAGTGCATTGCAACCTCCTTAACCCTTCCAGCTATTGGAGAGTCCATGAATCTGACTTAATATTAGCATGCAAAACAAATTTGCCTTGAATTACCCATAAAAAATACATTATGCCTGACATCAATTGATATTCACCTGTGCATTCTGTTGCTCTCATCAGGTTGTAGTTGTCTCGCGCAGTTTATGTTGGGCACTCAACATGAATGCACATTTGGTCATTATTATGGACACCCAGTTTTACGAGGGAAAAATGCATTCGTAAGTCTCTTAATCAAATGTGAGGTGGTCATGTCATATGATTATAATATACCTTTACGTCATTTTGTGTTCCTTTTAGTTTTGAAATATAGAAGGGATAATTCAATTTCAACATTTCGGCCCCATTTGGAGAAAATCAAGTGTTCTTTTTTATTTTTTATATTCTAGGTATGTGGATTATCCCATTACAGACGTCCTTCACATGATAGGTCATGCTAACAGACCTCTATTAGATGATTCAGGCAAGGCTGTCATTCTCTGTCAGGCATCAAAGAAAGAGTTCTTCAAGAAGTTTCTGTATGAACCTTTGCCGATCGAGGTAATTGTGAACAAAATTTCATAATAACATATTGTCTGTTTTCAATTCTTACTTTAATTTGTCTTGCATGAAATGGTCTGTCTTGAAAGGATGTCTTATGTAGTCTGTAGCAACTTGTGTTGCACTTTACTCAATATGTGCAGTTAAGCATTAAGCGTACTGAAAGAAATTAACAGTGCTCAAATGAATGGCTTTAACGGATTACCAAACATGATTCATAAACCTAAACAATACAATACAATATGATATGCTTTGTTTATACCAAAGATTACAATAGATAAAAATATAGATATCAGTACATTTACAAAAGAATGGTAGAGTTTACCTAGAATAACTATAAAGCTAGATAAGCTAGGTAACACAAATTTCTGAAATTACAAAGAATAATGTGTGGAAAAGAAGACTAAAATATAAAGATTAAATTATCGATCGGTATCTATATATACATTATTATATATATATATAATTATTAATTATATTTTTACACGCTAAATGATGATCTAAATCCTATGTATGCACACAAAAACACACACATTAAACAAAAGAAAATGAAAAGCGCGCACTAGACATTCACATACAAAGAGAAAAATATATATAGTTAGTATTAATTTTAGGAAGACAATAGGATAATTTAGATGCAAATCTTTTGTTATGATGGTGTAATTCATTTAATGGAGAGAAAAAGTTGTCAAATACATTAGGAAGTAATTTAGAATGAAATTATTAAAAAAACACTAAGCATTATATATGTAGATAAGATCATGAAGTTTCAGAATTTGGAGTTTAGAAAATAAAGGTTCAGAAGGTTGATCTTAATTAGAAAAAGTAATTAGGCGAATTGCCTTTTTTGAAGAATTAAAAGAGGTCTAATAGTAGAAGCATATAAGTGTTCCCCCAAGTTATAATGCCATATGTTAAATAAGGATTAACAAGAGAGTAATAGACTTGCAACAATTTTTTTGTGTCAGTGAAATATCTAATGAAATATACAAGAGAAACAGCAAAAGAAAAAGCGCCTAAGACTTGAAGCTTGAGGAACACCACAGGAGATGGGAAGATAATCAGAGTTGGTATTGCCAATAGATACATATTGGTGTCGGTTATTAAGATAGGATTTAAATCTAGAACAATGCCCCTTATTCCATAGTCATCTAAAAGTCATCTTTCATTGAAACGTCAAGTGGTCATTAGTAAGATTATTCTATCGTAATATTATGATAGGTCTAGCACTCGCGCGCGCTGTCAAAGATATCGGTCACAGCTCCCTTTGCTCTCCGTTTATTCATTTGTTTGTCGCATCTGTTCTAATTTATTTAACTTCTAGTATCATACTCTACCTTTAAAGGTTAGTACTGCTCTAAGATAATCTCTTTTCTGTCCTTATCTAAACGCTTACTCATTTTTACCTTCAGCCGAACATCGCTTCTCGTCTTTTTCTTTACTAGCGGCATCCTAGGCCATCTATTGTGGATTCTGTTTTGAAACACCAACTTTTCTTCCGTTTTTGTAGTCTCGTAGTCTTTTTGCTTATAATCTTACTCGGGTTTTCCTACTTCAAGCCAATTTACTTTTGGTTTGACCTCTACGCTCACTTAATACGATCCCCACTCAAAGTACGTTTTCTTGCCGATTGATATTTTCTCAGATGATTGTTAATCTCTACTTCATTTTCCCGTATTATCATTTTCCCATTTAGTTCATTTATTTTGATTTATTTTCATTTGCTTCTTAGTATCTTATCTCCATTTTTTTAAACTGTACTTTGGTTCCTCCCTGTCTTCACCCTGGTTTGGTAGTCGCCTACTAAAATCTCACAGATCTGTGTACAACTATCGCAATGGAGACTTCAAAGGTCTACGTAAGGCCCATTTGACGGCTAACCTTTCTTCAACCATAGATCATGGGGATATAAACACCGATTGGCTTGCCTGGAAGGAAACATTTCTTGCAACCGTCTCTAAATACATACCAACTAAAAGACTCGAGGGATGCAACCCTGTGCCGTGGATCAACGGAGCCATAGTAAATCTGATCAAGAAGAAAGACACTGTAAGAAAAAACCTCGATGGATATCCGACGAATAATCTTCTAAAACAGAGGTTCTCATCCTTGCGAGCACAAGTAAAGTACATGATAAGGAACAGTCGAGTAGGAATTCTTTGGTTCCCTTGAGGCAGATTTGTACAACAATCCAAAGCGCTTCTGGTCTATCTTAAAGACGAAATCTAAATCACGCTCGATTCCTGACCAATCTGACCAAGCTACACACGATGAAGCTCTTCGATGTTCAGCTGACACGCCTCTGGAGATTGCCAACCTATCCAAGACATACTTTGCATCAGTCTACTCGCATGGTGAACCTACCGTGACATCCAACAGAGCAGTTCCTGAACCTACTACATGTCAACTAACACTTGAAATCAGTTCAAAATGTGCTAGAATCTCTAGGTGTCACAAAAGCAACCAGACCATGGCATTCCAGCAAAACTGCTCAAGGAGACTGCTTCTTTAATTGCACCATCCTTCTGCAAGCTATTCAATAAATCCCTCAATACTGGAGTCTTCCTGCAGGAGTGGAAAAATGCAATTGTACCTTTTCTTTCAAAAAAGGTGATCCCGAGCATGCAGAGAACTATGGATCTATATCTTTTCTTTCTCTGGTGTCAAAAATCCTAGAACGATTTGTCCTCACAACATCAAAGATCAACTGTTGATCCTTGAGGTCTTGGATCACATCGGATCATTGCTAGACAACGGCGAACAGATTGATGTGGTTTATATGGACATGTCCAAAACCTTTGACAAAGTCAGCCACAGTCGTTTGTTGCATAAATTGCGCGAGTTTTGTTATGGTGGTACCCTTTTACAGTGGTTCAATTTTTAGTTAATGGACCGCCACCAGCGTGTTATTGTTGCCGGAGCTACATCAGATCCCCTGCCTGTCTGTTCCGGGGTTCCTCGAGGCTCTATTTTGGGACCAGCTTTGTTCCTCCTCTTCGTGAACGACCTCCCAGAAGTAGTCGAGTCCAGCAACGTTGCCATGTATGCTGATGATACAAAAATATCAAGTCTCTTCAAGATGCTGCGTCGCTACAGACCGATTTAAACAGTCTGCACGTTTGGTTTTCGTCATCCTGTCTCACGTTCAATGAGACTAAATGTAAGGCGCAAAAAATAACAAACCAGAAAGGTAATCGTTTCGCACGATTGCCTTTTCGCACGAACCCGTTCGCACAACTATGACCTATTCGCACAATTCCAAGAGTCGTTTAGCACAACTTTTATATACAGTATATGGTAACCCGGAAGTCGTGAAGATATCTTTCCTCTGTTCCTATAGATGGGTTTTCATCCCCAATAACTCTGTTTCAAGAGGTGTTTTATTAGCACCCGAGTTGATCGAAAATTGCACGAAACGAACAGCGCCATTGGTTCCAGTGTAACAAAGTGTAATCTTCCCTTGACTTGCCAACTAATCGCCATTAAACTTTTTGTTTATTTATTTGCTTGTCGAAAGCTAGAGCATATATCTATTTTCTCCAAAGTGTTAATGAGAATCTCAAGGTGAAAGAGAGTCAGGCTAACGAACGGTTACAAGTGTAATTTACCTACAGTCTCGAGAACTCTGAACTCGTATTTGTCAAAGCTGAACGCGATTGGGGTGTCTGGGTATCTAACAACTTGACTTGTAACAAGCAGGTACTGGAACAAACAGCTAGAGCTAACAAACTACTGGGCTACGACAGAAGAAACACTCGATACAACTTGATCCAAAGGGTCTCCGTGAGACGAACGCTGTATCTTACTCTCGTTCGTGCTCACTTTAGATACGCATCACAAATATGGGCACCAAAGTCTATTGAACTAAACTGAATCAAGAGTTGAGAGAACACAACGACGTGCCACAAGATACAAACTGCCATTCTCACACACCGTCTCTTACAGTTCGAGATTGAAAGATCTGTCCACAGGCAGCCCAAAGAAGGTTCCTTTGAATGGTTTATAAGGTAATGTATGGGAGTTAAGATAAAGTTACGAAAATAAAATTTGCAATAACAATTTGTTCAAAATTTTGAAATAAAAAACACTAAACGGCCTCAAATCGCGGTTAAAATTCGCCAGAAGACTGAACAAAGTAAAAGCAACAACTGCAACCAACAAATTTTGAAGCAAATTGTTGAGTGAAACATTTTATTTTCGTAACTTTATCGTAACTCCCATACATTACCTTATAAACCATTCACAGGAACCTTGTTTGGGTTGCCTGTGATCTGTCTTTACTACCAATAACTTACTGGCATGAATACCTTGACATGATTTCTTTCTTTAAACTAACGCACAACCTGATACACATGAAGCCTATTCTACTACCTGTTCCTCGACGTACAAGACCAACAAGATCATCAAATAGTAATGTCAGTGCAAGACCTCTACGTACCAGAAATCCTTCCTCATCAGGGCAACTAGAATATGGATTGCTCTCGCTGATAAACGAAATCTGAACATGGACAAACTCAACACATTTAAACGCGCCATGTTAAGTTACTACTTAACGTCACTGGACAGTTACAACTGTTACGACCCACGTACTTTCAAAACCGTTTGTTTAAAATGTAACTCTTGCAGAAGCCTCACTCTTGCTACCTCCTGTTGTTAGTTATTTGATTCAAATGTGTCAATATATCTACTTAAATTATCTTTATGCACTAAGTTTCATTTAAGACATTTTTGGCCCGCAGTAATTAGCTTAACGCTGTTGCGGTCACCCTGTCATAGATATTACAGTATTTTTTTCAGTTATTATATTTCCAGTTTAATATATGGCGAAACTAATAAATAAATAAATATTTTCTTGTTTCAGTCTCATCTTGACCACGCTCTACACGATCATTTTAATGCTGAAGTCGTTACCAAGACAATGGAAAACAAGCAAGACGCAGTGGATTACCTCACTTGGACATACCTGTATCGCAGAATGACACAAAATCCTAATTACTACAACTTACAAGGTTAGTTAAGTGGACAACATGCCATATCCTAGATTTATCTTGAGTAGTATTATCCAAACACCTCGACTCTCTCCTGTGAAAATAAGTAATAGTGGCAGCACAAGAAACTAACTTCAACCGTGTCGTGTGAATCCTTGACACAGATTGTGTACCAAACACAATGTGTGAATCAACTCTAACTAATCTTTTTGAATTCGACCCTTGTGCCAACACGCTTGATTCTTTCCTATCCAGTGTGCCCTGTATGAAAAGGAATATTTACCTTCTGGGTCTTTTACCAGCGTGAAAGAAATATTTACTGTTTTAATGTAAACTACTGCGATTGGATAATCCTGATATATATTCCGCTGTCTTAATTGTAACCAAGCAATTTTTTTTCTTTGTAGGTGTGACACATCGTCATTTATCCGACCAAATGTCAGAACTGGTGGAAAATACGCTCAATGATTTGGAACAGTCCAAGGTAAACCTACCGTTACCCATCTTTGGGGTTGTGTTTATATATGTGTATATGTTTGGGGGAGAAGGGTTCTGGGTATAGGTGAGGGTAAGGGTTTATACTTCCGAGATGTTAATGACGGACTTCTATTGAAGATTCATTGAATATTGAAGAAGTATTTATGTTATCAATCCAATCATCCAGTATAGTCATTAATTTATTCATATATTTTCCCCCCTACTTTTCTATTTCCATTTTAATTGCCATGTTAATTAATTACAATAACAAAATCCCTAAACTTATCTTTAGTCCAACTCAGAAACTGAGTTTGGCTATAGTTGAGGTGACCTTATCAATGTGTTGAAAACAGTTAAAGGCTGCTCAGCTCGATTTGCTTGCTATAATGAGCAGCTATTACCTGTATCTTGGCTAAATGATACTCTTGTAAAGCTTAATTTGATATATATTTATTTTATATATACGTATACACTATGTCAATAAAGTTAGTCACCAGAAAAGCTACAAAGCTGAGACCGACAATAATTATGGGTAGACGCATTTTACATGTTTTAACCGCTTGAAAGCTGTTGATGGACATCTTTGAAATCTTCTACCAGTTACAGTCTCACCTTCACTGAGCATCCTCAACTGCTGCAGCTTTGTGTCAAAAGCTTTAATTATTGGATATAAAATATTTCCCATGATTCTCAGCGATCACAGGTTTCTAGGTTTTTGGTAACTAACTTTATTGAAATAAGAATATGTGTAAATTGGTAATAAATATACTTGTTGGTTTTAAATAGAGCACGCAGAACAATAGAGAAGTGTTAGGAGAAGCACGGCGCGTAATGAAATGCTTCTGGACACTTTTCGAGTGTCCTGCCAATCCCATAAGGCACGCGCTCCAAAACAAAATTGAATTATGGTTTACCTAAAGGTTATTTTCAATTGGTTTTCTGACCAGTATTAATGGCCAGCAATTAGTTACAACGAATATATACAGTCAGTAACATATTGGCAAATTTTACCATTCAACCATTTCCATCATGTAAAATCAGTACTGAAATTATTTTTGAAGGTTTTGTGTGCCCCTATCGGGCCTGAATGAGTTCTTGTTTTACCATGTTTAGTGCCTTAATATTGAAGAAGAGATGGACGTGAGTCCACTTAACCTGGGCATGATTGCTGCATATTACTACATCAATTATACAACTATTGGTAAGTTAATTTTACTTAACCCGTGACAAATAGTGCAGCTGACAATACATAGCGATAGTTAATTCCATTGTTTTACTTTGATTGTTAGTCACGAATAGTATACAACTTTGAAATTAAAATATTTTTCTTTGTATTTTCAATATTATTATTTTTTTAAATCGAGAAACGTTTTCCCAACGTGTTGACTAGCGGAAAAAAGCATTGGGCGTTTTCCCCCATTTATCATTTTATTCTCTGGAATTAAATGAATTTAATCAATTTTCGTTGGCTAATTCGTTGGAGCTAAGAGAAAGTGAAATCACGTGGTGGTTGCTGGTTCAATTTCTGCGGACGTCACATTTGAATTGAGTTTGTTATATTCTCTCCCTGGTCACAGGGGTTTTTCTCCAGTTTTTCTACCTCTAAGAGCAACATGTGAGTTGAGAGTTGTGCTCTTAAAAACATATCTAGTGGTAATAAGTGTCGAGTATGTTTTATACTTAAAGCGCATATGACACAATTTTTTTAATGTTAAAAATGTGTAGTTTATTGGTATTAATAAATATATCAAAGTTAAATTCGTTTCAAAAACGTATTTCTCTAGAAATTTAAGAAAATTTGGCACAAGTTGTGACTTAATGTTTGAATGTAGAATCTTAATTTCAGGTAGTACACTTTTCAGTTTCCCAAAATTTGGATAGCACTACGTAAGCTATCAAATGAAGCCCAAAAGAATATGAATTTTGTTGTTATTTTATACAAATTACAATTTGTATTAAGTGTATTACTACCGAATCTAGAGTATGTGTCACAAATTGGGTTTAATTTTCTCAAATATCTCAAGAAATAAGCTTTTGAAAACAAATTTCATTACGATATATTTATTATTACTAACAAACTTTACATTTTACGCGATGAATTTTTTTCGTGTAATATACACTTTAAAGGTAGCCTATAAAAAAAAGAATGCGAGACTACGAAGCTGATACTCAAAAATGATTGTTGTAAATTGTATATTCGAATTATGTTGAATATTAGAACTATTCAGCGCGTCACTGAACGCCAAGACGAAACTGCGTGGCCTGATTGAGATCATTGCTTCCGCCTTCGAATATGAAGGCCTTCCCATCCGCCATCACGAGGAGACAACTTTGAAACAGGTAATGCATCTTGATTATTAGAGTGCACGCAATAATTCCACGAATAATATTTAGTACTAATTAGTAGTAATTCATACAGAATCCTTTGTTTCCTATTGCTGGATTATCACTATTTAGTATTCAAAAAATCTTTGATAATTCATGAAGTAAACAAATAGAAACCATGAAGGAGGTTTTATATCTGCTATAGATTCGTCTTCATTTGCATAAACTTGAACTACTTGGATTTTCTCTATCAAACTTGGTTCATTTCGTAAAGAATTCATTATGAGTTTTTAAGCCATTTAATAAACTCGCAGATCGTGTTTTATCTGGTCTAAAACCACTTGGTTGTGCCTCGTGTCTTATACCCGATAGAATACTCCATACTTTAACTGTGGTAGAATATATGATCTAGAATTTTATAAAGGGGGGTTTCAAACAAACTGGCGGTCTCCACGTGCAAAAAATGGAGGGGTTGGCTTCACAATGAGGGTTCCAATGTTTAGCACTGATTTGTAGGCAGTTATTTCCAATTATCTCGGCCAATCAAAACGACAGGAAAAATAATTCGAATGAATGATTGTTCTTTTTTAGTTGTTAAATCGTGTTGCCCATAAAGTATCCAATCCTAAGTTCAATGATCCACACATCAAAACAAACCTGCTGATCCAGGCTCATCTATCCCGCATGGAATTATCACCTGAACTACAGTCAGACACGGAGATGATCCTTAGCAAGGTCAGTGGCTCTGTATAAACAACATCTCGTCAGTGGTGATAATTTAGCTATAACGCTCTTCTCGTTTTTATTTTTACAGGCAATGCGTCTAATTCAAGCTTGTGTAGACGTTCTCAGTAGTAACGGATGGCTGTCTCCCGCACTTGCTGCCATGGAACTTGCCCAGATGGTAAGTTCCACATGACATACACTCAATTGAAGAATCGTTGTCGGGCTCAGGAACATAGAACATAGAAGCTGAGACCGAAATTGCACATGGGAAGTACGTTAATTAGATGTATGCTGTGATTGGCGACCCGTGACATCACCCACTTTTTTTAATACACGTTTGGCATTCTAAACCATGTGCCATTTCGGTCTCAGCTTCTATGTTCTATGTTCCTGAGCCCGACAACGACTCTCCAATTGAGTGTATATCACAGAGAGAGCACAAGCTAGTTCATAAGCTATTCATAATTCCTTTGTGTAATTGCTGTTAAGATTTCTGCTTCTCCTTAGAAAGAAACATACACGATCTTATTGCCGCGGTGGAGACAAAGGTCGATGCCATTATTTGAGCCCACATGTGCGCGCGCACTAATACCGCTCAAAACCGCAAATGACCAAAATGTTATTGGTTATTGGTTCATAAACGTTTTGAACTGAGGCAAAACCATCAAATTTAGCGCGAGACTCGATAATTTTTATACCGAATTTAACGGTAGGGTACATAAAAAATAAAACTCTGACAACGTTTGAAAGAACACGAGTTCTAATCATAGAAAAAGTGGTAAGCGTACATTTTTCGCAATTCTTTTAAACGAAAATTGGCAAAAGATGAATGAAATAAATTTCATTTTATTTCTCAACATTTTCCGAATCTTTTCGGTGATATTTGTTAAAAGTGCATACTCAATTTAGGATTCCTGAATTTATTCCTAATTTAGAATTACTCTTGACGTCTTGTATTTAAGACGTATTTTATAGTGCTTCTTTTTCTTCAAACGTTTTTGATACGTTTATGTTTAATCGTGAATACCTTGTGGAAGACTGCGAAACCCCTTTTTGCAATAATTTTTGTGTGGATTCTTTCTATAATAGGCAGCTACCTTAACAGGAATCTTGATATTCATCAACAGGTAACCCAAGCAATGTGGAGCAAGGATTCGTACTTGATGCAGATTCCTCATTTTACTCCAGAGATCATCAAAGCGTGCACTGAAAAGGTAGATATCTCGAACAGTTCGCATTTTCTTTCTATCCGTCTGTGTGTTTTTTTTGTATGACTTGAGCAATTGTACATACAGGAAAAAAACGTTCAAACAATCTATTTTATTGAACTTCATAATGATCCCTAGGCTGATGTAAGTTAGAGCACAGTTAACTAACAGATAAAATTAAAGGTTAGCGTGTTGGAGTTCTTAGTGGAAAGAGGGAAACTGTAGTCCCGTAGAAAAATCCTCGATTCAAGGAAATACCCAAAATAATCTTCTCAGATGCTATCGAACCCGAGATCAAGAGGTGACCGAGCAACAGACGAGTGTATTTCCTCATGCTAATCGCCGTAATCACCCCGTCCCGCCTATTGAATAAATAGAAGCCACCCAAAGTGCCCTTTGACATATCTGATTCACTGAAAAGGGGATTATTAATGATTAGTAATCGTTGATGTCAAAATTATTTGTAATTAGAATGTCGAGTCTGTGTTTGATATCATGGACCTAGAAGATGAGGAAAGAAGCAAATTGCCAAAGCTGGATGACAGCAAAATGCAGGTAACCTTGTCAGTTGACTATTCTACGATTCGTGTTTTAATGATACATGGAGGAAACGGCGTATTGGTTTTTGTTTTTGTTGCAGGATGTTGCTCGATTTTGTAACAGGTACCCCAATATAGAGATGTCTTATGAGGTTTTGGACAAAAAAGAATTGAAGACGTAAGTATTGGTATTTATCATCATTATTAGTCCGGTAACACAGTCTTCTAAGCATGAATGAGAGCAACCACCGATCGATCGAACGAAGCTTGCAGGCATTTAGAATATACTCTGGCATTTTCAAAATATCGATGCCCAAAATAGCAAATAAACGACAAAACACTACATAATGACGAAGGTTTGTTGATTTTTTAACAATTTGTTCGGCTGGGCCCTCAATTAGGAAAACAATTTAAAACCACGTGTGTCGAAAACAAACCTTGAGGCCTCAAAAACACAGACTCATACATAGATGTTCGGTAGGATGTAGTTTTAAAACTAATCTGCTCGTGCACTTTTCAAGACGCGTGAAACAGCATTGATTAACTGCATCATAGATGTTTTTTAACATTGTTGTTGTGGGCTCCATGTTTTCGTGGGGAGTGGAACTTTGCCTGACAGACCCTGAGAACATCTGCCATAGGAGGCTAGGCTAAAGTAATATTTATGCTCGTTCCAAATATGAAAAGAAAAATGGTTTTCCCAAACTTATTTTGGAGATAATCAACAATTAATCGATGCCAATGCGCGAAAATTTGTCTGGGTGGCCTTGTTTGGTGTAGTCCCACTGTATAAACTAAAAACTAAAACGTCGGCTGTAAAATTTGAGGGTTTAACAATCTTGAAATTCAAAACATTTATGGTTCAATAAAATTTTGAACGTTATTCAGCGGTTTTGACGCGAGCATATTGTGGGCTCAAATCAAACGTCCAAGATGTAGGCAGTCGATGTTCTCACTCGTAAGATATTAACGCTCGACGATCAAATCCGCGGTTTCTCCGTGCAGCCATGTAATTTTCCGTTGAATGTAAAATTATCATCGATGTCATCGACAATTTTGGTTGGTGTTTATTCACATATGAAAATATCAATTATTAGATAAATTTAAATATTTTATCGATGGTTATATATTTTAACATAACTTAAAAGTTTATTATGCTTGTCTACAGGGGTCGTCCTGTCAATTTACTAGTTGAATTAGAACGTGAAGACGATCAAGCTGGCCCAGTCATTGCACCGTTTTTCCCTCAAAAGCGAGAGGAGGGATGGTGGCTGGTAATTGGGGACACTAAAACTAATGGGTAAGTTGTGAGATAAGAAAGACTCACAAAGTATACACAGTGTTGTTAATCATTAACAGAACAGCTCCATTTTTTCAACACCCAGTTTTTGCAAGTTTTACATCAATTTTATCTCACAATGACTTGAATAATAATTATAAAGAAGAAGAATTGTATAAATGAACTATCCAATACATATAAAAAAAGTGGCAAAACGACTAAATATGAAACAAAACAACAACAAAAAACATGAAGAAAACAGGCCCTATTAATATTTGGTAAAACAATGCAAGAAAGAAAAAAAACAACGAACAAACAAATAGTCATTACAGTGCGATTACTCCAACCAAAGCCACCTCGACAAATTTTCCACAAAATATCCAATCAAAAGTGTGAATCTGAACAATAGAATTGCCACAAATCGGACAAATATGCATGGGTTTACACGGCTTAGAAGACTGCCGGAACTTTTGTTGTCGAATATAAACGTGCTGTCGCATAGCAACATAATGATAAGACGTAAGTGTGTCAGCCTGATAATTATATATCTTTGTCTGGAAGAAACAAACTGTAATCATAAAGACTGTTTTATACTGCTTTCCTTTCTTATTTGAAGTCGTACATTACTATTTTTCTATATCTTTGGTGACACGAATCACTAAGTTGCGAAGAAAATATATTACAAGCTCTTCTTTATCATTTAGTTTTACAAACCAGAACAACAGAAGAATGTTTAAATTCAAAATTTGCCGCTAATCTATTGTCTAAATACTTAAACACTATTGAATAATTTGTGGAAAATTTGTTGAGGTGGCTTTGGTTGGAGTAGTCACACTGTAAAGAATTCTAGTCAATCACAGTGACTATATTATTTTTTACCTTTTTCTCGGCTGAGCTTTCCCTAACTCTGGTGGAGCAAAATGTCTGCAATATTCGCTATGCGAAAGTTCCCAAATTGCCAACGTTTCCTGTCGTTGATTTCACAGAAAGTAGGTTGGATTTTACATAGAAAGTTTTTGTGACAACTTTTCGGTTGTCCAACTGATAGATTCGTTGCAAAAATTTACAAAATCTCGTGTACAGCATTAAGTGGCCTATATGCCAATATATCATGATGATGGTCATAAAACGTCTACAATAGTACCTGATTAACGAAATTTACCTACAAAATTGCCACTTTGCCTGGCAGAGAAAATGGCGCATTGCGTAGCATTGTGGGTGACTGTGATTCTTTAAGAAGAAGAATACAATAGTTGAAATACTTTCAATCTTTTTCAGGCTGATTTCCATCAAGCGCCTTACTTTACAACAAAAAGCGAAAGTTCGGCTAGATTTTGTTGCCCCATCATCACCAGGCACCTACCAGTACACGTTGTTCTTTATGTGCGATGCTTACATGGGATGTGACCAGGAGTACCCCTTTAAGATCACAGTAGAACAGGGTGTAAGTGATGATGAAGGCGACAGTGATGACTGAAAAACTAAAACCAGGCAACATGCATTCAACAGTGATAAACAGTACTTTTAACATATTTTGCAAGCACATTGCATGTGCAAAACGTAAACGTTTGTAACACTTATTTTCTGTCTCGATTTATAGCATCGAATTATAGAGTTCAATCGTTAATATCCTTTTAGATGAACAGTGAGAAGGGGCATTAATCTAAATATTCCTAATCGAATCCATACTAAATGCTGGGAGCCAATTTGTAACCTCAGGTTATGAAATGCGGGCGACAGTGGAGTTTCCCCGTAACTGTAATAGTTGGTAATACTTCAGTAGGTGATACTCTTATAGTTTTAACTTATGGTTTTAACTAACCGGTAGTAGTGTTCGCGTGACAATGCTACTGTCATTAGAAGTTGCTCACGTCAGCTGTAATTCAACGTTTGTTTTAGTTCTAATAGTCAAAATTGCCGTTTTTAATGTTCAAAACTAGCTAGCTAAATGTTCTTCTAAGTTTGATCTTCATCTTCAGAATCGAGACTTTTTCTTTTCTTCATCGATTTATTCTGTTGCTTTCAATATTATGAAAAAGTGTAAGTTATTAATTTCATCCATTTTCATGTAAAATTTAATCATAAAAATGTCTTTCATTTTTAAAATACCCTCCAATATGTTTTATCTAATTTTTGGTCTTTGGCCACTTTATTCTGTGATCTGATTGGATATAATTAAAAGCAGAAGTTAATCGCCCCACCCGACGTCGTAAATGAAAAGTCAATCACGCATGCACAGTGCACAAAATTCCATCACGTGGTCTGACCACTTGTCCAATCATTCACTAGTCACGTGTGCATACAATGAAACCGGTTTGAACACCTTTTGATCTAGCGCGTGATCAGTCGTTCAGCCTGAATTTTAGTGGCTACTGCCTCCTAATGTCAATTTCCCTGCTTGGCAGAAGTAATAAGAGATCTCATCAGGGTAAATGTCCATATGTCATCGTGTTATAAGAATGTCCGTAACACTACACAGCAAGCCCAAAAGCATCCAATGTTCACGAGTAACACTACAGGGTAATAAGCCCAGGAATCATATGACCTGTATCTGCCCGTGCGCGCGCTCTTAAAAAAACGTTCTGGAAAATGGAGTGAGTAGGGCCGTACGACTTTGAGCGAACACCGTACGGCCCTGCGCGATTTCTCTTTTTTAGGTTTTATTTACTATTTCTTTCTTTTATTATTTTTCTTTTCGTGAGAATCATATGATTAAGTGCTTATTGACTGAGTTGGGTCGGGCCACAATGTTCAACTTGAAATAATGAATTTTGAGTTATACAAGTGCAAGAGTCTGTAACGGTTTCTAGTAGTGTAAAGGGTTCTGCGCAAATATAGAGTATTAAATGTGCAAGAGTCTGGAAATGTTACTAGTAGAAATTGTTTTTTCAGTTCCACCAGTGTAAGAGTGGTGAATTGTTTTTAGTAGAAGTTATGGAGGAAGAATGATTATTAAATCCCACATAGGTGAGATTCTCAAACTGTTTCTAGTAGAGGTGACTCCCACATGGGCGAGATTATTAAACTGTATACAGCAGAGATTCATGCGCAAAGATTTATTATTAATTCCCACGTGGGCAACACCTAGGGCAAACGTCGAACTTGCCATGCACCGAACTTAATTACAAAACAACGCCGCCTCATTATCACCTGTTTTTAATGAGTTCGGTGCATGGAAACTTTCCCCTAGGCCTAAGATGCTGGAACTGTCTCTAATAGACATTTCCGATTTAGCGGCATAGGAAAAGTATATTCCGCATTGGGTAAGATTCTGAAACAGCCTCTAGTAGAGTTTCATGCGCAAAGATTAATTATTGACTCCCACATGGTGAAGATCTGAAACTGTCTCTAGTTTCCTGGTGAAATAATAATTATTGATTCCCACATGGGTAAGATTATTATACTGTCTATAGCAGAGATGCATGCATAAAGATTAGTATTGATAAGCACATGTCCAAATATGTAAGATGCTGGAACTGCCTTTAGTAGAGGCTCACAAGTCCTAATGGGTAAGATGCTGCAACAGGTTCTACTAAAGATTCCCGCGAAAAGATTTATTATTGATTCCGACATGGGTAAGATTCTGAACTGTCTCTAGTAGAGTTTCATGTGCAAAAATTACCACATGGGTACCATTATTAAACTGTCTATAGCAGAGATACAAGCGTAAATAATACTTTTTGACTCCCACATGGGTAAGATTATTAAACTGTTCTTAGCAGAGATACATGCGCAAAGATTAGTCATTGATTAGCAAGTGCAACTGGGTAAGATGCTTGATTTGGCTCTAAAAGAGGCTCACTCGCAGAAAGATTTTTGAGTCCAAATGGGTACGATGCTGCAACGGGTTCTAATAAAGATTCCGCGAAAAGATTTAGTATTGATTCTCACATTGGTAAGGTTCTAAAACTGTCTCCTGTAGAGTTTCATTCGGGAGGATTAATTATTGACTCCCACATGGATAAAACTTTGAATCTGTCTTAATAGAGTTTCATACGCAAAGATACATTGTTGAGTCTCACCTGTCCAAATGGGTAAGATGCTCGAACAGGTTCAAGTAAAGATTTACTCGGAAGAGATTTATTATTGATTCCCACATGGTGAAGATTCTGAAACTGTCTCCAGTAGAGTTTCATGCGCAAAAATTAATTATTGACTCCCACATGGTGATGATTTATAAATTGTCTATAGCAGCGATACATGCGCAAAGATTAATTATTGATTATCACATGGGTAAGATTATTAAACTGACTTAAGCAGATATAAATGCCCAAAGATTAATTATTGATTATCACATGCGTAAATATTAGTCATTGATTATCAAGTGCAAATTGATAAGATGCTTGATTTGGCTCTAGTAGAGGCTCACGAGCAGTAGGATTATTGTCACACATGTCGAAATGGGTAAGATGCTGGAATAGGTATTAGTAAAGATTCCCAAATGGGTAAGATTATTAAACTGTCTGTAGTAGAAATTTATCCGCCAAGATTAATTATTGATTCCCAAATGGCTAAAATTTTGTATCCGTCTTAATAGAGTTTCTTACGCAAAGATACATTATTGAGTCTCGCATGTCCCAATGGGTAAGATTCTGAAACTGCCTCTAGTAGAAATTCATGCGCAAATATTAATTATTGAATCCCACATGGTCAAGATTCTAAAGCTGTCTCATGCGCAAAGATTAATTATTATTGACTCGCATATGGGTAAGAGTAAAGTAGAAATTATGCGTTCGGTGTGTATATAATGAAGTAGAGAAATAAGAGAAAAATATCATATGCCCTTGGCAGGATTTGAACCCACGTCTTCGGTATTCTAGTCCGATGTGTTAACCACTACACTACAAGGACCAACCACGCTGGTAACGCAGCCAGAATATGAAATGTAGGGTATTCGTACACGAGTAAGAGTATTAAACTGGATCCTGTACACATTCATGAACCAAGATTAGTTATTGATTACCACATGTCCAAATAGTTGGAACTGGTTCTAGGTTCTAATATGGTCTCACTCGAAAAGATTTATTATTGATTCTTACTTGACTAAGATTATGAGAATGCCTAAAGTAGAGTTTCATGTGCAAAGACTAATTATTGACTCCCACATGGTGAAGATCTGAAACTGTCTCTAATAGAGTTTCATGGTGAAATAATAATGATCGACTCCCACATGGGTAAGATTATGAGAATGCCTAAAGTAGAGTTTCATGCGCTGACTAATTATTGACTCCCACATGGTGAAGATCTGAAACTGTCTCTAATAGAGTTTCATGGTGAAATAATAATGATTGACTCCCACATGGGTAAGAGTATTAAACTGTCTATAGCAGAGATGCATGTATAAAGATTATTATTATCACATGTCCAAATGGGTAAGATGCTTCAACAGGTTCTAGTAAAGATTCCTGCGAAAAGATTTACAGATTATTTATTGACTCCCATGCAGATGGTTAAGATTATTAAACGGTCTATAGGAGAGATACATGCGCAAAGATTAATTATTGATTATGACATGTCCAAATGGGTAAGATGCTGCAACAGGTTCTAGTAAAGATTCCCGAGTTAAGATTTATTATTGATTCCCACATGGGTAAGGTTCTGAAACTGTCTGCAGAGATTAGATGCAAGAACTGGCTCTAGTAGAAGTTTATGCGCAAACAATAATTATTGAGTCCCACATGGGTAAAATTCTAAAACTGTCTCAAAAGAGTTTCATCGGCGAGGATTAATTATTGAGTCGCACATGTCCAAATGGGTAAGATCCTGAAACTGGCTCTAGTAGAGCTACATGCGATAAAATAGATTGAGTCGCACATGGGTAAGATTATTAAACCTCCTATAGTAGAGATTGATGCGCAAATATTAATTATTGATTCCCACATGGATAAGATTATTAAACTATTGTAGTAAAAATTAATGCGCAAATATTGATTATTGATTCCGACATGGGTAACATTCTGAAACTGTCTCAATACAGTTTCATGTGTGAGGAATAATTATTGATTCACACATGTCCAAATGGGTAGGATTCTGAAACTGGCTCTAGTAGAGAATAATGCACAAAGATTAGTTATTGATTATCACATGTCCAAATTGGTTACCCTGCGAGCAGAGTCTCCTTTGAACTCCTCTACGGACGAGAGAACTAGTTCTCTCGCCCGTAGAGGAGTTGAAAGGAGACTCTGCTCGCAGGGTACAAATTGGTAAGATGAGGGATCAGATTCTAGTAAAGATTCAAGCGAAAAGATTAATTATTAATTCCCACATGGGTAAGATTATTGAACTCTCTATAATAGAAATTCAGCAACCAAGATTAATTATTGAGTTTCAGATGGTTAAAATTCTGAAACTGTCTCCACATAGTTTCATACGCAAAGATACATTGATTCCCACATGGGTAAGATTATTAAACCGTCTATAGTAGAAATTCATGCGCAAAGATTAATCATTGATCCCCAAAAATTCTAAAACTTTCTCTAAGTAGGGTTTCATGTATAAAGATGAACGCTTATGAACTATATTTAAAAGCATAATTTACGTTTCACTTAGGGAAATTTGCGCATGCACGAAAAAATGGATTATGTCAGAATCCTCGTTATTTGCCCCAAGCCAGGAGAAACGCAGGCTCTGTGTACGAGAATGACATTATTTTAGTCTCCTACGTAGCCGCTATTAGTTTCGTCACGAAACAGTGGGTGAGCGTTGCGCGACGAGACTAAGACCGGCTTCGAAGGAGACTAGTATTATATAAGAAAAAGTTAAGACCAATACAGGGTATGTTTTTTTTTTCAATTTTACGATTTCAACTTT
This sequence comes from Actinia equina, assembly GCA_011057435.1. Taxonomy (NCBI): domain Eukaryota; kingdom Metazoa; phylum Cnidaria; class Anthozoa; order Actiniaria; family Actiniidae; genus Actinia; species Actinia equina. The sequence goes on along the minus strand of WHPX01000126.1, from coordinate 608,996 downwards.
ATTGCAACCCGGGGAGCTTTGGAAATGTGGAACGATTGAAAATTGAAACTGAGAAAAAAAAGAACACTTCCTTTTTTGCCTGGTCCCATTTATCTCGCAGGCACGTAGTTGAAAGAGATATCCCGATTCTTCCTCAAACACAACACAAGAACGCCTGCTATGCAGGCTTGTAAAAGTGTAATATAACTTGTCCAGCCGTCATTAGTACCGGTCCCAGATCTTCTCGGATCCGTCGGTGAGAAGGGATTGGGTGGATCTGCGAACGACACTGACGACTGCGAAATAGGACCAGAGATACGAGCCCATGGCCGGGTTGTTTAAAGCTGGATTAGCGCTAATCCAGGATTAACTCTATAGGTCTTATTAAGAGTTAACCCAGGATAAGCACTATTCGGGCTTTGAACGACTGGGCCCAGAAGGGTCGCCACTGGATTTTATTTTTGACTTTTCGGATTTTCTTTTTTCGGGTTTTCAATTTTTTGGTTTTCAAAAGTGTAAAAACAACAACGTAAAGAGTGAAAACAAAATCCGAAAAATGAATAACAAAAACCGAAAAGCGATTTTCATTTTTTTGGATTTTGCCTTAAACGTTTGGTTTTTGTCTTTAGATTTTAAAAAGTGTAAAACTGGGCCAAAATGGAAAATGGAAAATTAAAGCCCGAAGAGTGAAAAGCAAAATCCGAAAAGTGAAAAAAACAAAATAACAAGTCGAGCAACGAGGTAAATAATTGTTAATTATGACATTGATTAATCTTTTTTGTCTGCGAAGACGGTTTGCTCACTTTGTAAATAATTCTTCTTCAGGAAGTCTCTAAAATACAAAATGAAAGTTGGTTGCGAATATCAGTCATCTAAAAGTCATCAGAGTTTTCAGTGTTTCATTTTCTGGTAGACTACCATTGTCATCCGTGAGATAACAGTGAAACTCAAGACAATAATATATCATAAGTTCACATCCGGACCCACCTTAAAATTCGAGGCAACAGTTTAGAATCACAGATCCAGTTATGCCCATGTTTGCCATTAAACTCGATCAGATGCACGGGTTTTGCATTCGGAGGACGACTTCGCCGTGCATGCACATACAACTGGAATGTAACAAACAAACAAACATTGTTCACGGTCAATACCGGGAGTTTGCATTGCTACGCGGCCATCCCAGACAAAAATCGCGACGTGCACTTTGCAATAGATTGCCGTCAATCGAACACGTTGACGCCAATTATGCACTAGGCAATTGAAACCCCCACCCCCCGACACGAATTTAACATTTTAAAGGTGTTAAAATCAGACATTTTCCCCGGTAGTCGGGGGCACATTCACTGTTAAAACCCCCGCTATTGTGACCCCGTTATTTTGGTTTTATAGTAGTCAATAAGAAACACATTTCATGCCAACTTACAAATTCTTGTGCTACACAGCTACACATAGCCAATTGTTGTGTCTTCCATGCACTAACGACGCTCTAAGAGCGTATACTGGGTTGCCTTGTTATGACGTCATTCCAGTGTTTTGATAAGCAAAATGTCATAAAAATTAACGTCTGTAATCTCCGTGCATGTATAAAGGAAGTCGTCCACCCTCCTTTTTTATTTCATTTTATGAAAATACTTCATAATATATACCTGACTTAAGAGAAAATTTTTTTCTAAATCTAACGAAAAAGACAAAATTGACTTAGCACTTACACTCTGAAAATGTTTGTTTACTCTCTGAAATTTGACGAGTTTTTCTACAAATTCTTTTACTTATTTTATTCTGGATGTCAAAGCTCCGAGTTTAGCTTCTGGTTTGACGGATTTGATATCAATCAAGCCGTTGAACGCAAATAAACAATTTTGCATTATGCATGTCACACTACTTAAAATTAGCTTGCCTCGACCCGACAGTACGAAATTGCCCAAACTTGCCCGCAGTAAATGAAACCGATGGAAGAAGTTATGTCAGTATTTCACTAATAAAACATTCATTTGCTCACTCAAATAAGCCAACTTTTTCTAGGAATTTTCTTAGAAATATCATTCAGCTTGTCTCTATTCGGGTTTGTATATCACTGGTTGTTTTTTAGAGCAAATCTTGGAGTTGTTGACCGAGACACGTTGACGCCAATTATGCACTAGGCAATTGAAACCCCCACCCCCCGACACGAATTTAACATTTTAAAGGTGTTAAAATCAGACATTTTCCCCGGTAGTCGGGGGCACATTCACTGTTAAAACCCCCGCTATTGTGACCCCGTTATTTTGGTTTTATAGTAGTCAATAAGAAACACATTTCATGCCAACTTACAAATTCTTGTGCTACACAGCTACACATAGCCAATTGTTGTGTCTTCCATGCACTAACGACGCTCTAAGAGCGTATACTGGGTTGCCTTGTTATGACGTCATTCCAGTGTTTTGATAAGCAAAATGTCATAAAAATTAACGTCTGTAATCTCCGTGCATGTATAAAGGAAGTCGTCCACCCTCCTTTTTTATTTCATTTTATGAAAATACTTCATAATATATACCTGACTTAAGAGAAAATTTTTTTCTAAATCTAACGAAAAAGACAAAATTGACTTAGCACTTACACTCTGAAAATGTTTGTTTACTCTCTGAAATTTGACGAGTTTTTCTACAAATTCTTTTACTTATTTTATTCTGGATGTCAAAGCTCCGAGTTTAGCTTCTGGTTTGACGGATTTGATATCAATCAAGCCGTTGAACGCAAATAAACAATTTTGCATTATGCATGTCACACTACTTAAAATTAGCTTGCCTCGACCCGACAGTACGAAATTGCCCAAACTTGCCCGCAGTAAATGAAACCGATGGAAGAAGTTATGTCAGTATTTCACTAATAAAACATTCATTTGCTCACTCAAATAAGCCAACTTTTTCTAGGAATTTTCTTAGAAATATCATTCAGCTTGTCTCTATTCGGGTTTGTATATCACTGGTTGTTTTTTAGAGCAAATCTTGGAGTTGTTGACCGAGACGGCCTTAAGGTCTATTATCGATCAAAGCCTAGTTATGAGTTTATTGAGAAACACTTGAATTATATGGTAAGTTAGGCTGATTTTTCCTCAAGATTCCATCGGAATTGGCATTCTTTGTGTTCTTTAGTATGTTTTCAAGCTCTTCTTTTGTCGCTTATTATTTTATTGAAGAAATCATTGCGTAAAGTTGACTGTTGACAAAGTGTTTGCCGTGGCATTGAAGCTTGTTGATTACCCTTACAAAATTATTTTAGTCTTTGTTCAAATCAAAATTAAAACTCGAACAAACCTTCTTATGCTTTCTATGTTTGTATATAGCATTTTAATAATCTCACTGAATCAGTGAACACGAATGAGAATAAATGGGGGCTGTTTATATGGAGGCGAGCCAGCCCGGTAAGCGGGCTAGCCAGCTTTGCCGAGATCTCGGCTCGGCCTCTTTTCGTTGTAAAAAATGCTTTGTGTTTATATGGGGAGACGGGCTGGCCCGCTTACCGAGATCTCGGTTGGGCGGTGCCGAGATTTCGGCAAGCGGGATGGAAAAATTCCCATATAAACGAGCCAGCCCGGTAAGCGGGCTGGATTTGATCCTACTGCGCATGCCGCCATGTTTATTTTGATTTTCGCGGGACGAGTTCGTATGCTAACGAGGCTGGATGATCACATGATTGATTTCATCCCGGTAAGCGGGCTGAATTTTTCCATATAAACGCAATCCAAAATTCATCTCGGCCAAGCGGGCTAGCCCGCTTACCGGGCTGGCTCGCTCCATATAAACAGCCCCTTACTTCGCGATGAAAGTCTACCGCGTGAAATTGAAGGTCGCCAACTTTATTTAGTGATTGACTTTGCTCTTGTGCTGATGAAAAGCTAAAGATATGAAAATTTTGGCCACATATATCCTTAAAGAACATGCACGATTCGATTCCACACTAGCCTGCATGTGAACTCGCACATGAAGTTATCGACACATCATCCAATCCATATATGGGTAATATTGCGCAATATTTCCATTTTGTCGAGGAGGAAAATAAAAACCAGACGTATTTTTAAACTGGTTTGCCATAGGCAATCCAGTAAATATTCAATGCTCAATATTTTCATGGGCTCTGAACCTCAAATCGTGCGAAAACGTTTTGGTTTACGTCTAGTCAGCTGAGAATTTAATGCTATTAAATTGAAAATAAACAATGCTTGTAAATATTGCGAAGCAGTAGTTTAATAGATTTATCATGATGTCATTCTACGTTGGAACTGACCGAAATGACTGAACAAAACAAGCGTATAAGAACCTGTTAGGCTAAAATTCTCACTTTAAGACCCTTCCACATAAGAACCTATTAAGGCTACAATTTTAAGAAAGGTTCTTATAAGTGGAGTTCAGTGTAAAAGTGTATAGGAAGAAACTGCTCTAAGTTTGTTTGAACAATTGTTTTGTGTAGAACATACTGATCTATACTAGGCTACGAGTTTATAAGTATTATGAGCCACACTCACCGGGCCTATCCGGGCCAAACGCGTGTAAATGACGTCAACTTATTTGATTGACAGCAGTCTATTGCAAAGTGCACGTCGCTATTTTTGTCTGGGGTGGCCGCGTAGCAATGCAAACGCCGTTAACGGCGTGAACAATCAGCAGAGAGAAAAATGATTTTTCAGTAGTTTTTAAAGCTGTTTGACTCCCTGCGTTGACAAATCTACCAAAAGGTTAGTAAATCTTTTCCAAGACCGGTTAAAATGCCTTAAATGGCGCCTGAACATAGAAATATGTTTGCAATTCAGAAAACTTCGATAGGCCAGAGCTACTAGACCAACAAATGATAAAGATGAAAGATGTATTTCTTGCTGGTTTTGATTCATTATATTTATTTTTAGTTTTCAGACGTTGTTTAAGCCATGCACAACCATGTTTTCTACTATTGTCCTATCAAAACTACCAGTAATATCATCGAACTAAGAAAATACTTATTGCTAGAAAACTATTCTTTTGTATTTTTTATAAAAATATAATCAATGTGTCAGAAATATTTGGGGATATACCTACTCGCAAGAAGGTTGTCATACAAGAATAGAACATTTGTAATTTAGTAAATTAGTGATTTAGTAAATTTACCGATTAGGAATAAATTATCACTGATGTCAGACTCGTTTCATCAGATTAAAAAAATATTATTTTGGACGACATGATGTAACCGGCATGCAGATAAATATGTAAATGTACTAAATTTACTAAATTACAAATGTTCTTTTTCTTGTATGACAGCCTTCTTGCAAGTAGGTGTAAATATAACTACATCTTACATTGCGACTACACTAACCAAGGCCATCCAAACAAACTTTAATACAAATTAGCCAATCAATTAAACAATAGAATGTACACAAAGTTTCACATTTTTCGTTTTAAAAGCGCAGATTTCACTTTACACGTGTGTGTATGGTCAGGAGTATTCAAGAAACAGTTTAAACTGTATAATTCGCCATGATCCTGTTGTTTAGTGTCTCAAATGAAAATTTGATTTAACCCTATCTTCTTGGGTGGCCTTGGTTGGCGTATAGTAGTCACACTGTAAGAGTGCTCTTATAACTAAAGGGTAAATAAATTAAACTTTTCTTTCGAATCCTTCCCGGAAAGCTCAACGAATACCCCTGTGTTTTTTTTTTGTTTTTTTTGTTAACTACCTCGATTTTTCGTTCAGCGTTCGCGAAATTTCCAGCTGCTGTGGTTAAAAGAAAATTAAAATTCAAAAGTTGAAGCACACCCTTGATGATAAATGATCATTACTGTGTCTATCTTAACCCTTACCCAAAACCTAATCACTCAGCCCTTTAGTATTATATATGCTATCGCAGGACACGACTACTAGCCGAATGAATTTGCATATTGAAAATATTCACCTGACAATTGCCGTACACGACGATAAACGACGGTATCGCGATTCACTAAATAATTTCTCATATTTTTGAGACGACGATATTTTGTGATATTGTCATATCAAAATTAAGGTTTCTGATTGGCTAACGTGCGACGAGAAGAAAAGCTTGAGCGCGAGCGCGGCAAATTTTTACACTTGTTGCTTGCGCCATAGCCCGCGCTCGTAAGGAAAGTTTTGCTTTTAATCACCGAAAATCGGTCAGTTTTTTTCCTTTTTTATGTGTTAAATTCTTTAGAATCGCGTCGCAAAATATTGGGTGACGATTGCCTATAGATTTTGAAACTCGGCTCACAACCCTTAATACACCTTTTGCTGTTCATAAACCGCAAAGGAATATTCATTCAAGCGAAAAAGCATTATCATTAGCGCGAAAAGGCACACAATAACGCGAACGGAGTTTCAAGAGCGCGATGGAACATTCATTAAGGAATTTAGCATAACATTGGACAATCATGAATATGTTTGTGCAGGTTCATTAGCGTTTTCGAAGTTTCATTAGCGCCTTTGTGCAATCAATAGACAAAACCACACATTCAATAACGGTTTTTGGACATTCATTAGCGCAATACATTATTACTTTACTTTTTACACGGGAATTGTAGGATTTTAGCTTTCTTTACATTTTTTACAACCCATGAATATAACCGTTCTTTGCAAAGAAAACATGGCGTTAGGTATTGAAGAAAGAAGTGTATTTATCCTTGAATTGCATACATCTGGGAAGATAGGTTTGCATGTGGTTGTACCACTGCATGCATTTTTGTTGCGTGATAACATTTATGTTTCTTGTAGTCGCTCTAAGAAGCAATCTTTTTCTTAGATCTCCGAGATGGAATGCCTTGCCTTCTAGCTTCTCCTCTGTCTCCCATTAAACGTTGCTGGTCGGGACGTGACAAGTGAGCCTTTATAGCTTCCTTTAAGCAGCTAATGGCCTGCTCCACTATATTGAGAAATGTAAGCTGGCAGGGGCTTCAGCTCGCTATTGGCACCAGGATTATTGGCATTACGATGGGCAGGTGCATTGTCGTAAATGAAGAAAACTTGGTCGTTAGGGGGAAGACGTTGGAGGGTTTGAGCTAAGAAATCATGGAATCTCTGGGCGGTCATCCCTCCTATTTGGGCGGAATGGAGCACCAAACCAGATCTTGGTGATATGGCAAGCACAATGGTGGCATTTGGCCCTCGTTGTCCGCATACCTGTCTGTAGGCCCTCTCGCCTACTGCTGCTCGGCCATAGCTCCTGGCAGTCCAAATATTGTAGCCGCATTCATCTATAAAAACGCAATGTCCCACCACGCCTGTGTCGAGAAACCAATTGGCGTATTCAAAACGACTTCGAATCACATCTGGGCGATTTCTATCTACTGGCAAAGGTCTGGCTAATTTAAGACTTAAAAGCATACCGTCAAGTGCCCTTCCTACCGTACGATCATGAATTTGAGGTTTTCTTGGAAGTCTTCTTCTAAGTTCTCTGTTGATTTCATTTAGGGTCAGCATGCAATTATCGTCTATTATGTCGTTCAGGCATTGTTTCATCTCGTCGTCTACTTTCACGTTGTTGCGTCCACCTCGTGGTAGCTCTTCTACTCTGCCCTCACGAATGTACCGTGTTATGATACCCCTGGCCGTAGAACGGTTTACTCCCAATGTAGCAGCAACCATTAGATAATCTTCAGTGGGGTCTTCATAGGCCCTCACAAGACGCTCTCTGACTTCATTCGAAATTCGGTTTCTTCGAGCAGCCATTGCAAACAAGAGGGAATGCAACTAGTGAGTTGATATTTATACCTAACGCCATGTTTTCTTTGCAAAGAACGGTTATATTCATGGGTTGTAAACAATGTAAAGAAAGCTAAAATCCTACAATTCCCGTGTAAAAAGTAAAGTAATAATGTATTGCGCTAATGAATGTCCAAAAACCGTTATTGAATATGTGGTTTTGTCTATTGATTGCACAAAGGCGCTAATGAAACTTCGAAAACGCTAATGAACCTGCACAAACATATTCATGATTGTCCAATGTTATGCTAAATTCCTTAATGAATGTTCCATCGCGCTCTTGAAACTCCGTTCGCGTTATTGTGTGCCTCTTCGCGCTAATGATAATGCTTTTTCGCTTGAATGAATATTCCTTTGCGGTTAATGAACAGCAAAAGGTGAGGTAGCAACATTAACGATTCTTAAAACTCAAGTGTAAGCGGGCTTATCCTCAAATCCAGGAGTTGCTCGTTTTGTTATCCTAATTTCTGCTTTTGTTTTTGGAACTCAGAAGTAAGGCTCTCAGCCCTTATGGCTGGAGCACAGGGAGCCCAATTTAGATTTAAGTGAATGGTGAAAGTAAAATCTGAAAAATTAAATAATCAATATTTTTTTTAATTCGAGATCAAGATAATGTCTTCCATAATGCAAAAAAGCAAAAACATCAATAAAAATGCACTAGAAAAAAGTTTTCGCGCGCGCCTTTGTTTTCCTATATAATTTCCCTATGGTATCTAATTTGGAATGTTTTAAGAAGAACATAAAGACATAAATTTCACTCATAGAAATCTCGTAGGTAGAGCTAAAAGAGTTTTAAATAAATGAATCCTCCATCGTGGGGACCATTTTGATCAAGTTTTTGTGGAGTTTAAAGTTAAAAAGACGATGAAATCGTGATTTAAAGTGAGTTGTTTGTTCAGATATGGCGACTGAAGTTTCCTCCCTTGTCAGAGTATATATATACATAAGATCAACATCAGATACCATAGGAAAATTATATAGGAAAACAAAGGCGCGCGCGAAAAAAAAGTTCTAGTGCATTTTTTGCTTTTTTTTTTCTTGCTCTTTTGCATTGCGGAAGACATTTTATATTTTCCGGTCCGGTATCCTAAAAATTCGTGCGCTCTGATTGGCTGTTTGAGCGGGCGGTATTTTGTAAGTATCTGCCCGCGCGCGCGGTCCGGTATCCTTTGCCGCTAAACGACAACACAAAACGATTACCAAAACAAGTAAAAAAAATACGGGAAAAAAATAAATAAGTTATTTACCGTCCTATAGTCGGTCCGGATAGGAAAAACTGTGCCCTCGGTCTTGAACACGGA